>CAMRHE010000766.1:0-407500 GCA_947044405.1 Leptodactylus fallax
GGGCAGTATTATAATAGTTATATTCTTGTACATAGGAGCAGTATTATAGTAGTTATATTCTTCTATATAGGAGCAGTATTATAGTAGTTATATTCTTGTACATAGGAGTAGTATTATAGTAGTTATATTCTTGTACATAGGAGCAGTATTATAGTAGTTATATTCTTGTACATAGGAGTAGTATTATAGTAGTTATATTCTTGTACATAGGAGCAGTATTATAGTAGTTATATTCTTGTACATAGGAGCCATATCATAGTAGGTATATTCTTGTACATAGGAGCAGTATTATAGTAGTTATATTCTTGTACATAGGAGTAGTATTATAGTAGTTATATTCTTGTACATAGGAGCAGTATTATAGTAGTTATATTCTTGTACATAGGGGCAGTATTATAGTAGTTATATTTTTGTACATAGGAGCAGTATTATAGTAGTTATATTCTTGTACATAGGGGGCAGTATTATAATAGTTATATTCTTTTACATAGGAGCAGTATTATAGTAGTTATATTCTTCTATATAGGAGCAGTATTATAGTAGTTATATTCTTGTACATAGGAGTAGTATTATAGTAGTTATATTCTTGTACATAGGAGCAGTATTATAGTAGTTATATTCTTGTACATAGGAGTAGTATTATAGTAGTTATATTCTTGTACATAGGAGCAGTGTTATAGTAGTTATATTCTTGTACATAGGGGCAGTATTATAGTAGTTATATTTTTGTACATAGGAGCAGTATTATAGTAGTTATATTCTTGTACATAGGGGGCAGTATTATAATAGTTATATTCTTGTACATAGGAGCAGTATTATAGTAGTTATATTCTTGTACATAGGAGCAGTATTATAGTAGTTATATTCTTGTACATAGGAGTAGTATTATAGTAGTTATATTCTTGTACATAGGAGCAGTATTATAGTAGTTATATTCTTGTACATAGGAGTAGTATTATAGTAGTTATATTCTTGTACATAGGAGCAGTATTATAGTAGTTATATTCTTGTACATAGGAGCCATATCATAGTAGGTATATTCTTGTACATAGGAGCAGTATTATAGTAGTTATATGCTTGTACATAGGAACAGTATTATAATAGTTATATTCTTGTACATAGCAGTATTATAGTAGTTATATTCTTGTACACAGGAGCAGTATTATAGTAGTTATATTCTTGTACAGAGGAGCAGTATTATAGTAGTTATAATCATTTATTTTTTCATTTTTTGAGCCCACCAATATATGGCAAACATGATGGTGCAACCATCAGTCGTAGCCTCCTTTCTCTCCTCCCGCTTTCTCAAACTCAACATGGAGAAAACGGAGTTCATAATCTACACCCCTCCATGCACAACCCCCCCATCTGACCCATCTATCAAAATTAGTGGAACCACTCTCACCCCAGTCCCACAGGTCCGCTGCCCTGGGATAACCTTAGACTCTGACCTATCCTTCAAGCCGCATATTCAAACCCTCAATACCTCCTGCCGCCTCCAACTCAAGAACATCCACCGACTCCGCTCCTTCCTCACCCCTGAAACTACAAAGATGCTAGTTCACGCCCTCATAATCTCCCGCTTAGACTACTGTAACACCCTTCTCCATGGCAGTATTAGTTACTGTATATTCTTGTACATAGGAGCAGTATTATAGCAGTTATATTCTTGTACATAGGAGCAGTATTATAGTAGTTATATTCTTGTACATAGGAGGAAGTATTATAGTAGTTATAGTCTTGTACATAGGAGTAGTATTATAGTAGTTATATTCTTGTACATAAGAGCAGTATTATAGTAGTTATATTCTTGTACATAGGAGTAGTATTATAGTAGTTATATTCTTGTACATAGGAGCAGTATTATAGTAGTTATATTCTTGTACATAGGGGCAGTATTATAGTAGTTATATTTTTGTACATAGGAGCAGTATTATAGTAGTTATATTCTTGTACATAGGGGGCAGTATTATAATAGTTATATTCTTGTACATAGGAGCAGTATTATAGTAGTTATATTCTTGTACATAGGAGCAGTATTATAGTAGTTATATTCTTGTACATAGGAGTAGTATTATAGTAGTTATATTCTTGTACATAGGAGCAGTATTATAGTAGTTATATTCTTGTACATAGGAGTAGTATTATAGTAGTTATATTCTTGTACATAGGAGCAGTATTATAGTAGTTATATTCTTGTACATAGGAGCCATATCATAGTAGGTATATTCTTGTACATAGGAGCAGTATTATAGTAGTTACATGCTTGTACATAGGAACAGTATTATAATAGTTATATTCTTGTACATAGCAGTATTATAGTAGTTATATTCTTGTACACAGGAGCAGTATTATAGTAGTTATATTCTTGTACATAGGAGCAGTATTATAGTAGTTATATTCTTGTACATAGGAGCAGTATTATAGTAGTTATATTCTTCTATATAGGAGCAGTATTATAGTAGTTATATTCTTGTACATAGGAGCAGTATTATAGTAGTTATATTCTTCTATATAGGAGCAGTATTATAGTAGTTATATTCTTGTACATAGGAGAGTATTATAGTAGTTATATTCTTCTATATAGGAGCAGTATTATAGTAGTTATATTCTTGTACATAGGAGCAGTATTATAGTAGTTATATTCTTGTACATAGGAGTAGTATTATAGTAGTTATATTCTTGTACATAGGAGCAGTATTATAGTAGTTATATTCTTCTATATAGGAGCAGTATTATAGTAGTTATATTCTTGTACATAGGAGTAGTATTATAGTAGTTATATTCTTGTACATAGGAGCAGTATTATAGTAGTTATATTCTTGTACATAGGAGTAGTATTATAGTAGTTATATTCTTGTACATAGGAGCAGTATTATAGTAGTTATATTCTTGTACATAGGGGCAGTATTATAGTAGTTATATTTTTGTACATAGGAGCAGTATTATAGTAGTTATATTCTTGTACATAGGGGGCAGTATTATAATAGTTATATTCTTGTACATAGGAGCAGTATTATAGTAGTTATATTCTTCTATATAGGAGCAGTATTATAGTAGTTATATTCTTGTACATAGGAGTAGTATTATAGTAGTTATATTCTTGTACATAGGAGCAGTATTATAGTAGTTATATTCTTGTACATAGGAGTAGTATTATAGTAGTTATATTCTTGTACATAGGAGCAGTATTATAGTAGTTATATTCTTGTACATAGGAGCCATATCATAGTAGGTATATTCTTGTACATAGGAGCAGTATTATAGTAGTTATATTCTTGTACATAGGAGTAGTATTATAGTAGTTATATTCTTGTACATAGGAGCAGTATTATAGTAGTTATATTCTTGTACATAGGGGCAGTATTATAGTAGTTATATTTTTGTACATAGGAGCAGTATTATAGTAGTTATATTCTTGTACATAGGAGTAGTATTATAGTAGTTATATTCTTGTACATAGGAGTAGTATTATAGTAGTTATATTCTTGTACATAGGAGCAGTATTATAGTAGTTCTATTCTTGTACATAGGAGCCATATCATAGTAGGTATATTCTTGTACATAGGAGCAGTATTATAGTAGTTATATGCTTGTACATAGGAACAGTATTATAATAGTTATATTCTTGTACATAGCAGTATTATAGTAGTTATATTCTTGTACACAGGAGCAGTATTATAGTAGTTATATTCTTGTACAGAGGAGCAGTATTATAGTAGTTATAATCATTTATTTTTTCATTTTTTGAGCCCACCAATATATGGCAAACATGATGGTGCAACCATCAGTCGTAGCCTCCTTTCTCTCCTCCCGCTTTCTCAAACTCAACATGGAGAAAACGGAGTTCATAATCTACACCCCTCCATGCACAACCCCCCCATCTGACCCATCTATCAAAATTAGTGGAACCACTCTCACCCCAGTCCCACAGGTCCGCTGCCCTGCGATAACCTTAGACTCTGACCTATCCTTCAAGCCGCATATTCAAACCCTCAATACCTCCTGCCGCCTCCAACTCAAGAACATCCACCGAATCCGCTCCTTCCTCACCCCTGAAACTACAAAGATGCTAGTCCACACCCTCATAATCTCCCGCTTAGACTACTGTAACACCCTTCTCCATGGCAGTATTAGTTACTGTATATTCTTGTACATAGGAGCAGTATTATAGTAGTTATATTCTTGTACATAGGAGCAGTATTATAGTAGTTATATTCTTGTACATAGGAGCAGTATTATAGTAGTTATATTCTTGTACATAGGAGGAGGTATTATAGTAGTTATAGTCTTGTACATAGGAGTAGTATTATAGTAGTTATATTCTTGTACATAGGAGCAGTATTATAGTAGTTATATTCTTGTACATAGGAGTAGTATTATAGTAGTTATATTCTTGTACATAGGAGCAGTATTGTGAACCGAGAGCAAGGCAGGTGGTTTGGACTCCGCAACCAGAAATGAACGCACACGCAGTAGTTCAAGAAAAAAATATATATTTACTATAAGTTAATAAAGGCTAGTTAAAGGTAAAATGACAGGGCTAAAGACAAGCAAAATATACAATATAGCATGAACAATTTCAAGGCAAATTCTGCAATGGTTTCTACTTTTACTCTGTCCACTTCTGCAGTATGGACACTGAATGAACAATATACTCAAAACTATCCCTAACTGACCCTGACTTCACATTTGGGTGCACCCCCTTTTCCCCAGTGGTCCAGGTGGACCGCTTACAGTCCGTAGAAGCGCGCGGTGGGGCCCAAAGTCGGTCCTTTCTTTTATAGTGAAGCGTCCTCTCCTCACGGTTATCAGGATCTTGGGAGAAATGAAGTCCTCTTTAACAGACAGGGAAACCAACTGAATGCAATGTAATCCAACAGCAGATTCCACTCAGCACACTGACAGTCCTGCAGAATCCATACACTGAGCTGGGATGTAAGCCGGGATTTAGCAGGTGCCGTCCAGTACATCAACAGCACTGCGAGTCTCTATCTGTGGTATCCATATACACAGTCACAATGTCAGTCTCACTGATCAGCCACTGAGCACAGTTCCTTTCACGTGGACTCACTAGTCCTGTTGTCTCTTTACACTCTGTTTGTCTCTGGACCAAGATACAGCTTAGCTGTACAGAAAAATCTCCACACCAGTTCAATACAACACTTGCCAAGATGGCTGCTGCTCTCTGTCTCGTCACTTCCTGCTTCTCTGCTCACACTCTGTCTGCAGAACAGGCAGGCTGACATAAAAGGGGTGGGGGGTCTCACTCCAGCATCATGTCACAATTACAATGGCTGCTGTCTTAAAGGAACAGAATCACAGAAATACATTCAACATTAACAGTTTATACAGACAAATGAAGCTTAGGACAACATTGGCTGTCTCTTTCATATTCCCCCCCACTTTAAGATTGGCAGTCCCTGCCTATGACTGTATATCCAGAGGGTTGTACTTTTATGCACAGGGTGGTAGTATACCGATGTATGGCAGGCCAAACAAACTCATCCTGCGCATACCGAACAGGGGGAATACCAGCATTTGGCCTAGTGGTCCGTCTGAGGACCGGTGGTATATTATGGGGTGCTGCAGCTATGGGCTGAGAAGGACCAGCGGATTCCGCACCAGAGGGGGCACAGGCCGGAGATACAGTAGTCACAGGTGGAACATCCCCAGGAGCAGGGATCGGCCAACAATCATCCTCCTCGTCGGAGGCCCATTCCGCACCTCCATTCTCTGACTGTGGGAGCTCATTCACATTGGCAGGCCCATCGTGATTTGTCCCTTCAGAATGACACAGGCGCAACATATTTCGGTGAAGTACTCGAACACAATCAGTTCCTTCTTTCTGGACCTGGTACACTGGCCCATTCGCATACTTGCGGCCAACAACACGATACGGCAAAGCCTCCCATCTGCTTTCCAATTTCCCTTGGGGTTTCTTGACACGAACTAGCACCAGGTCGCCTGGTTGCAATGGTGCTTCTTGCACTGGGGTCTTATCAGGATGGGGATGTTCTTGCAGGCGCTGCCGCACCAATCGATGGATCGTCTCAAGTCTCTGCCGATGCGCCCGCACCCAAGAGGTTGGATCCCTCGGAGGGAACCCATCCACATCATTCAACTGTAATTCTCCTATACTTCGCCCAGACCGCCCAAAGAGAAGTGTATAAGGAGAGTACCCCGTTGTAGAATGGACCTGATTGTTATAGGCCCACACCATTTCAGACAAGAACTGAGGCCACTGTAACTTCTTGTCTTCCTCCAGAGTCCGCAGCATCTGTAGCAGAGTTCTGTTGAATCTTTCACAGGCCCCATTTCCCTGAGGGTGGTATGGAGTCGTGTGCGACTTCTTTATCCCGTAGATACGTTGAACTTCTTTCATTACGTGTCCCTCAAAGCAGGCGCCCTGGTCGGAGTGGATGCGTTGGGGGCACCCATATACTCGAATGAAATCTTGGCACAGAGCACGAGCTGCTGACTCAGCTGTCTGGTCCTTGGTGGCGGTTACCACCGCAAATTTGGTGAAGTGATCCACCATTACGAGGCAATACTGGTGTCCGCTATTGGATGGGCCCACCATTAGATAGTCTATCATGACGATTTCTAAAGGTTCCTGGGTCACGATGGTTTGCAGGGGAGCTCTCTGTTCTATTGCCTTATGGATCTCACAAGTTCGACAGCTGCGGCATACTTCTTCGACCATTTGACGAAGACCAGGGCAGTAAATCAGTCGCTGTAACCAACGAAAGGTCTTCTCATGACCAAAATGTCCATTCTTATTATGAGCCTCAACTGCCAAGGAGCGAGCCAGTTCACTAGGCACCACAATTTGGTATCGAATGTCGATCTCAGAAGGTAAATAGACCTTTCGGCATAGCACTCCATCCTTCATCTCCAACCTTTCCCACTGACTCAAAACAGATAATATCTCACGTGTCAGTCGTTCTCTTTCCTCTCTACAGGGCTTCTGGCCTTTCTCAACACACTTGATCATCTGCGCCAGCCCCTCATGGGTCTGTTGTATCTGTGCCCATTCCTGTCGTGAGGGACCAAAGAAAGGAGCCATTTCAGTCCCCTCCATCTCAAACTGATTAGTGGCGGTCAAGGCCTGTGAAAATCTGCTGAAATCGGGCACCTCCACATGCTCCAACTCATGATCCACGTCTTCTGTGGGGGTCTGGGCAGTTACCCTAGAAAGTCCGTCAGCATTCTGGTTCTCTGTCTTGGACCGATACTTAATGCGGTAATTGAATGTAGACATTCGGGCTATCCACCTCTGCTCTAACGCCCCGAGCTTGGCATTTTCCAGGTGAGCTAGTGGGTTGTTGTCAGTCAGTACTAAAACTTCAGCACCGGTCAAATATTCAGAGAATTTCTCGGTCATGGCCCATACCAGTGCCAACAGCTCCAATTTAAATGAACTATAATTCTCGGGGTTTCTTTCAGAATCTCTCAAAGACCGGCTGCCGTACGCTATAACCCTCTCCTGGCCATCCTGAAGCTGGGAAAGCACTGCTCCAAGACCATACAGGCTTGCATCTGTATATAGCTGGAACGGCAAGTGGTAATCAGCATATGCCAAGATTGGGGCTGTTGTCAGTGCATCCTTCAATGCCTGGAAGGCTTGTTCCTGTTCAGGTCCCCACTTCACGGACCGGTTCTTTGGACCACCGGATGTGCCTCGTAGGAGAGCATTAAGTGGTGCTGCTACCTTGGCGAAATCCTTAATAAACCGTCGATAGTAACCGGCTACTCCAAGGAACGCCCTCACTTCTCGCAGGGTAGTCGGTATCGGCCAATCTTGAACAGCCGCTATCTTGTCTCTTGATGGTCTCACCCCTTCTCCTGATACGCGGTGACCCAAGTAATCAATTTCAGATTGGAACAACCGACATTTACTGGGTTTCAATTTGAGCCCATGTTCCCGCAATCTTCGAAATACTTGCCCCAACTGGTGGAGATGGTCTTCAAAGGTCGCAGAATACACTATAATGTCATCCAAGTAGATGAGAGTGAACTCAAAGTTGAAGTCACCGAGACATTTCTCCATCAACCGCTGAAACGTTCCGGGTGCATTTGTCAACCCGAAGGGCATCCGGTTAAATTCGTATAGTCCCATGGGCAAGATGAATGCCGTCTTCTCCTTGTCTTTTGTGGCCATCGGCACCTGCCAATACCCACTAGCCAGATCTAGTGAGGAGAAGTACCGGGCTCTCCCTAGCGCTGAGAGGGACTCCTCAATCCGTGGCAAGGGGTAGGAATCTCGTACGGTGCAAGCGTTTAGCTTCCGATAGTCTACGCAAAATCGGATGGACCCATCTTTTTTTCTTACTAACACCACAGGAGCCGCCCAGGGACTCTGGCTTTCTTGGATGATCCCACCCTGTAGCATCTTAGCTAACAGTTCTTTCACTTCCTGATACAACTGTGGAGGAATTTGTCGGTAGCGCTCTCTAATTGGAGGGGTGTCTCCTGTGGGAATCTCATGGTAGATCCCTGTGGTACATCCAAAATCTTCAGCATACCGTGCAAAGGTGGCTTGGTTCTCCCACAACAGCTCATCTACCTTCTGCACCCATTCCAGAGAACATGAACTTACATCCATCTTCATCTGTTCTCGAATTGCACAGCCATTCCATTCAGAGGTGGGTTCCTCATCTTCTCCCATGGACACAGTTACGGTCCACTCATCCCTTTCAGTCGGCTTCAGCTGCATTGGAGTTACTTTCCTTACTTCCTCCGGAGTCACATAGATGTTAGCCAGCAGCCTCCCTGGGGTCAGGTCCACACTCTGGTCCTGAGTGTTTACACATCGAAGTGGTACTCTTCCATTGCGAACTATTGCCAAGGAACGGGCCACTAGCGGATCAACACCTCCTTTGGCTGCCTGCAGTGGTTCTACCAACACAGCTATGCCCTCTAGTTTCCGACAGGTGCCTACGGGCATGGACACTATTGTCTCCCGACTGGGTGGCAGTGTAACTTTTGTATGCAAAGGAACTGAAATTCGAGCCAGAGGACGCTGTGCATCTGAACTTTTCTGTAAGCCACATGTCCGGATCAGCCGCTGGAAAGCTGTTTGAGTAGGCCGATGGGTGGTGGTTTCTTTCCAATAACCGTGACCTTTCTTTTCAAAGAGGATCTGATCTAATTCTTTTAACACATTCATCCCCAAAATGACAGGGACCTTTACTTCATGTGACTCCTGTACCACCACAATGCCTTTCCTACCTAGATCTTGGCCACATACCCGGACATTCATCCAGGCCACTCCCACGACTGGAACTGGTAACTGGTTAGCTGCGACCACTCGTACGAATGTATGGGGATCATATTTCACATGTTGCCGGAAGTACCGTTCATAACAGTCTCTACTCAAGGTCGTTACTTGGGAACCCGTGTCAATCATCCCGGTAACCGGAATACCCTCCATTTCCACCTGTATGACAGGACTTGCAGCGATCAGGTCATCATCAGGGCATTCTCCCCACATAGTCTCCTTGTCAGTCTCCCCCTACTACACGCCCTTCAGCAGCAGGGGACTTCAGTTTAACGGCGGTCTCTCATAAGTTTGTCGCTGCTCTGGACATCTAGCAGCAACGTGGCCCATCCGTCCACACTCCCAGCAGCGTATCCCCCGTCGTTCTGGCCATCTGTTTGGGCCCCTTCGGTAAGCCCCTTCGATTTCTCCTGAGCACTGCACTAAATGATTTGGACCCCTTCGGTAGGTCCTATCCTCACCCCTCCAGCGGGGTGGTGGGTGATTCTGACTTGCTGGGTGTGGATGGCTCACCCTTTCATCTCCAGTCTTCTGGAAGTCTGCAATTTTCATAGACTGCTCATCACAACGAGTGTGCAAGTGTTCCATTTGTTCTTGCAGTTTCTGCATTACTGTGAGAATTTCTTTAACCGTCCCTTTTTCTACTGTCTCTGAGCCAGAACTAGCCCCCTGTGACAAAGTAACTCCAACTGCGGTCTGCGGCCTCGGGACCATACTATTGGCACGGGAGATGGCCTCTACCTGTACATCATGGAATTTAGCATCAGTCTCTCGTCGTATAAAATCCTGCATAGTCACAGTTAAACTGCCGTCACGTATTCCCAGGACAAACTGGTCACGGAGAGTCCGATCAGGGTTACAGAAGGCTGGCGAGCCCCCTCTTTCCTTCACTTGAATATCTCGGAGCAGTTCTTGTAGGGCATTTGCATATTGGGGAAGGCTTTCATTCTCCTGTTGTACCCTCTGGAAGAACCGAGCCTGCAGAGACCCCAGCAATGCAGTTTCTCCATAGATGGTTTCTAGAATCTGGACTACTTGCTCAAATGTCTGCCTTTGTTCAAATGGCCTCAGTATCACCGTGGTCTTAGCATCCCCTTGTAATGTCAATATTGCTAGCTCTACTAGTACTTCTGGTGCGGTCTGGTACATTCGCTGTATCATTCGTATCTGTTCCACCCACATACTCACTGACATATTATTGCCATCAAATTTAGCTAACTGACTCATTATAGCCCCTGCTGGCATTCTTCCTCCAGCACCATTCTCCCGAACGGGTGCGTCACCGTCCATTCTGGTAAGCGGATCCTGCCGACTACGCCAATTTGTGAACCGAGAGCAAGGCAGGTGGTTTGGACTCCGCAACCAGAAATGAACGCACACGCAGTAGTTCAAGAAAAAAATATATATTTACTATAAGTTAATAAAGGCTAGTTAAAGGTAAAATGACAGGGCTAAAGACAAGCAAAATATACAATATAGCATGAACAATTTCAAGGCAAATTCTGCAATGGTTTCTACTTTTACTCTGTCCACTTCTGCAGTATGGACACTGAATGAACAATATACTCAAAACTATCCCTAACTGACCCTGACTTCACATTTGGGTGCACCCCCTTTTCCCCAGTGGTCCAGGTGGACCGCTTACAGTCCGTAGAAGCGCGCGGTGGGGCCCAAAGTCGGTCCTTTCTTTTATAGTGAAGCGTCCTCTCCTCACGGTTATCAGGATCTTGGGAGAAATGAAGTCCTCTTTAACAGACAGGGAAACCAACTGAATGCAATGTAATCCAACAGCAGATTCCACTCAGCACACTGACAGTCCTGCAGAATCCATACACTGAGCTGGGATGTAAGCCGGGATTTAGCAGGTGCCGTCCAGTACATCAACAGCACTGCGAGTCTCTATCTGTGGTATCCATATACACAGTCACAATGTCAGTCTCACTGATCAGCCACTGAGCACAGTTCCTTTCACGTGGACTCACTAGTCCTGTTGTCTCTTTACACTCTGTTTGTCTCTGGACCAAGATACAGCTTAGCTGTACAGAAAAATCTCCACACCAGTTCAATACAACACTTGCCAAGATGGCTGCTGCTCTCTGTCTCGTCACTTCCTGCTTCTCTGCTCACACTCTGTCTGCAGAACAGGCAGGCTGACATAAAAGGGGGGGGGAGTCACTCCAGCATCATGTCACAATTACAATGGCTGCTGTCTTAAAGGAACAGAATCACAGAAATACATTCAACATTAACAGTTTATACAGACAAATGAAGCTTAGGACAACATTGGCTGTCTCTTACAGTATTATAGTAGTTATATTCTTGTACATAGGGGCAGTATTATAGTAGTTATATTTTTGTACATAGGAGCAGTATTATAGTAGTTATATTCTTGTACATAGGGGGCAGTATTATAATAGTTATATTCTTGTACATAGGAGCAGTATTATAGTAGTTATATTCTTGTACATAGGAGCAGTATTATAGTAGTTATATTCTTGTACATAGGAGTAGTATTATAGTAGTTATATTCTTGTACATAGGAGCAGTATTATAGTAGTTATATTCTTGTACATAGGAGTAGTATTATAGTAGTTATATTCTTGTACATAGGAGCAGTATTATAGTAGTTATATTCTTGTACATAGGAGCCATATCATAGTAGGTATATTCTTGTACATAGGAGCAGTATTATAGTAGTTATATGCTTGTACATAGGAACAGTATTATAATAGTTATATTCTTGTACATAGCAGTATTATAGTAGTTATATTCTTGTACACAGGAGCAGTATTATAGTAGTTATATTCTTGTACATAGGAGCAGTATTATAGTAGTTATATTCTTGTACATAGGAGCAGTATTATAGTAGTTATATTCTTCTATATAGGAGCAGTATTATAGTAGTTATATTCTTGTACATAGGAGAGTATTATAGTAGTTATATTCTTCTATATAGGAGCAGTATTATAGTAGTTATATTCTTGTACATAGGAGCAGTATTATAGTAGTTATATTCTTGTACATAGGAGTAGTATTATAGTAGTTATATTCTTGTACATAGGAGCAGTATTATAGTAGTTATATTCTTGTACATAGGGGCAGTATTATAGTAGTTATATTTTTGTACATAGGAGCAGTATTATAGTAGTTATATTCTTGTACATAGGGGGCAGTATTATAATAGTTATATTCTTGTACATAGGAGCAGTATTATAGTAGTTATATTCTTCTATATAGGAGCAGTATTATAGTAGTTATATTCTTGTACATAGGAGTAGTATTATAGTAGTTATATTCTTGTACATAGGAGCAGTATTATAGTAGTTATATTCTTGTACATAGGAGTAGTATTATAGTAGTTATATTCTTGTACATAGGAGCAGTATTATAGTAGTTATATTCTTGTACATAGGGGCAGTATTATAGTAGTTATATTTTTGTACATAGGAGCAGTATTATAGTAGTTATATTCTTGTACATAGGGGGCAGTATTATAATAGTTATATTCTTGTACATAGGAGCAGTATTATAGTAGTTATATTCTTGTACATAGGAGCAGTATTGTGAACCGAGAGCAAGGCAGGTGGTTTGGACTCCGCAACCAGAAATGAACGCACACGCAGTAGTTCAAGAAAAAAATATATATTTACTATAAGTTAATAAAGGCTAGTTAAAGGTAAAATGACAGGGCTAAAGACAAGCAAAATATACAATATAGCATGAACAATTTCAAGGCAAATTCTGCAATGGTTTCTACTTTTACTCTGTCCACTTCTGCAGTATGGACACTGAATGAACAATATACTCAAAACTATCCCTAACTGACCCTGACTTCACATTTGGGTGCACCCCCTTTTCCCCAGTGGTCCAGGTGGACCGCTTACAGTCCGTAGAAGCGCGCGGTGGGGCCCAAAGTCGGTCCTTTCTTTTATAGTGAAGCGTCCTCTCCTCACGGTTATCAGGATCTTGGGAGAAATGAAGTCCTCTTTAACAGACAGGGAAACCAACTGAATGCAATGTAATCCAACAGCAGATTCCACTCAGCACACTGACAGTCCTGCAGAATCCATACACTGAGCTGGGATGTAAGCCGGGATTTAGCAGGTGCCGTCCAGTACATCAACAGCACTGCGAGTCTCTATCTGTGGTATCCATATACACAGTCACAATGTCAGTCTCACTGATCAGCCACTGAGCACAGTTCCTTTCACGTGGACTCACTAGTCCTGTTGTCTCTTTACACTCTGTTTGTCTCTGGACCAAGATACAGCTTAGCTGTACAGAAAAATCTCCACACCAGTTCAATACAACACTTGCCAAGATGGCTGCTGCTCTCTGTCTCGTCACTTCCTGCTTCTCTGCTCACACTCTGTCTGCAGAACAGGCAGGCTGACATAAAAGGGGGGGGGAGTCACTCCAGCATCATGTCACAATTACAATGGCTGCTGTCTTAAAGGAACAGAATCACAGAAATACATTCAACATTAACAGTTTATACAGACAAATGAAGCTTAGGACAACATTGGCTGTCTCTTACAGTATTATAGTAGTTATATTCTTGTACATAGGGGCAGTATTATAGTAGTTATATTTTTGTACATAGGAGCAGTATTATAGTAGTTATATTCTTGTACATAGGGGGCAGTATTATAATAGTTATATTCTTGTACATAGGAGCAGTATTATAGTAGTTATATTCTTGTACATAGGAGCAGTATTATAGTAGTTATATTCTTGTACATAGGAGTAGTATTATAGTAGTTATATTCTTGTACATAGGAGCAGTATTATAGTAGTTATATTCTTGTACATAGGAGTAGTATTATAGTAGTTATATTCTTGTACATAGGAGCAGTATTATAGTAGTTATATTCTTGTACATAGGAGCCATATCATAGTAGGTATATTCTTGTACATAGGAGCAGTATTATAGTAGTTATATGCTTGTACATAGGAACAGTATTATAATAGTTATATTCTTGTACATAGCAGTATTATAGTAGTTATATTCTTGTACACAGGAGCAGTATTATAGTAGTTATATTCTTGTACATAGGAGCAGTATTATAGTAGTTATATTCTTGTACATAGGAGCAGTATTATAGTAGTTATATTCTTCTATATAGGAGCAGTATTATAGTAGTTATATTCTTGTACATAGGAGAGTATTATAGTAGTTATATTCTTCTATATAGGAGCAGTATTATAGTAGTTATATCCTTGTACATAGGAGCAGTATTATAGTAGTTATATTCTTGTACATAGGAGTAGTATTATAGTAGTTATATTCTTGTACATAGGAGCAGTATTATAGTAGTTATATTCTTGTACATAGGGGCAGTATTATAGTAGTTATATTTTTGTACATAGGAGCAGTATTATAGTAGTTATATTCTTGTACATAGGGGGCAGTATTATAATAGTTATATTCTTGTACATAGGAGCAGTATTATAGTAGTTATATTCTTCTATATAGGAGCAGTATTATAGTAGTTATATTCTTGTACATAGGAGTAGTATTATAGTAGTTATATTCTTGTACATAGGAGCAGTATTATAGTAGTTATATTCTTGTACATAGGAGTAGTATTATAGTAGTTATATTCTTGTACATAGGAGCAGTATTATAGTAGTTATATTCTTGTACATAGGGGCAGTATTATAGTAGTTATATTTTTGTACATAGGAGCAGTATTATAGTAGTTATATTCTTGTACATAGGGGGCAGTATTATAATAGTTATATTCTTGTACATAGGAGCAGTATTATAGTAGTTATATTCTTCTATATAGGAGCAGTATTATAGTAGTTATATTCTTGTACATAGGAGTAGTATTATAGTAGTTATATTCTTGTACATAGGAGCAGTATTATAGTAGTTATATTCTTGTACATAGGAGTAATATTATAGTAGTTATATTCTTGTACATAGGAGCAGTATTATAGTAGTTATATTCTTGTACATTGGAGCCATATCATAGTAGGTATATTCTTGTACATAGGAGCAGTATTATAGTAGTTATATTCTTGTACATAGGAGTAGTATTATAGTAGTTATATTCTTGTACATAGGAGCAGTATTATAGTAGTTATATTCTTGTACATAGGGGCAGTATTATAGTAGTTATATTTTTGTACATAGGAGCAGTATTATAGTAGTTATATTCTTGTACATAGGGGGCAGTATTATAATAGTTATATTCTTGTACATAGGAGCAGTATTATAGTAGTTATATTCTTCTATATAGGAGCAGTATTATAGTAGTTATATTCTTGTACATAGGAGTAGTATTATAGTAGTTATATTCTTGTACATAGGAGCAGTATTATAGTAGTTATATTCTTGTACATAGGAGTAGTATTATAGTAGTTATATTCTTGTACATAGGAGCAGTATTATAGTAGTTATATTCTTGTACATAGGGGCAGTATTATAGTAGTTATATTTTTGTACATAGGAGCAGTATTATAGTAGTTATATTCTTGTACATAGGGGGCAGTATTATAATAGTTATATTCTTGTACATAGGAGCAGTATTATAGTAGTTATATTCTTGTACATAGGAGCAGTATTGTGAACCGAGAGCAAGGCAGGTGGTTTGGACTCCGCAACCAGAAATGAACGCACACGCAGTAGTTCAAGAAAAAAATATATATTTACTATAAGTTAATAAAGGCTAGTTAAAGGTAAAATGACAGGGCTAAAGACAAGCAAAATATACAATATAGCATGAACAATTTCAAGGCAAATTCTGCAATGGTTTCTACTTTTACTCTGTCCACTTCTGCAGTATGGACACTGAATGAACAATATACTCAAAACTATCCCTAACTGACCCTGACTTCACATTTGGGTGCACCCCCTTTTCCCCAGTGGTCCAGGTGGACCGCTTACAGTCCGTAGAAGCGCGCGGTGGGGCCCAAAGTCGGTCCTTTCTTTTTATAGTGAAGCGTCCTCTCCTCACGGTTATCAGGATCTTGGGAGAAATGAAGTCCTCTTTAACAGACAGGGAAACCAACTGAATGCAATGTAATCCAACAGCAGATTCCACTCAGCACACTGACAGTCCTGCAGAATCCATACACTGAGCTGGGATGTAAGCCGGGATTTAGCAGGTGCCGTCCAGTACATCAACAGCACTGCGAGTCTCTATCTGTGGTATCCATATACACAGTCACAATGTCAGTCTCACTGATCAGCCACTGAGCACAGTTCCTTTCACGTGGACTCACTAGTCCTGTTGTCTCTTTACACTCTGTTTGTCTCTGGACCAAGATACAGCTTAGCTGTACAGAAAAATCTCCACACCAGTTCAATACAACACTTGCCAAGATGGCTGCTGCTCTCTGTCTCGTCACTTCCTGCTTCTCTGCTCACACTCTGTCTGCAGAACAGGCAGGCTGACATAAAAGGGGGGGGAGTCACTCCAGCATCATGTCACAATTACAATGGCTGCTGTCTTAAAGGAACAGAATCACAGAAATACATTCAACATTAACAGTTTATACAGACAAATGAAGCTTAGGACAACATTGGCTGTCTCTTACAGTATTATAGTAGTTATATTCTTGTACATAGGGGCAGTATTATAGTAGTTATATTTTTGTACATAGGAGCAGTATTATAGTAGTTATATTCTTGTACATAGGGGGCAGTATTATAATAGTTATATTCTTGTACATAGGAGCAGTATTATAGTAGTTATATTCTTGTACATAGGAGCAGTATTATAGTAGTTATATTCTTGTACATAGGAGTAGTATTATAGTAGTTATATTCTTGTACATAGGAGCAGTATTATAGTAGTTATATTCTTGTACATAGGAGTAGTATTATAGTAGTTATATTCTTGTACATAGGAGCAGTATTATAGTAGTTATATTCTTGTACATAGGAGCCATATCATAGTAGGTATATTCTTGTACATAGGAGCAGTATTATAGTAGTTATATGCTTGTACATAGGAACAGTATTATAATAGTTATATTCTTGTACATAGCAGTATTATAGTAGTTATATTCTTGTACACAGGAGCAGTATTATAGTAGTTATATTCTTGTACATAGGAGCAGTATTATAGTAGTTATATTCTTGTACATAGGAGCAGTATTATAGTAGTTATATTCTTCTATATAGGAGCAGTATTATAGTAGTTATATTCTTGTACATAGGAGAGTATTATAGTAGTTATATTCTTCTATATAGGAGCAGTATTATAGTAGTTATATTCTTGTACATAGGAGCAGTATTATAGTAGTTATATTCTTGTACATAGGAGTAGTATTATAGTAGTTATATTCTTGTACATAGGAGCAGTATTATAGTAGTTATATTCTTGTACATAGGGGCAGTATTATAGTAGTTATATTTTTGTACATAGGAGCAGTATTATAGTAGTTATATTCTTGTACATAGGGGGCAGTATTATAATAGTTATATTCTTGTACATAGGAGCAGTATTATAGTAGTTATATTCTTCTATATAGGAGCAGTATTATAGTAGTTATATTCTTGTACATAGGAGTAGTATTATAGTAGTTATATTCTTGTACATAGGAGCAGTATTATAGTAGTTATATTCTTGTACATAGGAGTAGTATTATAGTAGTTATATTCTTGTACATAGGAGCAGTATTATAGTAGTTATATTCTTGTACATAGGGGCAGTATTATAGTAGTTATATTTTTGTACATAGGAGCAGTATTATAGTAGTTATATTCTTGTACATAGGGGGCAGTATTATAATAGTTATATTCTTGTACATAGGAGCAGTATTATAGTAGTTATATTCTTCTATATAGGAGCAGTATTATAGTAGTTATATTCTTGTACATAGGAGTAGTATTATAGTAGTTATATTCTTGTACATAGGAGCAGTATTATAGTAGTTATATTCTTGTACATAGGAGTAATATTATAGTAGTTATATTCTTGTACATAGGAGCAGTATTATAGTAGTTATATTCTTGTACATTGGAGCCATATCATAGTAGGTATATTCTTGTACATAGGAGCAGTATTATAGTAGTTATATTCTTGTACATAGGAGTAGTATTATAGTAGTTATATTCTTGTACATAGGAGCAGTATTATAGTAGTTATATTCTTGTACATAGGGGCAGTATTATAGTAGTTATATTTTTGTACATAGGAGCAGTATTATAGTAGTTATATTCTTGTACATAGGGGGCAGTATTATAATAGTTATATTCTTGTACATAGGAGCAGTATTATAGTAGTTATATTCTTCTATATAGGAGCAGTATTATAGTAGTTATATTCTTGTACATAGGAGTAGTATTATAGTAGTTATATTCTTGTACATAGGAGCAGTATTATAGTAGTTATATTCTTGTACATAGGAGTAGTATTATAGTAGTTATATTCTTGTACATAGGAGCAGTATTATAGTAGTTATATTCTTGTACATAGGAGTAGTATTATAGTAGTTATATTCTTGTACATAGGAGCAGTATTATAGTAGTTATATTCTTGTACATAGGAGCCATATCATAGTAGGTATATTCTTGTACATAGGAGCAGTATTATAGTAGTTATATGCTTGTATATAGGAACAGTATTATAATAGTTATATTCTTGTACATAGCAGTATTATAGTAGTTATATTCTTGTACACAGGAGCAGTATTATAGTAGTTATATTCTTGTACAGAGGAGCAGTATTATAGTAGTTATAATCATTTATTTTTTCATTTTTTGAGCCCACCAATATATGGCAAACATGATGGTGCAACCATCAGTCGTAGCCTCCTTTCTCTCCTCCCGCTTTCTCAAACTCAACATGGAGAAAACGGAGTTCATAATCTACACCCCTCCATGCACAACCCCCCCATCTGACCCATCTATCAAAATTAGTGGAACCACTCTCACCCCAGTCCCACAGGTCCGCTGCCCTGGGATAACCTTAGACTCTGACCTATCCTTCAAGCCGCATATTCAAACCCTCAATACCTCCTGCCGCCTCCAACTCAAGAACATCCACCGAATCCGCTCCTTCCTCACCCCTGAAACTACAAAGATGCTAGTCCACGCCCTCATAATCTCCCGCTTAGACTACTGTAACACCCTTCTCCATGGCAGTATTAGTTACTGTATATTCTTGTACATAGGAGCAGTATTATAGTAGTTATATTCTTGTACATAGGAGCAGTATTATAGTAGTTATATTCTTGTACATAGGAGCAGTATTATAGTAGTTATATTCTTGTACATAGGAGGAAGTATTATAGTAGTTATAGTCTTGTACATAGGAGTAGTATTATAGTAGTTATATTCTTGTACATAGGAGCAGTATTATAGTAGTTATATTCTTGTATGTAGGAGCAGTATTATAATAGTTATATTCTTGTACATAGGAGCAGTATTATAGTAGTTATATTCTTGTATGTAGGAGCAGTATTATAGTAGTTATTTTTTGTATATAGGAGCAGTATTATAGTAGTTATATTTTTGTACATTGGAGCAGTATTATAGTAGTTATATTCTTGTACATAGGAGTAGTATTATAGTAGTTATATTCTTGTACATAGGAGCAGTATTATAGTAGTTATATTCTTGTACATAGGGGCAGTATTATAGTAGTTATATTTTTGTACATAGGAGCAGTATTATAGTAGTTATATTCTTGTACATAGGGGGCAGTATTATAATAGTTATATTCTTGTACATAGGAGCAGTATTATAGTAGTTATATTCTTCTATATAGGAGCAGTATTATAGTAGTTATATTCTTGTACATAGGAGTAGTATTATAGTAGTTATATTTTTGTACATAGGGAGCAGTATTATAGTAGTTATATTCTTGTACATAGGGGGCAGTATTATAGTAGTTATATTCTTGTACATAGGAGCAGTATTATAGTAGTTATATTCTTGTACATAGGAGCAGTATTATAGTAGCTATATTCTTGTACATAGGAGTAGTATTATAGTAGTTATATTCTTGTACATAGGTGTAGTATTATAGTAGTTATATTCTTGTACATAGGAGACAGTATTATAGTAGTTATATTCTTGTACATAGGGAGCAGTATTATAGTAGTTATATTCTTGTACATAGGGGGCAGTATTATAGTAGTTATAGTCTTGTACATAGGAGTAATATTATAGTAGTTATATTCTTGTACATAGGAGCAGTATTATAGTAGTTATATTCTTGTACATAGGAGTAGTATTATAGTAGTTATATTCTTGTACATAGGAGCAGTATTATAGTAGTTATATTCTTGTACATAGGAGCAGTATTATAGTAGTTATATTCTTGTACATAGGAGCAGTATTATAGTAGTTATACTCTTGTACATAGGAGCAGTATTATAGTAGTTATATTCTTGTACATAGTAGCAGGATTATAGTAGTTATATTCTTGTACATAGGAGTAGTATTATAGTAGTTATATTCTTGTACATAGGGGCAGTATTATAGTAGTTATATTCTTGTACATAGGGGCAGTATTATAGTAGTTATATTTTTGTACATAGGAGTAGTATTATAGTAGTTATATTCTTGTACATAGGGGGCAGTATTATAGTAGTTATATTCTTGTACATAGGAGCAGTATTATAGTAGTTATATTTTTGTACATAGGTATTGCTATGAAAATGATTTCAATACTGCACAATCTCTGAAATAACATTTTGATTCATGAAATTACTGCAGAATTCTCTGTGCTGCTGTTAACTTTACTTCTTCCCCAGCGTAACTCTCAGCCTGTTACCTCCTGCAGTTCTCCTTTACTTTCCTCTTCATCACAAGAGTAGCCATGTCACTTTCCCTCACAGGATCAGCACACTCTTTTCCTGAAATACTCTGTGCTGGAAGCTCTGCTCTTCCCTCTTTATATCTGTGATTTCTCTCTTTTTGCCATTATATTCTAATCACGAGCTGTCTATTTTATAAAACCCCTTTTATTTATTGTGTGGTAGGTTCCTGAGTGGCGGCTCCTTTTTCAGGAACCCCCTCTATTATCTAGAGTAAAGGGCAGTTCTTAGTAGGACCCGCATGTTAGTACAGCGAAGTAATGTAACTGTGTAGCACTACTTCCCTGCTGTATTATAACTGCCTACTCAGAATAAGTATCCCCATGGCAATACTGAGCTGTCAGAGCAAGAAGTGTTGTCATAAGGGCTTAGAAGCTCTTGCAACAAAGCCTGTAAGTTTTCCATTGGCATAATACACTGTTATAACATTTGGATCTATCAAACTGCTACAAAAACATTGTGAAAATTGCCAATCCCTCTACATTGTGAAGCGGAGTTAACCACATTCGGCTTGGTTAGTAAGCGTGCAGACTCACAATGCAAATCCCAGCACCTTAATCATATTATAAGTATACAGTTCACAGCTTTGTGTGTAAAAAAAAAAATTGACTACGGAAAAAAAATCATTTACATTGAAAACGAGAGATTATCAAAAGAGGAACAAAAATGAGACCCACAAAAGAGCAAAACAAGCAAAAAAAAAACCCCACACATCCCATAAT
The DNA here is from genome assembly GCA_947044405.1 of Leptodactylus fallax. Taxonomy (NCBI): domain Eukaryota; kingdom Metazoa; phylum Chordata; class Amphibia; order Anura; family Leptodactylidae; genus Leptodactylus; species Leptodactylus fallax. Next base: position 21,787 of record CAMRHE010000766.1, read on the forward strand.
AGCTGCACAGCTGATGGGAATTTGGAGCAATCAAAGCGACATTGTGCCAGTATAATAAAAATAACACTTCTCCCCGCCAGCCCAAATGGAAATACTAAGAATTAATCTCAATGAATGTTTTTGATAAAATGCAAGATAAACGTTCCCTATCCAAAGCCTTTGATCCATACCTGAATATAGAAAGTGCTTCGCCAACAATGCACACATTACGGCTTCCTGTATGATTGTAGGAGGCAATGTGCTTACACGGAAAATGAGATAAAACACGCTGCAAAAAAGTCACCGGGAAAGTCTCGAGATTCCAGAAAGGGGCACTACACTTTGGACTTAGCTTGGAAGGGCACTTCATGATGTTGCACTATTTTTCAATTGTAATGCAGTGCAGGCGGTCACAGATCACCCAGGTCCAACCCACTTTGTCACACTTTGTCACACTTGTCTCCAGTCCGACCTCCTTATCTATCAGGTGCGGCCTCTTGTCACCAGGTAAGCGGAGGACAGTCAGTTCTGCACTTGTCATGGCCAATCCACACGATGAGTGCCGGGTGGGAGATGTCACCCAAGCAATGTAGGGTGTAGGTGGGCAGCAGTTAGGGGTGGTTATCTAGAGCAGAGAGCAAAACCCTGCCAGTTGAAGGACCGCCCCTAAAGCACCTTTCAGCTAATTTGCATAAGAACCAACCATAAGCATTACTGCAATTAAACTGCATGCAGCTCCTAAAGAGGACCCTTCACCACCTCGATCTCCAACGCTTTGCATCTTCTAAGAGGACCCGCTGCATTGATACTGGTGCAGTTGGAATTTTTCTAACCCGTACTGTCCCTGAGCAAATGGTTTTATGAGTTTCAGCATTCATTATGCTAATTTTGCACTCTACTGTCAGGTGGGTGGTTGTAGACTATCTGTTCCAGCCCTTGACCACCCACTTGACTTTAGGAAGCCTACTTAGCATATTGGGTGCTGATATTATCAACACCCATTGCTCAAGAATGGTGGGAGCTAGAGAAAAAAAATCCATTTGCATTAGAACAAGTGGTGCAGCAGCTATTGAAGGATGCAAGGCATTGATGGAGGTGAGGAAGGGTACTGTTTCCTTGTTTTTCCATTCCATTGCATGCAGCAATATCAACAAAGAGCTAGCTCTACTGAATCACCCAGTCTTGGGTAGCATATCTGTTGGGAGGAAGTCTCCCTCTCCTCTGACATGTAGTCTCCCATGGTTACCTCGGCTACCCTTTGCAGATAGCATATATATCAGAATGTCTTTTGATGGGATAGCTTGGCAAAATATCTATCAACAGTATGCAACAGAAGTACTTGACTGGCAGTAAGACAGTCTCTTGTTTCACAACATCACATGAATACATGGCACACAATGCAGCACCAGTAGGGTTAAACTCATGACGTGTACACTTAACTCTGGCCCACATTTATTAAGGTGAATGTACCTCAAAGTGGCCCCAAATGCTCCTCACTCTGGCACATTTTTGGCTCTCTGTGACACATCTCAGCCTCTGCTCCCTGCTCGCCACTTTTTTAGACAGTGCGCAGTTAGGGGCAGGATTCTAGGCAGGCGAGTGACCCCATCTGCCAGATTTACTATAACCCATGCCAGAACACTTGTGTGAGTTATTTGCATGAGACAGTTCCTGAATGGTGTAGAGTTGAGTTCAGGTGCACCTACATGCACTACAAATGTTAAGAAGTCTGGACCAAAGTCTCTATTCTTGGTCACTACAACAATAGGCCTACCTCTGACTACTCTGCATAGAATATGATTCTGGTTCTGCATGATTTCCTTGCTCCCAGTGAGTACCTGCGTCCTAAGATCCCCAACAGACCATGGCAGAATGGTGTCTTCCACATCTGTGAGGGTTTTCTGTGGGACCCATGCTCAACCTGTCCCAACTACCAGTAGGTCTAACCTTCTAGCTATGTTTTTGGTGCAATTGCAGCCACTCTGTCTCACTAATATATTTACATCAGTGGGCAAGTCACTGGTTCTCCTAAAATACTCTGTATTGCTGTGGATTAGGCCTCTTAAAATATGTAATTCCCCTTGATCAGTCCCCTTCTCTAATCATGACATTGTGCCCATCATGTGCGTCCCTGTCCCCACTACAATATGATCACAGGTCACTGACTCCCTCTGTGCTATTGAGGCATTAATAAGAAATTTTTCACATTTCGAAGGACCCTAGAGGGACCTTAAAGTGGTTTTCTGACAAATAGAATATGTCCAAACACTGCGGTCCCCAAGTCCTCTCTGTGAATGGAGTGATAATGTGCTAGAATGGTGGCAACACATTCACATTACCACTCCATTCACACAGAGGACTTGGGGACCCCAGTGTTTGGACATATTCTACGAGACTGACATGACGTTGATGCCTCCACGTGGCCCAATAAAAGTCCACAGTTGTGACCCGGGGCCGCTGACATCAGCAAGTTGGCCGTAAGACTCTAGGGATGTCCAAGAAAGAAGTCCACAAGCTGCGGTGGAACCAGAAAAGGTATGAGTGTTTTTTCTTATTTTTGCGCACCTTCCCTGGCCTCCAATTGTTATATTTTGGGGTCTGAAGAGCCCCCAGAGTTCAATAATAGAACTTCTGGTTTGGACTGAACAAGTTTGGTCTGAAATGAAATTTGTCGGAAAACCTTGTGAATATTCATGAAACAAATCTCTCAAGGTTCGTCCATCACTAGTGATAAGGGTTTTCGGCAGCTAGCCCTTTAAGAGATTTTATTTATTTATTTTTTTTTTTACTTTTTTATTTTATTTTTTTTTTAATTGCCCCTAATGCTATATTTATACAGGCACCTCTCGCCAAGGGGTGGAATATGCTTTTTAAAAGGTTTATTTCAGGTGTTTATGTTCACAAATGAATCACGTCAATTAGGAAAATGAATATAATGAATATAATCTCTTCCACGTTGTTACTGTAAAACATAATAACAAGTCGAGAAACAAACAACTCAACAAAGTGGCTTTTAAACAATGCGTCACTTCACTCCCGACAGAAATTCACCAAGAAAATGTCATTTCCATTCTTATCTGAGAAGCCGAAGGAAAATACTGGACATGTAATTTACTGCACAATCCCATGCTGATAATAAAGAAGGGGCTACAGGAAACTAATTGGTCTTAAAAATTTCCATAATTATACTTTTTGAAGATTAATAGTGCGCCAAGGTATCCAAACAAAGGAGCAAAAATAATTGTACATTAACTTCTTCAATTAAATATCGCTGCCTTGACTTCTCGAATAATGGAGAATTTGTTTGCGGAGAAGAAAGCGGAGGGCAGATTATCGTCTTATTACGGGAAGCACAAAGTGGTGGAAGAATATAAAAAACATTAAGTAGATTGTCTATTATGACAAAGGCGGGAGGCAAAGGATAAGCAGATTTATCCCTGAAGGCACAGAAAAGTGGTGGAAATCTATTGTGGGTCCTTCTAGGTTCAGCATTCTGTAACCTTGGGTTAAGTTCACATGTAGTGGAACTTGCCGATACCTACAGGGTCATCCAAAAGACAAATTTGGACCAAAACATGCTGATGTTGGCACATTTTTGGTTGCTTCTTTGGATTCACAGCTGATCGTATAAATTTTTTGAAAAAGCTGTATACTCACCTTACAGATGTCACATATTTCAACACCTAGCGGATCTCAGTGTACCCCAGTATTTTTTATACTGATGACTAGGGATAAGCGAACCAGATTGTAATGAGCTTGGTTTATCACAAGTTTTCCAAAAAGTTTGAGTTCATCATCCATGAATCATTATTAGACTCTTCTACCTCTTTAGATGCTACACTATAATAAAAAGAGGCCCAGTGGAGGTGTGGTTATACGAGGCATGTCGATGTCATAGCGCCTTGACGCAAGCTGCATCCTCATTGAAAGACTGTTTAGTAACCACTAAGCCATTTGCCTCTTGTTAGCTTCTGTGACCACCAATAAGAGATGAGGGAACCAGTTTGTAAAGAGTTGCGCATGGTATGAATTTTTCAAAAACTTTCGGTTTGGCTGAATCTGAGATTTTTGGGGTTCAACTTCATGACATCAACATGCCCAATGGGACCAGTGAGGCCCCATGGGACCAGTGAGGTCCAATCCTAGGCCTCAGAGGTGACCCCAAGACATCTGACATAGATGAAAATGCCAGAAGAGGCCACAAGAACCTGTAGGTAAAGACTAGACCCCGGAAACACGTCTGGACACCCTGGAGAGGAGAGCATCTGTGTTTTTCATTTTGTCTATACCTCCCCTGGGCCTCAACTTCTTATACTACGGGGTATGAAGATAATGAATGAAATTTGCAGGCAAACCTTGTGAATATTCCCAAAACAAATCTCTCAAAAATCATCCATCCCTACTGCTAAGCCAGCACACCAGTTGGTTCACCACATCTGCCATGTTCATCCTTGAGTGCTACCCGAGACACCCACAAAGCCAAAGAAACTAGTAAGATCTCATGCCCTTACACGTGGGTCCACCAGCACCCAACTCATGAAGTGGACATGCACATCGCTATACTCTGTGAACACCAGGTGGCGCCATACTATGTAAGTAATTGTCAGAACTTTTCACTGGATGATTTTTTAACAGCAGGTACATGGCAAACATTGTTCAATTTTTATGATCTATACAATGAATATCAGATTTTATGGAGGGACAACCCCTTCTAAAATGTCACCTGCTTAACCAACAATATCTATCATTTTAGCCCCTACCATCTAATTAGTGTCACCCATAAAAGTTGTAAATTGTCTATGTCTATTTTATAATTTGGTCGGATGAAACATCTCCCTCCGCTCGGCTCTATAAAAAGTTATGTCGGCTTTTTATTGAACCGCCATACCTCCTCAATGTCAGCACTTTTTAATTTCTAAACATATTAATTTTCTTTCTGACATTTACTTTATGAACATTTCATTCTCAGGGATGGGAAAACAGCTTAACAATACGAAAAGCAATGCAAATCTAAAGGTTATTCAGATTATCACTAATGAAGTCAAGGGTTTCCGAAAACTGTAAAACCGCTGGAGATTTATTTGACTATAAAAATGTTGAAACTGAGAATATTTCGACTTTTTTCTGAAACCTTCAGCCCAACAAAATCTCACCTATTGGAGTAAATAGGGGGGCCTTTAACTTACAGATGTAGCAAGGCTTAACTTGAATCTGATAACTTGTTGCAGCGCGATAATTCACACAAAAAGTCATTAAAAATTCAAGTTACAGCTGCAATAGCTAAGTTAGACTTAGTAGGTCTTGTTTCTTGGTGTCCAGTCAAAAAACCATTTTAACTATTTTGCGTATGTAGAAGTAAATTTCTGGCTGCCAAAAATTTTTGCACATTTTTGACAGTGCTTTTTTTTTAGTTTAATAACTTTCGTTTCTTTAGGTCCTGAAAGTAATAAATTTATGGGGTTAGTGAGAACAAGAGGCCCCAAGTCCCTGTTGCTACTCAGAGAGTTGGCCACATTTTCATGGATGCCCTCCATAGAGATAAACAGAAACAACTACATTCTGCCGCAGTACGGTCAACTCCCTGGTTGAAAACATGGGCTTGAGGTTCAGCACTAATGGTGAGGGTTGCAGAAGGTCTATTCAGGCCCAGAATATAATAAACGGAAGCCAGGGAGGGTGTGTAAAAATTTTAAAAAAAATACTCACCTTTCCTGGGCTCCCCTTTGGCATCCTTAAGCTTATGGGCCATGTTTTTTGGCCCCCAGGTCACCACTGAGACCTGTAATTGGGCCTCAGTGGTCAACTGGGGGCATCAATGTCATTACCCTATGATACTACAGAATATGTGATCATGCTGTAGCCTCAAAGTGTGATGATGTCAACACCCCCTACATGATGCTCAATCAATCGCTGGTGACCTGGAAGCTAGAAGACATGATGGATGTCCGAATAAGAATCTAGGAAATCAGAAAGATTCTGTCATGGAGCCCAGGAAAGTAAGTAAATTAAAAAAAAAAAATTGTTTACACATTTTCTCTGGCTTCCCATCATTCTATGAGAACTGAAGAAACACAAGAGCATAATAATCAACTTCAGTAGATTTGTGCTAAATAAACCATAAAAAATTTTGGGTTCCCCAAAGTTTTTGGAAAAATTTGTAATGAAAATTTGTAATGAACTGTTATAAACCAGTTATTCCATGTCTATTTGAGTCTGGACTCGGAAGTCTAGCACTCAAAATGTGGGACTGTCTCACTGAATCTGGAATGGCTGAGAGAGGACCCCCTGATGTCATAGGGTCTGAAGAAGGGGCACCATTTTCCCCTGGCCCCTCTTTTACCATGGATCCCATTGTAGTTACGCTGTCGGTAGGAAGGTACGCCAACGGAGGAGTGAGTCTTATTTAAGCTTCTCTATGCTGCCATTTGATTTCTGTGTATGCCCTACCAGAAGGGGGCAGTTTTTTCCCCTTTTGCAAACCATGCCCTTAGTCATGCCCTCTCATCAGAAAAGGAGGGAAAAAAAGTCTAAAACACATGAGGGGAATTTATCATGAAGGCAATTTTTAGCTGGAAAGTTTATCTAGAGTCTATGCCAAATCTATCAAATGTCACACAATCTATAAGTCTAAAACTTCTGTCCTGAACTGTTACTATGATGTCATCGCGTCCATCTGTGCCATGAAGCAGACATCTTGTCTGTGGTCACGGCGTCTTGTAAACCGCAGGCCTGAAGTGTCTTGTGGTTTACAAGATAAGAGAGTTGCAGGATGTATTTTAACTAGATCGGTGAACTGGAGACGCCAATCCAGTTGAAAGTACGGCATGTATTAATGGCAGCCCTGGGGAGAGCCCCACAGAGTCAGTGGGCCCAGGGCTGCCGCCCCCTGCTCCCCCACTAGCTACACCGCTGATCGTATCAACCCAGTGGATATATTTAACAGATGAATGGCGAAAAATTTATAGCATAAAAAGGCAATGGCAAAATAGCGCCATTACACGCTGCAACTTGTCCTGCAAAAAACAAGCCCTCATAAACTTACAGTGATGGAAAATAAGAAAGTTCTACCTCTAGGGGTTGCTGCAGGCAGATGGAACTGTATTATGTATATTGGATTTGAAGTTCTGTATTCTGATATTATATTCTGTATTCTGATAATATATTAGGACATCAGCTCAGAATATTAAACCACCCCTAAGTACGTGCCGACATTACCTTAAGGCTGAAATTATTGGACTCATTGAGCGCATTTCGCCGCCAGTAGACGCCTCTCAAATAAATGTCAGGCTGATTCATCAATTCTATACTGATAACTCTCATGAGGACTCTCGTCTTGGAAAAGCACAATTGTGTCGTCCCTTTGACATCCCATTTTGAGATGCCAGTTTCAGTAGAACAATTGGAGTCCGCTGCCAGTAATCCTGTTATTTTGGAGACATCGAAACCTTGGATTGAGAAAAAATAATCTTTCCAAATGACCAATTTCCAGCGGCAGCAGCAGCCGGGCCGACATGTCAGTCTGCAGCTTCTGGGAGTCTCATCTCTGTATTATGGAGAAAGAGAAAGTTATTGAAATATCATTTCCCAAAAATATCAAAAAGGTCAATCTCATGAGTCCTTGGGTTGACCTTTCTATGGCTTATTGAATCACATCTATGTAACTAATTGTGCGACAATACTGGATAGGGGGCTAATCTCTGAAGAGCTAGGGTGATTTGCCATTCAGGAGTCTGAGAAAGCCTGGTGAGCACAACTTTAGGTAATGTAATGATTCCGATAGTAGTTAAATGGGTTGAAGACCTCCAGCATAACCAGCATTGATTATTTTTTTCCATTTTAGAGGGAAACATACTTCAAATTATTCTGGTACAACCTGGAGACACATGCTAGAGATCCTAGAAGGTGGCAAAATAAAAATATATTAAAAAGAAAACTGCAATTAAAATATAATTTTTTCTTAAAAAATAAAAAATAAAAAAATTGCCTGCACTGCCCTCAAGGGGGCCCACTTACTACCTGCCCAATTACATACCCTCTCCATAAGTCCCGGCTGGCACAGGCACTGAGTGTGTGCGGGGGGATCTCCACTCCCCACAGCTTCCATCCTCCCTTAAAGGGAATGTAACCAATTTGTTTTCATAAAGTTTTTTGTTAAACATATGTTTAAAGAATTTGGTGATGTTTTTAAAAATGTTCCATATTATCTATATTTAAAAAAAAATTCTAAAAATCCTGCAGTTCTGACTGTGGCCACTAGGTCAGTTAGCATGGTGAGACTTTTTGTTTCTGCATTTCAGGCAAGAGTTGGAATTGCGAGATTTTTAGGATTTTTTTTTTTTCAATATAGATAATAACATGGTAAATTTAAAACAATATCACCAAAAATGTTTTTAAAAATATGTTTAATATAAAAACGTGATGAAAACAATAGGTGAATTTGTGCCAACACCTTTCCTTTATATGTCAGAGGGAGTTCTCCTCCATGTGTCTGAGCATCAATATCATGGCACATGCTGGCGCTCACTCCCCACCGACTTGGGGGCTGGATTACCCCATTGTAACCACAACCACTTGTCTCTCTGTCAGCATTGGCAACAACCAGAGACCCAAAACAGAAGCACAGAGGAACGACCTACAGGATGCGTAGGGCACAGGACAACCAAATAGACAGATGGGAAGACCTCAGGATCACAGGTACATTAGTGAAAAGCACACATGGAGATATTGAGGATTCAACACCAGTCTTCATCACTCCCGAGGTGGCGGAAGAGCCACGTCATTTATTAAACATGTAGGCAGCATGTTATAGAGCAGAAGGAGCTGCGCAGTTTGATATATAGGTTTGTGGGAACAGGTTCAGTATAACCTGTCATTTATCCATTGAAATCTCTGCTCTTCCTATGCTGAGAAGTCTAGGAGGCGGAGCTATCAGTGATTGACAGCTGTGTTTGGACTGAAAGGACCGCCTTCTGGTCTTCTCAGCATAGAAAGAGCAGAGATTTCATTGGGTAAATGACAGGTTACACTGAATCTTTTCCCATAAAACTATACATCAATCTGCTCAGCTCCTCCTGCTCTATAACATGCTGCCTAGAAATTCAACAGCCTTTTTCATGTGACACGTTCCCTTTAAGGGCAAATGACTGATTTTTTTTTTACTTTGTAACAAATAATTTTTAGCATTTGGAGCAGAAACAGACAACGTTCACTCTCATCACTCGTAATTATCCATTTCTTATTGAAATGCAGCCCATTTACAGAACTGGCTCCGGTCAACTCTGTTAGAATAAAAAAAAAAAAAGAAAAATTGCTTCATTCAAAAAAAAAAAAATAAAAATTTAGATCACAAGCCCATAACAAAGTTCTCCCTATAAAGAAACCGCTTCATGAAAGATGGTTTCCTCACTTATTGTTCTGCCTCCTGTGCTGGCAGACATGCCAAGGACTGAGATAAGAAAAAAAAAAAAAAAAGATGAAAGATCCAATTTCCATTGAGTTGCTCTATGAGGATTTTCGTCTTTTCTTCATTTATGTGTTTTTAACACTGAATGTTCTAATTGCTCTAACAGAATCCAGTATGTTCCTTTGAAATAATAAAACAGACGTATGTCGGAAGTCGTTTCATGTGTCTCGTCTCAGAAGCAGGCAGCAAAGTGTTGAAGGGTTTCGGTATGGGGGGGGTAAAGTTGAAAAAAAAATTTTTTTTTCAAAAAGAGAGAAAAAAAAAAACACCTTTCCATATGGGTTAGAACTTAGATGAAATGAGAAATGGCTGCCACCAAGCAGAAAATTTGCACACTTTATGTATGCCAGTTAATTACGACACTTCAGAGGCGCTTCTGAAAGGATAAGGAAGGCTGCATAAATTTAGCTGTAATCCAGGCAAGCAAAACTAATTTGCAGGGGACGGCCTTATCTAGCTACTGCAGCTTTCTCAGAAAATTAACCTTGGATATTTGGGTCCAATTCAGAAAGTGTTTGATTTTTTTTTCCCCTTCTATGCTCGACATAAGAGACTTTTTTTTTAACATTCAATACAATACCTGACTTTTAAGAGGCACCATGAATTCTGTAGGCGATTTGTGGTTATTTTTGACAAGCAAAAAATAATAACTTTAAAAAAAAAGGCAAAAAAAAAAAAATTGCTCAAGTTACACATGATTTTTTTTTCCCTAGGTTTCTTACATGTTTATAGGAGAAATAATACAAGATCTGGTCAGTGGATTTTTTTTTAAATAACCCTATTTTGGGCTTAGGCTTTATTAATGGGGGTCAGATTATTGAGAATGGAGTAGAAGGCTACACTAGAGGATGTCCAGGGTAGGATTAGCCCATGAAAATACCAGAGGTTTCCCCAGAAGGCCTAGGTTCTGACAAATAAATAGGCTTCAAGAGTCCAATGGAAGACAACTCTATATGGAGGTGACCTTCGAGCAATCCCTTACCACTAGGGTTACATCTTATAGGATCAGTCAGTAATAACCTATTACCTATATTGAAGATGTCTGTGTGTGTACAATAATAAAAGCAAAGGGTATTGTCAGGAATCTACAATCCGCACTCCCGTTTCTTTGCCCATCAGTTGTCATTTTTTTTCTACAGCGCTGCTGGGGGAGTTTCTCTACAGCATCTGCATTTGCCACATAGCTAGTGCTTTAAGGTTGCTTTGTCTACCAGCCAAACTTTGGCTATATCGGTTCAGCCAATCTGAGGTTTGAGATTTAAATCCAATCCGGTCTGAGGCAGAGTATTTTATCCTGACACTTTCCTTACTATTGGTGCCTGTGATTACATTAGTCTTCTTGGCTCTATATTCTCAGAACTTGCTCCCAGTACCTTACCTTGTCTGGTTTACTGATTTGGCATATTACTCTCTCTGCCTGCCACAGATTTTCTGTTCTGGTCCTTAGTCTGCAAGTGCACCTATTTTCTGACACCTTGTTTTTGGGATACAGAACATTGGAGAGCAGTAGGACGAGTATGATATTTTTTAGATATAATACAGTAGTTATGGGTGGCATTGCACCTAACTAAACCATTGCACCAAATGGTGCAGAAAACTTGTTTACTAAATTATAATTATGTGTGTGGTTTGTGATCCATAGAGATTTTTAAGGTCAGGTTCACACAAGCTAAGTTTATGCTAGTTTGTAGGGTTTTCTGTGAACATTATGCTGGCTATAAAAGTGTATTTATCAAACATGGGCAGAGGTCTTAAGATTTATTTCGTCCTGTGTTCGGACAAAGCGATCCTCCAGTTCGTTGTGGTCTGTACTTGTTCAGATAGACCCGAAGTGAAATTATTATACACTGGGGTCTCTTCAGGCACCGGAGTATAATAGCTGGAGGCACAGAGGAGGTGACAAAAATAAAAAAAACTTTTATACTCACCTTGTATTACCTCTTTTGTGTCTCCTCGCGACGTCCGACACTCTGCCTCCTCATGGAGTCCCATGATGTCATTCACCCAGGGTCATTGATGACATTAGCATGGTGAGCATCATGAGCGAACCGATTCACCCATCTCTAGTATTTATCTTCATAAAATGTGGTGTGATGAGGTTTTATAAATACTTTTTGGGTCATTTTGAGCCTCTTTGAAAAGGAGTCTGTCACCAGACCCACGCATATGAACTCCACCCCATGGATAGATAGGTTAGGTTCACCTAAATCAAACAGTGTTTTCCCCTAGTGAATCGCTGCCTCCATTGCCAAGATATGACTGTTTTTGTCAATATGCAAATTACTTTTTTGGAAAATTACAGGTCATGCTGTTGATCTAAAGAGCTCATTTGCATATGGACAAAAACAGTCATCATGGCAACGGAGCTAGTAAACTTTGTTTGATTCTGGTGACCCTAACTTTCCAATCTACGGGGCTGGGTTGATATATTGGGTCCTGGTGACTGACTGTTTTTCAATTGGTTTTACAATCTGTAATGCATTTTTGAGAAAAAGACTCTACAACTTTTTATGCAATTTTTCTGCACTTTCTATACAAAAAAAATCTTCTCTTTAGATTTCCCATTCCTTTGAAATCCGCTTCAGCTGTTGGCTCAATTTACTGCATGTAAAACTGTTGCAAGAAGTGCTGCATTTTTCCAAAAAATTCTGGAATATCATGACTGGCATATTGTATGCCAGTCTTCATGATCCCTGTTCGGCAGAAGTAGCCTGATTTATAATGAGACTCAGGTCCATTCTCGGCCAACTCAGTCACATCCTTCGCTGAGCCATGTACCTAAATGAACTCTACACCAGCTTATAGAAGACATCATTTACTCAGCATGCCCTCACCATGCCTCCTTTTCAGAAAATGGTGAGTGTGCTGTAAAAACGTCACTTGCAACAATTTTTTTTACAAGTGCCATTTAAGATGTTGCAAATCTGAAGTCTGTGACTTTTTTAGTCCACAAAGGTGGCTTAAATTGTTAATGAATTTGACCCATAATGGGTAAAAACTACCCTTAGGGGTACACAGGGAGAGTTCACAGCGGGCTAGCTACAGTTCCATCATTGGCAACTAAACCGCTACAATGTGCAGTACAGTGCAGTACAATGTGCAGTACAGTGCAGTGCAGTACAATGTGCAGTACAGTACAGTGCAGTACAATGTGCAGTACAGTGCAGTACAATGTGCAGTACAATGTGCAGTACAGTGCAGTACAATGTGCAGTACAGTACAGTGCAGTACAATGTGCAGTACAGTAGCAGTGTTGCGGATAGGTTTTCAAGAAATTTCATTCACACACTGCAGAAATACACCCTGCAGGGCAAAGTATCTAGTGCTGTGGGTTCTTCACCACGTCTCCAGTATGTCAGTTATTGTTTTGGGTTCAAGCCATCCCTTTAGACCCCAGAGCAGGGGCGTAACTACCGGGTTAGCAGCTGTAGCAGCTGCCACAGGGCCCGGGACATTACGGGGCCCCCGGGCCCCCGATGCTTTTTTTTTTTTTTTAATAAGCCGTTATCTGCTGGAGTAACCCCAGCAGGTAACGGGCCCTATATACTTACCGTTCCCCGGGTCCCGCTCACGGCCGCCTGCGCTTCCGATTCTGCGGAGACGGCTGTGAGCAGGAGCAGGGATCGGTATGTGAGGCCGCGGGCCAAACCCCACAATCACTGCTATGATTATACTCCGGGGTCTTTTCAGACCCCGGAGTATAATAATCGGAGGCCTAGAGTTGGTGAGGGAACATAAAAAACAATGTACTTACCTCTCCTGCGCTTCTCCAGGCTTCGGGCCTGTTTGGTGACATCCCAGACGTCAGCGGACGTCATTTTGCATCACGTGACGCCGGCCTGGTCCAACATTGAAGAAGGCCCAAGTAGCAGAGAGTGGACCGGAGCGAGGAACAGGTAAGCAACGTTGTTTTTTTATGTTTCTATCCTCCCCTGGGTCTCTGATCATTATACTCTGGGTGGTCCACAATGGGGCATAATAGTGTGTGCAGGGGCCACTATGGGGAAAAATACTCAGTGCAGGGGCCACTATGGGATATAATACTGTGTGCAGGGGCCACTATGGGGCATAATACTGTGTGCAGGGGCCACTATGGGATATAATACTGTGTGCAGGGGCCACTATGGGGAATGATACTGTGTGCAGGGGCCACTATGGGGCATGATACTGTGTGCAGGGGCCACTATGGAACATGATACTGTGTGCAGGGGCCACTATGGGACATGATACTGTGTGCAGGAGCCACTATGGGACATGATACTGTGTGCAGGGGCCACTATGGAACATGATACTGTGTGCAGGGGCCACTATGGGGCATGATACTGTGTGCAGGGGCCACTATGGGACATGATACTGTGTGCAGGGTCCACTATGGGGCATGATACTGTGTGCAGGGGCCACTATGGGGCATAATACTGTGTGCAGGAGCCACTATGGCACATAATAGTGTGCGTAGGAATGCGTTTTTTTTTGGGAGGGGGGTTGGAGGGGGCGGTCCGGGGGGGGGGGCGATTGGGGGCAGCGGTTCAGGGGGGGCCATGTCAAATGTTTGCCTTGGGGCCCAGCCATTCCTAGTTACACCACTGCCCCAGAGTATTATAAGCTGAGGCTCAAGGGAGTTGCGAAACCCTAATAAACATTCACCTGCCTCACCTCTCCTGGGCTCTCTTGTGGTGTCCAGAGTTCTATCGAGGTCCTTTTCAGTAGTCTTCTGGCCTCTTCCAGCCTTCTGGGTGGCATCACGCACCCAGGATACCTCTGAGGCCTGTGATTAGGTCTCAGTGGTCACAGCGGCATGCCAACATCATGGCGCTTTAATGCAAGCATCATAATGTCAGCATGCCCTACGTGACCGCTAAGGCCTTTGATTGGTCCACCATGTGACATCACACAGGAGGCCTGAAGACCACCAAAGAAGACCCTGAGGGAGCACTGGACACCACAAGGCAGCCCAGGAGAAGTCAAGGAAGGTATGTATCAGTGTGTTTCTGTTCCTTCAATGGGCCTCCACTTTTGGAAAATTCAGGTATAATCTGGTTCTGGTAAGATTCCGCACTGTTCATCGGTGGACATGTTCATCAATTAGCAGATTCACAAAGTCTTTGTTCTGCAAGCTTGGAGTCCAATGACATGGGACTGCCTGTTATCCCTATCTGCCACTAACTAGCCTACAGAGCTGAAGGTGCTCTGTGAGAAGCTAAACTTCCCTCTTCTAGTGCTAGCTAACTGTCATGAATAGGAAGTAACCTTCTGGCCAAAGACTGGAGGCTCCTAGCCACCACTAAACTCCTCCCACCTTCTAGGAAACCCAGTGCACAAGAACATAGATATAGCCTGTTAACTCCAAAATGTCCAGCGCCAAGCTGGAAAATGTAAATAACCAGTTCTAACCAGTGTAAAACAGTATAAAACAGCCTAAAAACATTAAGAATCACAAATAGAAAGTAGCAAAGTCCTTAGCAGAGGCTCTTTGTGGGAGACACGGCAAAGGTCTCCTTCATGTTACATGGGATTAGAGAGAGGTTTTTATTCATTTTAATATAATCTATAAAAAATCATCATCAATGTGCATTGTGAAATAACTCAGGCGTGCTGACTTGTTCATTTCAGCAGAAACACAGAAATCCAGCAAAAAGCAAAAGTTTAATGAAGTGTTCAGACAAAGCTCAGACAGTCAGTGCTATGAACACCGGTTTTATATTTAGACCAGAGATAGATTAATTGGATTTAGTCAGCAGATATAAAATCTTACCTTTGATTTTTTTTTAACCCACACCCCCGCCCCCTCCACTTTCATGGGTGAAAACTTTCATTAATAAACATTGCAGAACCATTAAGCTACAAAAAAGATGAGATAAGAAGTGATAGTGACTGAAATATACATGAGCAGTAAAATATTAGATATATTTCATGTTGGCAATTATGTCAGCTGCAAATGGAAACTAATCTGTCAGGGATATATTTATTAGATATAAAAATAAGCATTGGAAAAAGTGATGGCAGAACACTAGGATATTTGATCACTTTATGATCTGGGGGGGGGGGGGTTGACCTCTAGGACCCCCATTGGTCCCTTTCACTGTTTTTCTCCTGCAAAGGATCGATGTGATGTCATATCCTAGTAATAGGCTATCACTTTATAAGATGTAAATAATAATAATAATAATAATAATAATAATAATGCTATTAATACTGAAATAAAGTATTATAAAGTGGTCAGACAGTGGTTCTACACAAGTAGTCTGCAGGTAATCTTGAGCTCGCAGACCACATAAAAGAATATAGTATGAGAAACATACTGGTCAGAAGCAGTCAGAGGAGGAATGTATAATTAATAAAGCCGGTGACTGACAGGTGACATCTTCTCTGATGGGAGTCGTTCTCTTTCCGTTTCTTCTCCATCCAGACCAGGCCACTATGACCACTTCTACAGTTCTCTTTCCTTTTTTCTTCTTTCCAACCAGACCTCTATGACCACTTCTCTGGTTGTCCTTCCTTTTCTTCTCCATCCAGCCCAGATCACTATGACCACTTCTCTTAATGACTGCAAAGTTTGCTACCTGGCCAACTCTGGCCCCCACTACTGCAACCATTTTCAGCCTATTGAGTGACACAACCCAATGTCACAGTCCTGCTAATATCACCAATGCTGTGTCCTTTCCAGCCTCAGGTGAATCTACAGTGCTAATAAATACCCCAAAACAATATACTGCCAAAAAAATACTTGAGTCTGAGGATGGGGACACAGATAGAAGTAGGGGGACAACTATAAATGTCTGCAAACATAGTTATAATTAATTCAGACCAAATACCAGACCATTAGATTAACCCAGACCCAAAATCATTAAATTTAAGGAGCTGTACTAAGTTTTGAAGTTATCCCCTATTGATAGGATAGGGGATAGCATCATCATAGGTGTGGATATGACCGCAAATACCTCAACCCATCCCAAGAATGAGAGTCCAGTTCCCCAGTCCTGATGGACCATGTGCCCTTGTGCTTCATTCATTCTCTGTGGGAGTACAGTGCTCAGCAATCTCCAGAGCTCCCGTAGAGAATGAATGTAGTGGGAGGGCGCAAACTCATCCAGTTCTCTTGTCCTGATGTAGCGACAGGCTATTAAATTACTGTGATCAGTTAAAGGAATTATGATACAAAATATCCATAGGATAGAGGATGAATTACTGATTAGTGGGGTCTGACCACTGAGATCTCCAACGATCCTGAGTACTTGGCTGTGAATGAAGCGGTGGAAAAAATTGGCCAAACCCCCTTGTGGATGTAGATGCACCTCTGTCCTCATTCACTTCAATGGCAGCACTGGAGATAGCCGAAGTACAGCATTCTGCAATCTGTGGCCACAATGAAAGGACAGGCTTATAATAGGGCTATTTGGGACACTAAATTACTGGTCCATAAGGACTAGTGAGTTTTTACTGTCCCAAATAAACCTGAAAAGTTCCCTTTAGCACATGTCTCATGCATATGAGTGCAAGTTGGGTAAATACAATCTAACCACCAGTCTGCCTCAATCAGTTCCCATCTTTAACACTGGTGAGTACTTCTTGGCCATACCTATAACACAAAAGGTGTGTTCGGTCTTTACTGACTTGATAGCAACTAACAGTATTTTATTCAGATGGTACTGTATGTAGAACTATTATATTTTGGAGGCACAGTGTGCGCTAGTATTAATTTCTGTATACATAATGTTTGGTATGATGAAGAGTTTGTCTTATTTTAGGCGTGCCAAAATCAGGAGCCAAAGACATATGTGCAACAAACCCTGCAGAGACAAGTCAAAGACAGGAGAACTTGTCAAGGAGGTCTGGGCCAAATACAAAGGAAAAGGATTAGTGAACAAATCTAATCCCAGAAGATGTCACCTAGGAATAATTGAATGTAAATGTTTATTCTACAACTGACTGTGTGTGACCACTATTGGATTTACTTTTAAGGTCTATACTGGGATGATGGGTATTACCATTCATCTATGTGAAAGAGCTATTCACAGGTTATCTTTACAATTGCTCCAGTCAAACTGCAGGGTACAATTATATATGAACAAACAAACTGCAGAGTATTGTATTTATATATGGAGCTCAGTTCTAGTATATTAGGTATACTATGAGCTTGATTCTAGATCAGTAATTACAAAATGAGCTTGGGTCTAGTATTGTATGTATATAATGAGCTTGGTTCTATTATTCAACATAATGAGCTGGGAACTAGTATTATATTTATATAGTGAGTGATTCTAGTACTGGATTTATACAATAAGCTTGGATCTAGTATATTTATATAATGAGAGTAATTCTAGTACTGGATTTATACAATAAGCTTGGATCTAGTATATTTATATAATGAGAGTAATTCTAGTACTGGATTTATATACAGTGGGGAAAAAAAGTATTTAGTCAGCCACCAATTGTGCAAGTTCTCCCACTTATAAAGATGAGGCCGGCCTGTAATTGTCATCATAGGTAGACCTCAACTATGAGAGACAAAATGAGAAAACAAATCCAGAAAATCACATTGTCTGATTTTTAAAGAATTTATTTGCAAATTATGGTGGAAAATAAGTATTTGGTCACCTACAAATGTTCATCTCAATACTTTGTTCTATATCCTTTGTTGGCAATGACAGAGGTCAAACGTTTTCTGTAAGTCTTCACAAGGTTGGCACACACTGTTGCTGGTATGTTGGCCCATTCCTCCATGCAGATCTCCTCTAGAGCAGGGATGTTTTGGGGCTGTCGCTGGGCAACACGGACTTTCAACTCCCTCCAAAGGTTTTCTATGGGGTTGAGATCTGGAGACTGACTAGGCCACTCCAGGACCTTGAAATGCTTCTTACGAAGCCGCTCCTTCGTTGCCCTGGCGGTGTGCTTGGGATCATTGTCATGCTGAAAGACCCAGCCACGTTTCATCTTCAATGCCCTTGCTGATGGAAGGAGGTTTGCACTCACAATCTCACCATACATGGCCCCATTCATTCTTTCATGTACACGGATCAGTCGTCCTGGTCCCTTTGCAGAGAAACAGCCCCAAAGCCTGATGTTGCCCAACCCATGCTTCACAGTAGGTATGGTGTTCTTTGGATACAACTCAGCATTCACTCTCCTCCAAACACCACGAGTTGTGTTTCTACCAAACAGTTCTACTTTGGTTTCATCTGACCATATGACATTCTCCCAATACTCTTCTGGAACATCCAAATGCTCTCTAGCAAACTTCAGACGGGCCCGGATATGTACTGGCTTAAGCAGGGAGACACGTCTGGCACTGCAGGATCTGAGTCCCTGGCGGCGTAGTGTGTTACTGACGGTAGCCTTTGTTACGTTAGTCCCAGCTTTCTGCAGGTCACTCACTAGGTCCCCCCATGTGGTTCTGGGATTTTTGCTCACCGTTCTTGTGATCATTTTGACCCCACGGGGTGAGATCTTGCGTGGAGCCCCTGATGGAGGGAGATTATCAGTGGTCTTGTATGTCTTCCATTTTCTAATTATTGCTCCCACAGGTGATTTCTTCACACCAAGCTGCTTGCCTATTGCAGATTCAGTCTTCCCAGCCTGGTGCAGGGCTACCATTTTGTTTCTGGTCCTTCCACAGCTCTTTGGTCTTCACCATAGTGGAGTTTGGAGTGTGACTGTTTGAGGTTGTGGACAGGAGTCTTTTATACTGATAACAATGTCACACAGGAGCCATTACTACAGGTAATGAGTGGAGGACAGAGGAGCCTCTTACAGAAGAAGTTACAGGTCTGTGAGAGACAGAAATCTTGCTTTTTTTGTAGGTGACCAAATACTTATTTTCCACCATAATTTGCAAATAAATTCTTTATAAATCAGACAATGTGATTTTCTGGATTTGTTTTCTCATTTTGTCTCTCATAGTTGAGGTCTACCTATGATGACAATTACAGGCCGGCCTCATCTTTTTAAGTGGGAGAACTTGCACAATTGGTGGCTGACTAAATACTTTTTTTCCCCACTGTAATACTATTAGTTTGGTTCTGGTTTTCTATTCATATAATGAGCTTTGTTCTTGTATTTTATTAATATATTGATTGGTTCTAGTATTTTTATTACATAATGAGCTTCTAGAATTCTAGTTCTTGAATTTTTCTTATATATTGATATTGGTTCTAGCATTCATTTTATACAATGTGCTTGGTTCTTGTATTTTTATTATATAATGAGCTTGGACCTAGCATTCGTATTATATATTAAGCTTGTATTTATATTTAAAGCTTAGTTCCAGTATTGTTATTATATAATGATCTTTGTTCTAATATTCTTATAATATAATAAACTTGGTTCTAATATTGTATATATAAAATGAGCTTGATTCTAGTATTGTATTTATGTAATTAGCTTGGTTCTATGTTTTATATTAATATAATGTCCTTGGTTCTAATAATATATTCATGTAATAAGCTTGTTTCTAGTTTTCTATTCATATAATGAGCCTTGTCCTTGTGATCTATTAATATATTGAGCTTGGTTCTAGTATTTTTTCTGTAAAATGAGCTTCCAGAATTCTAGTTCTAGCATTTTTATTATGTAATGAGCTTGGTTCTACTATTGTGTTTCAATAAAGAATTTGGTTATAGTATTTTTACTACAGAATGAACTTCTATAATTCTAGTTCTAGATAATTTCTTATATATTTAGCTTGGTTCTAGCATTCCTTTTATACAATGAGCTTGGTTCTAGCAATTTTATTATATACTAAGCTTGGTTTTAGAATTCTTATTATATAAAAAGCTTGGTTCTACTATTGTGTGTCAATAAAGAGTTTGGCTTTAGTTTTTTACTATATAATGAGCTTCTAGAATTCTAGTTCTAAAATTTTTCTTATATATAAAGCTTAGTTCTACAATTCTTATTATATAACGAGCTTATTTCTAGCATGTTTATTATATGTTGAGCTTGGTTCTAGCATTCCTATTATATAATGAGCTTAGTTCTACTATTGTACTTTGATAATGAGCTTGCTTCTAGTACTGTATTTATAAAAAGAGCTTGGTTCTTGTATTATGTTAATATAATGTGATTGGTTCTAGAATTCTAATAATATAATGAGCTTGGTTTTACTGTTCTATTAATATAATGAGCTACATTCTTGTGTTTTATTCATAAAATGAGATTTTATTATTTTTATGTTGAGCTTGGTTCTAGCATTTTTATTATATAATGAGCTTGGTTCTAGTATTCTATTAATATAACGAGCTTAGTTCTTGTATTATATTAATATAATGAGCTTGGTTCCTATATTTTATTTATATAATTAGCTTGGTTCTAGTATTCTTATTATATAATCAGTTTGGCTCTTGTATTTTATGGATATAATTGGCTTGGTTCTAGTATTCTTCTTATATAGTACAAGTTTAGTTCTAGGTTTCTGATTACAGAATGAACTTGATTCTACTATTGCATTTATATAATAAGCTTGGTTCCACTAATGAACATATACCCGTATATTAAGCTTCGTTTTAATATTCTGTTTGTTTAATAATCTTGGTTTCTGTGTTGTATTTGTTAAATTATCTTGGATCTAACTTTCTTTAAATATGATGAGTTTGGTTCTAGTATTATATTTATATAATAAACATTGTTCTAATATTCTTACAGTATAATGAGTTTAGTTCTAGCATTTTTATTATATATTGATCTTGTTTATTGTATTCTTTATATATAATAAGCTTGGTTCTAACAAGTTTATTATATAATGATCTTTGTTCTTGCATTCTTATAATATAATAAGCTTGGTTCTACTATTGTATTTTTAAAATTAGCTTCATTCTTGCATTGTATTTATGCAATTAGTTTGGTTCTAATATTCTATTCATATAATGAGCTTGATTCTAATTTTCTTTTCATATAATGAGCTTGGTTCTAGTTTTCTTTTCCTTTAATGAGCTTGGTTCTAGTATTCGATTAATATATTGAGCCTGGTTCTAGTTATTCTATTTATATAGTGAGCTTGATTCTACTGTTGTATTTATATATTAGGATGGGTTCTAGTATGCTGTTTTTCTAATGAGCTTGATTTTTGGATTATATTTGTATAATTTGCTTGGTTCTAATATTCTTACTATTTAATGAGCTTGGTTCTAGCATGTTTATTATATACTGAGCTTGGTTTTAGCATTCTTATTAGATAATGAGCTTGGTTCTATGTACTATTGTATTTAGATAATGAACTTGTTCTAGTACTGCATTTATAAATTGAGATTGGTTCTAGTATTCTATTAATATAATGTTGGTTCTTGTATGCATATGAGCTATGTTCTACTATTTTGACCTACTATAATGAGCTTTGTTCTAGCTTTCTTAGTATATATTACGTTTGGTTCTATTATTGTATTTAGATAATGAACTTGGTTCTAGTATTGTATTTATATAATCTGCTTTGTTCAAGTATTCTTTTATATAATGAGCTTGGTTCTACCATTTTATTTATATAATGATTTTAGTTCTCATATTGTAGTTTTAAATGAGCTTCATGTTACTATTATCTCTTATATACACACATGGACAAAATTGCTGGTACCCCTTGTTTAATGAAAGAAAAAACCACAATGTAGTTTGGCAAATTCCAGTCTGGCTTTTTTATGATTTGTTGACAACTACATGTTGACAAGCCACAAAGCTTCTGGGAGAATGTCCTATGGACAGATGAGACAAAAATTGAAATTTTTGGCAAGGCACATCAGCTCTATGTTCACAGACGGAAAAATGAAGCATATCTTGAAAAGAACACTGACACATGGAGGAGGCTCTGTTATGTTCTGGGGCTGCTTTGCTGCATCTGGCACAGGGTGTCTTGAATCTGTGCAGGGTACAATGAAATCTCAAGACTATCAAGGGATTCTAGAGAGAAATGTGCTGCCCAGTGTCAGAAAGCTTGGTCTCAGTCGCAGGTCATGGGTCTTATAACAGGATAATGACCCAAGACACAGCTAAAAACCCCCAAGAATGGCTAAGAGGAAAACATTGGACTATTCTGAAGTGGCCTTCTATGAGCCCTGACCTAAATCCTATTGAGCATCTTTGGAAGGAGCTGAAACATGCCGTCTGGAAAAGGCACCCTTCACACCCGAGACAACTGGAGCAGTTTGCTCATGAGGAGCGGCCAAAATCCCTGCTGAGAGGTGCAGAAGTCTCATTGACAGTTACAGGAATCGTTTGATTGCAGGGATTGCCTCAAAAGGTTGTGCAACTAAATATTAAGTTAAGGGAACCATCATTTCTGTCCAGGCCTGTTTCATGAGTTTTCTTTTTTTAAAAATTCTGTTGAAGCCTGGTTGGAAAGCAATGTCTGACTTTCATTTGTTAATTTTCATAGAATTTTTATATATTATTACTTTTGTCAGATTCAGGTTATTTCTGTGACCATTGTGGGTTTTTCTTTCATTAAACGAGGGAGGGGGAACAACAATTTTGTCCATGTGTGTATATAAAAATGAGTTTCTGTCTGTCTTTCTGTCTGTTCTTTATGCGCAATCCTCACTAAATTTGGTACACAGGTACATCAGGTGTCCAGGAAGATTTTAGACTGGGTCTCAACTCTCTTGGACGTACCGTTCCTGAAATACAGTATTCCCAAAAAATGACCTGCATTAGTTAATACAAGCCTGCAAGTCTTTCACTCATATTCCAACTGCCATACTCACGGTCACATGTCCCTTATCAGCCAAAAGAAGCTCGCAGGCACTTAGTCTCCTCAGGCACACAGGTTTCCATAGCAGCCAAGCTATTTACGACCTGTATTAGTCAATAGCAGTTCGCAGGTCCTTAAATATTCAGTCATATCAAGTCGTATCAGCCAATATAAGTTCACATTTAATTTACCAGGTTCCATAACAACACAGTCATAAATAGACTGTACCTATACTGGACTCAGTGGTGTAACTAGGAATGGCTGGGCCACAAAGCGAACATTTGACATGGGCCCCCCCCCCCCGGCAACCCCCACCCACAAACTGCATTCCTGCACACACTATTATGCACCATAGTAGCCCCTACACACACTATTATGCCCCATAGAGGCTCCTGCACACACTATTATGCCCCATATAGGTCCCCGCACACACTATTATGCCCCATAATGGCCCCTGCACACACTATTATGCCCCATAGTGGCCCCTCAATATAGTATTATGCACACTCCCCGCTACCTCTTCAATGTTGGAATAGATGTCACATGAGTCAGGCATGCATCGCGACACATAATGACGTCGGACTGACCCATTGACGTCTGGGACGTCACCAAGGAGGCCCGAAGCCTGCTGGAGCGCAGGAGAGGTAACAGTGTTTTTTATGTTCCCTCAACTCCTCTGGGCCTCCGATCATTACACTCTGGGGTCTGAAAAGACCCCAGAGTATAATGATAGCAGTGTTTGTGGGGTTCACGGCCCACAGGCCTTACTTACTGATCCCTGTTCCTGCTCACAGCTGCCTTCGCAGAAGGTGAAGTGCAGTTGGCCGTGAGCAGGAGCGGGGATCAGTAAATAGGTAGGTGTAACACCAGAAGGTAACGGCCTATTAAAACAAAAACATCAGGGGCCCGCCGGGACCCCTAATGTCCTGGGCCCTATGGCAGCCACTACCACTGCTACTGATCACTGACTGAACTGCCATACTGAATGTCAGCATTCTTATAAATTGAAACGTTTTTAAACTACTCGTGCCTCCTGCAGCAAAACGCATGGCTGCTGCTTGAGCTAATGAAAACTCTCAGCAGACCCAAGCCCGTCTTCAATCTGACAAGGTATGTCACATACACCGCGAGCTGCTGAAACAACCCAGCAAACCCAAGCCCGTCTCCAATCTGACAAGGCATTGTCAAGCCACATGCACA
This sequence comes from Leptodactylus fallax, assembly GCA_947044405.1. Lineage (NCBI taxonomy): Eukaryota > Metazoa > Chordata > Amphibia > Anura > Leptodactylidae > Leptodactylus > Leptodactylus fallax. Next base: position 46,098 of record CAMRHE010000766.1, read on the forward strand.
CAGCTGCACTCCATATTTCCCTAACAACCCATCCATTTTTCTTCACTGCTGTAGGTCAGCTTTAAAGGGGCAGGGAGCTGTGGATGACACTGTTACACAAGGTCACATACACACAGCTTTACTCTAGGTTTTCCATAACAACTTATCGCAGGTTTTTCACTGATATCCAAACTGAGATACATATGATCACATGACGCTTATGGACCAATGGAAAATTGCAGGTTCTTCAGTCTAGAAATACACACAGCTTTACACCAGGTTTCCATAGCAACCAAGCTATTTATGACCTGTATGTGTCAAAAGCAGTTCGCAGGTCCTTAAATATTCAGTCATATGACTTGTATCAGCAAATATAAGTTCACATTTCATTTACCAGGTTTCCATAACAACACAGCCATAAATAGACTGTACCTATAATGGACTGCCATACTGCATGTCAAGTGCAAAACTGGCCAATTCTTATGGGGCCACTACACAAACAAAAAATGAAATATACCCGAGCGAAGCCGGGTTCTTCTGCTAGTATTTACAGAAAGAGCTTTGTTCTAGTACCTTTATACTATGGGCTTACTTCTTCTTTTGTATTTATATATTGAACCAGTATTTATTATTATAGTTATATAATGAGCTTGGTTCTTGTATTGTATTTATATTATGGGCTCAATTCTAGAAACAGATTTACATAATAAGTTTGGTTCAACTATTGTATTTATATAATGATGTAGATTGTGAGCCCTATATGGGACAGTGACTATCATGTAAAGCGCTGTGGAATATGATGGCGCTATATAAGTAAGCATAATAAATAATGAGCAACTTTCTAGTTCTCTATTTACAGTCATATGAAAAAGTTTGGGCACCCCTATTAATCTTAATCATTTTTAGTTCTAAATATTTGGGTGTTTGCAACAGCCATTTCAATTTGATATATCTAATAACTGATGGACACAGTAATATTGAGACACAGGATTGAGATGAGGTTTATTGTACTAACAGAAAATGTGCAATATGCATTAAACTAAAATTTGACCGGTGCAAAAATTTGGGTACCCTTATCATTTTATTGATTTGAATACTCCTAACTACTTTTTACTGACTTACTGAAGCACAAAATTGGTTTTGTAACCTCACTGAGCTTTGAACTTCATAGCCAGGTGTATCCAATCATGAGAAAAGGTATTTAAGGTGGCCAATTGCAAGTTGTTCTCCTATTTGAATCTCCTCTGAAGAGTGGCATCATGGGCTCCTCAAAACAACTCTCAAATGATCTGAAAACAAAGATTGTTCAACATAGTTGTTCAGGGGAAGGATACAAAAAGTTGTCTCAGAGATTTAACCTGTCAGTTTCCACTGTGAGGAACATAGTAAGGAAATGGAAGACCACAGGGACAGTTCTTGTTAAGCCCAGAAGTGGCAGGCCAAGAAAAATCTCAGAAAGGCAGAGAAGAAGAATGGTGAGAACAGTCAAAGACAATCCACAGACCACCTCCAAAGAGCTGCAGCATCATCTTGCTGCAGATGGTGTCACTGTGCATCGGTCAACAATACAGCACACTTTGCACAAGGAGAAGCTGTATGGGAGAGTGATGCGAAAGAAGCCGTTTCTGAAAGCACGCCACAAACAGAGTCGCCTGAGATATGCAAAAGCACATTTGGACAAGCCAGCTTCATTTTGGAAGAAGGTCCTGTGGACTGATAAAACAAAGATTGAGTTGTTTGGTCATACAAAAAGGCGTTATGCATGGCGTCAAAAAAAACACAGCATTCCAAGAAAAACACTCGCTACCCACTGTAAAATTTGGTGGAGGTTCCATCATGCTTTGGGGCTGTGTGGCCAATGCCGGCACCGGGAATCTTGTTAAAGTTGAGGGTCGCATGGATTCAACTCAGTATCAGCAGATTCTTGAGAATAATGTACAAGAATCAGTGACGAATTTGAAGTTACGCCGGGGATGGATATTTCAGCAAGACAATGATCCAAAACACAGCTCCAAATCTACTCAGGCATTCATGCAGAGGAACAATTACAATGTTCTGGAATGGCCATCCCAGTCCCCAGACCTGAATATCATTGAACATCTGTGGGATCATTTGAAGCGGGCTGTCCATGCTCGGCGACCATCAAACGTAACTGAACTGGAATTGTTTTGTAAAGAGGAATGGTCAAAAATACCTTCATCCAGGATCCAGGAACTGATTAAAAGCTACAGGAAGCGACTAGAGGCAAAAGGAGGATCTACTAAATATTAATGTCACTTTTCTGTTGAGGTGCCCATACTTTTGCATCGGTCAAATTTTGGTTTAATGCATATTGCACATTTTCTGTTAGTACAATAAACCTCATTTCAATCCTGAAATATTACTGTGTCCATCAGTTATTAGATATATCAAATTGAAATGGCTGTTGCAAACACCCAAATATTTAGAACTAAAAATGATTAAGATTAATAGGGGTGCCCAAACTTTTTCATATGACTGTATATAATGAGCAGGGTTCTATTATTTTACTTATATAATGAGCTTGGTTCTACAATTCTGTTTATATAATGAGCTTGGTTCTAGTATTGCCTGTGCTTTGTTCTACTATTGTATTTATATAATGACCTTTATTCTACTATTACCTTTATATAATGCCTTTGGTTCTTATATTCAATTTATATAATGAGCTTGGTTCTACTATTACATCTATTTATTGAGCTTGGTGTTAGAAGTGTATTCATATAATGAGCTTCTATTGGTTCTAGTATTACATTTATATAATATATTTATATAAGCATGTCCTTCAGTTCCCCCCACCACAATGACTTCACCCCATGCGGCTACTTCCCACCAGACCAGTACATCCAGAAATCCGTCTATATCTGACTACAGTCTGACCTTCACACGGGCCCAGGTGAGGAAGGAGATGAAAAAGATCAAGGCGAGGAAAGCCACAGGGCCAGATGACATCAGTGCAAGGCTAATTAAGACTTGTGGGAACCAGCTGTGTGGTACAATTACATACATGTTTAATATGAGCCTGAGGCAGGAAATAGTTGATGAATTATGGAAATCTTCTTGTGTGGTACCAGTTCCAAAGAAACCTCACCCTATAGACCTCAACGACTACAGACCTGTAGCACTGACATCCCACTTGATGAAGATCTTAGAGAGATTGGTTCTCACACATCTCCGCCCTCTAGTGAGCCCCGCTATGGACCCTCTCCAGTTTGCTTATCGGCCGGGCATTGGGGTAGATGATGCCATCATCCACCTTCTGCACAGGGCTCTGTCTCACCTGGAGAAACCAGGAAACACGGTGAGAATAATGTTCTTTGACTTCTCCAGTGCTTTTAACACCATACAGCCGGGGTTACTGAGAGACAAGCTGGGCCATGCTGGAGTGGACCACCACCTCTCCAACTGGATCCTAGACTACCTCACAAATTGACCTCAATACGTGAGAGCCCGAGACTGTGTGTCAGGTACCGTGATCTGTAATACGGGGACACCTCAGGGTACGGTTCTCGCCCCTTTCCTCTTCACACTGTACACTGCAGATTTTAGGTGCAACTCATCTAGCTGCTACCTACAGAAGTATTCTGACGACTCTGCAATAGTAGGTCTCATCACAGAAGATGATGACAGGGAGTACAGAGAACTGAACCGGGTTTTTGTGGACTGGTGCCAGCGGAACCACCTGAAGATTAACGCGGAGAAGACCAAGGAGATGGTGGTGGACTTCCGTAAATGCAGATGCCCTCCTAAACCAGTGGACATCCTGGGGACGGGCATCGAGATTGTGAACACCTATAAGTACCTGGGTGTGCTCCTTAATAATAAGCTGGACTGGGCAGATCATATGGAGGTCCTGTACAGGAAGGGCCACAGCAGGCTCTACCTGCTTAGGAGGCTGAGAGCCTTTGGAATCCGGGGGGCACTTCTTAGAACTTTCTTCAACTCGGTAGTGGCATCAGCCATCTTCTTTGGAGTGGCCTGCTGGGGGAGCAGCATATCAACCAGGGACAGAAATAAACTTGACAAGCTGATTAGAAGGGCCAGCTCTGTCCTGGGGAGCCCACTGGACCCAGTGCAGGTGGTGGGTGACAGAAGGATACTGTCCGTGGTGAGCTCCATGCGGGAGAAGAAGTCCCATCCCATGCATGAGACTGTGATCGCGCTGGGCAGTACTGTCAGTGACCGACTGCTCCACCCTTGGTGGAGGTTAGGCTGTACAACCAACACCGACCTAAGTGGAGATCAATACACACAGAGAACTGAAATATCTCTCTGCCTGTTAAATCCCCCCCCCCCCCCCCCTCTGCTACGTCCTATCTGTCTGTCTGCTATTAATGTAATGCCTCTCACCTTGGAACATTCCTGTACATGTTGTATTTGTATTTGTATCTGCTTATCTTTGCTGCTGTAACACACTGAATTTCCCCATTGTGGGACTATTAAAGGACTATTATTATTATTACTATTATTATTATTATTATTATTATTATTATTATTATTATTATTAAACTTGGTTCCTATATTGTATTTAAATAATGAATTTTGGTTATTTTATTACATTTATATAAACAGCTTGGTTCTAGTATTTTATTGATATAATGATCTTGACTCTAGTATTGGCTGCAGATAATGAGCTTGATACTAGTTTTCTATTTACATAATTTTTTTTGTTTTATTGTATTTTATTTTTATTTATTGTATTGTAGTTACAGTTGAAACCAGCAGTTACATACACTATATAAAAAGACACATATGGATGTTTTTCTCACTATCTGACAAGAAATCAGAATAAACCTTTCCTGTTTTAGGTCAATTAGGATCACCAAAATTATTTATATTTGCCAAATGCCAGAATAATGAGAGAGAATTTTTAAGGCATTTTTATTATTTTCTGCAAAGTCAAAAGTTTCCATCCATTTCATTAGTATTTGGTCCCATTGCCCATATACTGTATGACTTGGGTCACACATTTTGGATCTCCTTCCACAAGCTTCTCACAATAGTTGGTAGGAATTTGGACCCATTCCTCCTGTCAGAACTGGTGTAACTGAGCCATGTTTGGAGGCCGCCTCGCTCGCTCCGGCCTTTTCAGCTTTGCCCATAAATTTTCTATAGGATTGAGATCAGGGCTTTGTGATGGCCACTCCAAAACATTGACTTTGTTATCCTTAAGCCACTTTGTAACCAGTTTGGCAGTAGCTTCGGGTCATTGTCCATTCGGAAGACCCATTTGCACCCAAGGTTTAACTTCCTGGCTGATGTCTTGAGATGTTGCTTCAGTATTGACACATAATGTTCTTTCCTCATGATGTCATCTATTTAGTGAAGTGCACCAGTCCAAACCCCACAATATGATGCTGCCACCCTGGGTGTCACAGTTGGGAGGGTGTTCTTAGGCTTGCAAGCTTCTCCCTTTTTCCTTCAAATGTAATGATGGTCATTACGGCCAAGCCGGAGAACACCATCCCAACTGTGACACATAAATTATTTTGTTCTGATTTCATGTCAGATAGTGAGAAAAACATCCATATGTGTCTTTTTATATAGTGTATGGAAACTTTTGGTTTCAACTGTACATAATAGGCTTGATTCTAGTATTACATGTATATAATGTCTATCTATCTATCTATCTATCTATCTATCTATCTATCTATCTCATATCCATTTATTTATCTATCTATCTGTCTATCTATCTATCTATCTATCTCATATCTATCCATCTATCTTTCTATGTATGTCCTTCATCTTAATTTTGCTATCTCAATGATCAGTGTGAGTTTTTTACATATATTTACTTTGCCTTCACTTTCCAGATCTCTCTTTTTATCTGCAGTTTTTGTAACGCAGATGGAGTTATTTAAAGATATGAGAAGGACTTCTGAAATCCATAGAATTCAGGTAATTATACATTGATGCCTTGATGAGCTGTGCAGAAATAATTGGCTACTTTCTAAATATATATAGATCAGAGAAAATAATAACTATTAGAAAAGGTGCCACTGTCATGCATTCCTATATCCAGATGAACAGCTTCAAAAGTTGTACATGGTATGGAGCCTTAATATAAGGTCTACGCATATCTTGGTTGTATAGCTATGTCTGAGGTAATATGGAAGCACACTGGGTGGTATAGTGGTTATATGGCGATTTGAGACATTATGTTGAATTATGCTTAGGATATTATGGTGTGTGATATTATATGGAGTTATACTGTAAGATTACATTGAGGTACATTGGTTGTATAGTGATTTGTGTGGTTATATGGAGGTACAGTATATAGATGTCTGTCAGACACAGACATATTTGAGGGGGTTTTCCGAGACTTATTCATTTCTTACCTATCCTTACAACAGGCCATCAAATGAAGATCCGTGGAGGTCTGATACCAAGGAACCTGCAGATCAGCTGTTTGAAGCAGCAGTGACTCTCCATGTCTGCCGCTTCTGCTTCAAAAGTCATGTGCTATCACATTCACCAGTCACATGTCCTAACAGAAGCTCATTCCATTCAAGTGAATGAGGCTGAGCTGCAATACCAAGTACAGCCACTATAAAATGTATGGTGCTGTGCTTGGTAAGTACTGAAGAGGACATAGTGCTCACCCTCTACAAACAACTGATTGGCGGGCGTCTCGTCTAACTGCCATGGATCTTTAATAGATGTCCTATTCTAAGGATAGGTTATCAATTATTAAGCCTAGAATGTCCCTTTAAGATTTCTCCCTATACGACTGTATCTGCTATTGTCTTATGAATGTAGAAAACTTTAACTTGACTCTAAATGTTCTCAATAAACAGTCTCAAAACTTCTACTTTACTTGATCTTTTTGTTTCCATAAACTATCAGATTCAAGTTAAAAAGGACTGATCACCACCTAAAAGTGTAAAATCCCACCTTACCTTTGTTCCCCTGGATCACATGTGTGAGAAGCCGCTTGAACCTGCTTAAATAGCAGCCCCATGTAAAATCATGGATGAAGTCTTATGTCTTATGTGAGTTTTCAAAACAACTTATTTACGCTTCCAGTCCGAAACAAACTTGCTTGAAGCAAATAATACTTGATTCGAGCTGATCATCTCGCTCATCTCTAGTTCTTAGCAGGAACCGCACTCTGTAGCATAAAATCTTCATACTTCTTTTCTCCCATAAAACATAGTCCTGATGGACATGGAAAAGTTCCACAAAAACATGGCCTCTGCTTACGGTTTTGCAACTAACATGACTTTTCCAGGGCTGTGGGAAAGAACCTTGGTTTTTCGAAAAGCAGATGATGTTTTTGTGCAACCTTTTTCTGTCAATTAGGACTGATAATAAGGTAATAAAGAAATAATGTATGAAGACTTTATTTTCTAAATTTTCTATTTTTTTACAGCCCAAGTCCAACTGTGGCTCATAAATGACCGACAGACATGACCAGTCAGAGGCAATAAATCTCCTCTATTTCCTTAAAAAGTTAATGATTGATTCCTATGAAAGTAAATAATGTAACATATTAAATATTTAAAGAATTATATCATGTTAATAATTGTATCATATACTGTAATTAAAAATAATTCATGATGTTATTTTGAAGCTGAGACTAACTTTTTTCAAATTACACCCAAAATTGGTTCTGTCTTTGACTTTACAACCTTGGTCCCATCTCTGACTCTACAACCTTGGTCCCATCTCTGACTCTACAACCTTGGTCCCATCTCTGACTCTACAACCTTGGTCCCATCTCTGACTCTACAACCTTGGTCCCATCTCTGACTCTACAACCTTGGTCCCATCTCTGACTCTGCTTCCTTCTAAGCAAAAAAAATGTAAGGCATAAAATACAAGCACCTTCAAAATCTATAATATTCCCTCAGACACAAGCAATTCTCCTCCAACCATAAAATAACCTTTCCTCCAAGTATACGTAACCCCTCAGATACAAGCAATTCTGCATGTCCTTGGTTTTGATTCTTGAGTCTCACATAGGAGCAATGGTCAGTTTTACTTGACTATACCAGGATGCAGCAAATTATAAGATTCAACTTAAAGCAAACCTCCAAATATAAAACAACCATTCATAATTATATAGTATAGGTGAATATCTGCAACAGCAACCGTATTCTTATCCAGCCTCACACACAGAAGTCTATGGAGAGTGAAGGGGGGAGAAAGAGGTTGCTGCTGTCTTGTTATTGATTTATTGCTACATTCTGTACAGTGGTAGTGCATTATCCTACTAGATATGGCAGAGTCAAAAGATATTTCTTAGTTACTAACAGTAGCATAGCTAAGTAGCTTCAGAATCCTCCTTCCTCTTCCCCTCTCCATAGACTTCTGTGTTAGAAGTAACTTGGCCTGATAATTTAGGAACAAAGATTTTTTCCTTTACTAAGATGTATTACAAAGTTTCTTGTATTGACTTGATATTTATGAAAAGTTGTTTTATAATTGGAGCTACACTTAGAGGGTTGTCTCTATCTATCCATCTTCTTTCTACCTATCTATCTATCTATCTATCTCACACTAGAGCAATAGTTAGTATTATCTGTCCACTTTTTTGCTATTTACTTTGCCTTCACTTTCCAGATCTCGCTTTTTGTCTACTGGTTTTGTAACATAGATATAGTTATTTAAAGATCTGAGCAGGATGGGTGAATTCCATAGAATTCAGGTAATTATACATTAATGCCTTGATGAGCTTTGCAGTAATAATTGGTTATTTTCTAAATATATATATATATATATATATATATATATATATACTGTATAAATAAAAGCTATCTGAAAATGTTGAATATATATTCTTGTATCCAGATGTATAGCTTCAAATATTGTGTAATACAAGGCATGAAACCTTTAAATAAAGTCTACTGAGATTATGGGGAGGGGGTCTATATCGAGGTACACTGGCTATATGGCGGTGAGTGAGGCTACATGGATATATACTGGTTATATGGTGGTGAGTGAGGCTATATGGATATATACTGGTGATATGGTGGTGTGTGAGGTTATATGGAGGTACACTGGTTATATGGTGGTAAGTGACGCTATATGGATATATACTGGTTATATGGCGGTGTGTGAGGTTATATGGAGGTACACTGGTTATATGGCGGTGAATGAGGTTATATGGAGGTACAAGGGTTATATGGTGGTGTGTGAGGTTATATGGAGGTACACTGGTTATATGGCGGTGAATGAGGTTTTACCAAGGTACACTGGTTATATGGTGGTGAATGAGGTTATATGGAGGTACACTGGTTATATGGCAATGAATGAGGATATATATGGAGGCACACTGCTTATACTGCATTACGCACTGCTATATGGAGGTATACTGGTAATATGACAGTGTGTGAGGTTATATGGAGATATACTAGTTATATGGTGGTGTGTGATGTTATATGGAGGTACACTGGTTATATGGCAGTGTATGAGGGTATATATTCGGGCATACTGCTTATACTGCATTATGCAATGCTATATGGAGGTATACTGGTTAAAAGTTGGTGTAACGTATTAGGGTCTTGTTTGAGGTTTAATTAATTATGGGATTTTGTTTGGGGTCTGATTTAAGGATGTAGTCTGGTCTAGGATGTGAACTTAGGGGGTCTGATCTTGGGTCTGATTCAGTTTTGGAATTAATCAGAAAAAATTATAGGTATGACCTGGGGTGTCTGGTCTGATCTGTTGTCTGACAAAATTTAGGGGTCTCGTGGGGGAAATTTATCAGTTTATCTTTACCCTACACCAGTTTTTTGGTGTAGAGTAAAGATATTGTGGCACGTACCCCTTTCTTGTGCCAAACATACACCACAGACCCAGTTCTGCACCTCACTAGCCACATTGTGGCGTGAGATATAATGGAAATCTAAGCCAGGCCTGACCCTAACTGGCATAGATCTCCATTCTGGCACCTGCCGTGGTCTTTATTAAGACTGACGTACAAAACGCTAGTCCTAAACGGTACCTGAGTTTTCATGAAAAATTGCAATATGTGCAGGGTCTTGCTGGGCACTCTGTTCTATGACTGTATAAGCCTTCATATATGATGTCCTATCAGTCAGTAAAGCGGCTTTCTGTCTGCGAATAATATCCTATCTGTAATCACACAAGCAGGCAGAAGTAGATACAAGTACTTAGAAGACTTTACTTACATTGTAAACTGTGAGATTTGCAGAATATTCTGTAGTTTCCATAAAGCAAACAGTTTTCAAAACTGTGTGTAGGCTGTGAGATGAATCAGTCCCTCCCTCTCCATTCACTATGCAATGACAGAACATAACCTCCCCCTCCACTAACTGTGAAGACTTCCTTTTGGGTGGTATCTATGGACAGACCTTCCCTACCAACAGGGAGTGAACTGCAGATTAGCTAGAAGGAGGGCACTTAGTGGCAGGAAGTTTTTCAGGAAGAAATCAGCCACATTTTTAATTAAAGTGCATTACATTTTGGTCCAGAATCACATGCTCTATGAAATGAGACTAAACTGTCTGAATGCTTAATGACCATTTAATAAACCTACCCCAATTAATTTATGAGTTTGGCCTGTGGTCTGAATTATTTTTTGATTTAATAGGGAGTCTGAATTAATTTAGGGGTCTGATTTGTTGGCTGAATGAACTTAGTGGTCTGGTTTAGAACTGAATGAATTTAGGAGTCTTGTATGAGGTCTAAACTCATTTAGGGGACTGTTCAGGGGGTATAAATTTATTTAGGTGTATAGAGTATGAGATAATGTTAGTGTCTGCATCACTGTAGGGTTTTAGGGAATTAATTTAGGGGTCTGATATGGAGTCTGAATTAGTTTAGAGGTTTGGCATGGGGGCTGAAATAATTTATGGAGTCTGAATTACTTTTGGGGTCTGCTCTGTTGCCTGAATTAATATCATGGGCTGGTTTTAGAAATCCTAATAAATTTAGAGACAGGATTAGGGTATAATTTTGTTTAGTTAATCTTCATGGAGGTCTAAATTTATTTAGGTGTATGAGGGTGGAGTTAATTGTGGGGTCTGAATGAATGTAGTGGTCTTCTCCATTATCTGAATTAATTTAGGGGTCTGGTCTGCGTTCGTAAATAATTTAGGGGTCTAATCTGTGGTCTGAATTGACTTAGAGGTCTGCTCTGGAATCTCAATGACATAATCACGAGTCCTCTGTCCTGCATCGGAGATGGTGCCAAATCTATTGGGTCACACGACCATAAAATCTGTGGGGTAAAATGACTGGGATCGTTGGTTCACCCTACACATTATGGTGTGCTACGACTTTAAAAAGTTCCTTATTTTAGCCTTTTTTTCTGAAAACAAATATAAAATCCGCATTGAAACATTTTTTTTTTTTTTTTTACATGGAGGTGCATTAATGCAAATGAGATAAAATGACTTTTCCCAGTTATAATTGGTCTGAAATGAGGTGGAAGGAACAGAAAGACAATTAACTCTTCTTTTTTTCTGCAGCGGTTGGAGCATGTTCTAGTGCAGGATGGTTGGAGGCTGTCAGCGCTGCTGGGCAGAATTATTCACACGCATACAAGGGGCTTTTTTATCTTATTTTTCAATTAACCTCCGTGTTTTAACTTCATAATAATAATAAAGCCGGTGCCAATTCTTACCGAAGAAGGAATGAAAAATCCCCTCCCCACCACCCCCGTTTGCTGTCATTTTTTTCTCTGCTTCATAAATCCTTTATTTTAGGCGTGAAGCAAAGGGATGTAAATTTCAGATTACAAGCGAATGACACGAACGCCCGATCCCTTCATAGAGCATTTCACTGAAAGGGAACAAAAAAATTGGATTTGTTTAGCTCTGCGTCTGATATCAAAATGCCCATTATTCCCATCTGCCCCAAGGTCAGTGACGCTGACATAGAAAATGGGAAATAAACAAATGGACTAATTGTTAATTAATATTCTGACCCTGTTACTATTAATTATTGTTATTAGTATTACTTTTATTAATTAATGTATATTGCTACTATTTTATTATTTTTATTTAGGGGCAGTAGAATTATCCCTTATCATCCCTTCTTTTATATGTACAGGCAGAGGTGGATTATAATAAGGGCAAAATGTATCCTCAGGGCCCGGGGTTGCAAGGGGGGGACAACGGTAAGTCGTTGTCTATTTGCCCCGTTATGATCCAACCTTGTAATCAACCGTATTGGCATCCCCTGTTGTGGGGCGAGGAAGTCTACTGGAGGAGAGTATTGGGCGAAGCTCATGAGATTCATCTTGAGGATGTTTGTAAGTTTTGTCATTTAGGAGGCCAGAAAAGGCCCAAGGAAGAAAGTCATCCGTGCTGGAGCCCGGGAGAGGTGAGTAACACTGGTTATTATGTATATTCACCTCTCCTAGACCTTTGCTTATTATACACTGGGGTCTGAAGTGTCCCAAGAGTACAACAGTAATTTGCGGGTGGTAAGCCCCAAAAATTTTGGGTTTGGATGAACCTGAAATTTTTGGAAAATTTGTAAAGAGAACCAGTTCAGTTGTGTGCAGTTTTCATTTTATTAGCATAGGGGAAACTCTGGGACATTTTTATTGTGTGGAGGGGCCACTTTGGGACATTATACTGTGAGAAGTAGTTTACTATGGGGTATTATGCTGTATGGGGGCCATTATTGGACATTATATTGTGTGAATGGGACACTTAGATACATTATACTATGTGGCGGGCTGCTATAAGACAATATACTGCATGGAGGGGCCACTCTGGGACATTATACTGTGTGGAGGGGCCAGTCTGGGACATTATACTGTGTGGAGAGGACACTCTGGGAGATTATACTTTGTGCAGGGGTCACTCTGGGACATTATACTGTGTGGAGGGGCCACTCTGGGACATTATACTTTGTGCAGGGGTCACTCTGGGACATTATACTATGTGGAGGGGCCACTATGGGACATAATACTATGTGCAGGGGTCACTCTGGGACATTATACTGTGTGCAGGGACCACTCTGGGACATTATACTGTGTGCAGGGGTCACTGTGGGACATTATACTGTGTGGAGAGGCCACTCTTGGACTTTATACTTTGTGCAGGGGTCACTCTGGGACATTATACTGTGTGGAGTGACCACTATGAGACATTATACTGTGTGGAGTGGCCACTATGGGACATTATACTGTGTGGAGGGGCCACTATGGGACATTACACTGTGTGGAGGGGCCGCTCTGGGACATTATCCTGTGTGGAGGGGCCACTATGGGACATTATACAATGTTGAGGAGCCACTCTAAGGCATTATACTGTGTGGAGGGATGCTATGCTACATTATTCTTTCACAGAATAATATAGAATACAGGTGACATGTCATTTTGGCTGCACAGTGAACACCGTAAAAACAAAGTCCATAAGAAAGTCGCACAAATGCACATTTTCTCCAATTCCACTCCATTCTGAATTTTTTCCAGTATCCCAGTACATTATACAGAATAATAAATGGTACCATTATGAAGAGCAATTTGTCCCACAAACATTAAGCCCTCATATGGCTCTGAGAATGGAAAAATAAAAAAAGTTATGGGGTTTGGATGGCGGGAGTCAAAAAATGACACCAACGGGAAATAGTCTTTTAAGATACTAGAGGCCCATGCCAAAGGTAAGGTTATAAACTCCAAACAAGTGTAAGATTCAGGAGCAAGGCACAGGAAAAATCTCACCCTTATATCTCGCCCCAGTCCTCAGCTTTGTAGGTGATGTGGTCATAAGCCCTGTGTCCCCACAAACCACAGGCTTTTGCTAACTCTGTTTCTGTAGATGATGCAAAACCCATGTTCAATTGACCCCGCATGAGTGTGGCTGACCAGTCAGTCTGGGGCTGACCAACTCACACTGGTCCTAAAGACCTTGTAAACCTTGCCCTGCAGACAAACTATACAAATTAAAGGAATTGTCCCAAACATGTATGACAGTGCAAAATAACTGCAAAACCTCTTAGAGGACCTTTCACCACCCCCATCAACTCCACTGATTCCAGCACAGTTGGAATTTTTTTTCTAGCCCCCACCATTCCTGAACAATCAGTGATGTTAGTTTCAGCACCCAATATGATAACTATGCACTCTAATGTCCTGGTGGGTGGTCCTGGGCTGGAGCTGATAGTCTGGGACCGCCCACCCGACTGCAGAAAGCCTAATTGTATTGAAACTTACATGAAGCTTGGGAATGGTGGGTGCTACAGCCCCTATTAATTAAAGCAAAGAGTTGGAGTTCGTAGCAGAGGTGAAAGGTCCTCTTTAACCCCTTAATGCTCTTTGCTGTACTTTTACGTTGCGCTGAGTGTATAGTTAATGCTCAGTGCCTGTGGCATTACTTCCGGCTCTCGGCTGTGTTACACAGCCAAAGCCAAGACCAGCCGCCATAGTCAGTAGATACTCCGACTCCGGCAGATTAACCCCCTGGATACTGTGATCAATAGCGATAAGATTATGGGTTCCAAGGAATTGCCATGGCAGCCAGGAGGCCGGGCCACGGCCTCCTGACTGCCTATGCATAGTTCCAATAGGAACTACTGTGCGATGTTCAACAATACTATTTATTGCAGGACATTTAATAGGGGGTTCTCAGATCCCAGCTTCAAGTCCCCTTGTGGGACATGTGAAAAGAGAAAATACACAAAAATAAACAAATAATAAAAAGTAAAAAAAAAAAAAACAAAAAACACATTTATATTTAAAAAAATATATATATTATAAACAAAAATAAATAAACATGTTAGGTATCCCCACATGCATATAAGCCTCCACTATCCAAAAATAGTGTTTTTTATCCTGTACGGTGAACGCCTTAAAAAATATATACCGCATTGCGCAAATTCACGTATTTTGGTCACTTTCCTTTCCCTAAAAAATAACAATAAAAAGTGATCAGAAAGTCATACATGCCAAACATTGGTACCAATAAAAAGTACAACTTGTCCCGCAAATACAGAGCCCTGACAGATCTCCGTCAACAGTACAGTAAAAACGTTATAGGTATCAGAATACGGTGAACACAGGAAACTCGTTCATTTTCAAAAAGTGACGTTGTATTTATAAAAGTGGTAAAACATAATAAAAACCAATAGAAATCTGGTATCGCCGTAATTGTAATGACCTGCCGGACAAAGCCGCCATGTCATTATTAATGCAGAGTGAACGCCATAAAAGCAAAATGCAAAAAATGATGATAGAATTGTGTGTTATTTCACATGGACCCCCAAAAATACGTAAATAAAAGCTAATCAAGGCATTATCTGTGCCCCAAAATGGTGGCAAATGAAGGTACAACTCGTCACGCAAAGAATAAGCTCTCACATAGCTAGGTGGACAGAAAAAGGAAGGAAAATAGGAAAAAAGTCACCGAGCATTAATGTACAAACTACTCTGCGTCATTAAGGGGTTAAAGGCACATTAGCAGATATAGGGTATATACTGTATCCACCAATCCACCAGGGCTGCAGCAAATGAGGAAGCGTCCACTTGTCTAGCCATTGGATGTGGAAATGAGCAGGAGCGGCAAGGCCTGGCTAGGACCAGAACCAGTTGAGGTGAGTAACATGGGCATTTACTTTAAGAAATACATTAACCCTCCTCATCTAAACAAGTTATTTCAGCAGTTTCTATCACTTTCCTACAAGGAAGTCAATTGATGCAATGTATTTCATACTCCATAATATTCATTGAGAGTCGCGACTTTCAGCACTTAGAGTCTACCGCAATGCATCTGTTCCATAACTGCTCTTCCAGCGGGAGCCTTGTAAAGGACACAATGTAGCCGTCATGCATCTCAATCCTTATTTATGGTCCTGTTGTATCAGAGTGAACTTTACATCTGTGATCAGAATTAGAGGTCAGTGTTATTTCACTCTTTCCTATTTCACTTAATGTTACAATACTTCAGTGCACTTTAAATCGACCTAAATGGATATTGCACTTTAAATACATATTGAGAATGAAAAAGATGCTTCGTCCTTGGTTTTATGAGTGGAATGGTATTAGGCCTTAATCTTAAGCAAGCTTTTTAGATGAATGAGTTTTATAACTTTACAGGAAACACTATGATAACCTTGATACCAAGAGCATTACTGTACCGCGCGCTGTGTCAGAGCTCAAACTAATAGCAGACGGGGATTTGTTTGATGTTCTGCGGTCTTACCAAATACAACATATCTTAAGCAGGCAGATATAATATAAGAGGATGTCGAGGGTGACCCATCGAAAGGGCCAGACTTAGGTTGGATGGTGCCATGTGCAGTGCCATCTATTGACCTGTCCCCCTCATAGTGTGCCATATACTGCCCAAATAATTGAGGGATACACTATACAAATAAAATTACTGTAAAATATATCATAAATGTATTAATCCTGCCCTCTGATGCACTGGAGTAAGACAGGAGAAGAAGATTTATGATACACAGAGTTTCCCTGACAGAAAGGAGAAAATTAACGCTTTAATGGCAAAAATCACTGTTCGTCAGCAGTAGAGGTGGGTGAACCTCATGAAATACTCATGGGTTTGTCCGCTTACTTAATTTTGGGCCAAAATTCTTAGGCACACACTGGAAGTACTACTATTATACTCTGGGGTCTTCAGAGACCCCATAGTATAATAGATGGGGGCAAAGGGGTTAAACAAAATAAACACATATACTCACCTTCAGTGTCCTCTTCTGGCCTCTTCCAGCCACCTGGTTGATGTCACCAGCCCCCGGGGAGCTCTGAGGCCTGTGATTGAGCCTCACCGGTCACATGGGGTGCACTGATATCATGTGCTTTAACACAATCTACCCTGTGCAAGTGGTTGATGGTTGTGAGAATAAGTTGCACCAGGGCCCATTGGCCTTTACTTACACCCCTACCAATTATACTCCCCACATGAATAGGGGAACCACATAATGGCAGGATTCAGAATAATCATGTACACGAGTGAACATCCACATGCATGTGTGTAAGCATCTTGCCCTAGTTCAGTGGCGTAACTAGGAATGGCTGGGCCCCAAGGCGAACATTTGACATGCCCCCCCCCCCCGAACCGCTGCCTCCAACCCCCCCCGCACAAACTGCAATCCTGCACACACTATTATGCGCCATAGTGGCCCCTGCACACAGTATTATGCCCTATAGTGGCCCCTGCACAGAGTATTATGCAGCATAGTGGCCCCTGCACACTGTATTATGCAGCATAGTGGCCCCTGCACACAGTATTATGCCCCATAGTGTTCCCTGCACACAGTATTATGCTCCAGAGTGGCCCCTGCACACAGTAGTATGCTCCATAGTGGCCCCTGCACACAGTAGTATGCCCCATAGTGGCCCCCACACAGAGTTCTATGCAGCATAGTGGCCCATGCACACAGTATTATGCAGCATAGTGGCCCCTGCACACAGTATTATACACCATAATGGCCCCTACACACACTATTATGCCTCATAAAAGCCCCTGCACCCGGTATTATGCTCCATTGTGGACCACCCATGAACGATTATTATACTCTGGCGTCTTTTCAGACCCCAGAGTATAATGATCAGAGACCCAGGGGAGGATACAAACATAAAAAACAATGCTACTTACCTCCCTCTGGCTCCGATGCACTCCTGTGCGCTACTTCGGCCATCTTTAATGTTGGACTGGATCTTGCATGATCCAGGCCGGTGTCGCGACGCCTGCAGAGCATAGGAGAGGTGAGTTACAGTGTTTTTTATGTTCCCTCACCTCTCCTGGGCCCCCGATCGTTATACTCTGGGGTCTGAAAAGAACCCCGAGTATAATTATAGCAGTGTTTTTTTGGGGTTCGCGGTAGCAGCTGCCACAGGGCTCCGGGCCCCATAATGTTCCGGGCCCTGTGGCAGCCGCTATTGCTGCTACCCCGGTATTTACATCCCTGCCTAGTTGTTTGGATGAGTGAGCATCCACCTGAATGCCTGAGTGGTGGTTGTGAGAATGAGTGAGAATACCCCAGCTCTGACATTCTGATGGATAAGTGCATGCCTGGCCCTGGTTTTCTCGTAGAGTTGGAGTCCTCTACACTGGCAGAATACAGCAATATTGCAAGTCCATCAGGGCTCATTTGCCTCCATTTACATGATCAATTGTCACTATGATGTGTCCGAATGAGCTTGTAAACAGCATGTCTCTGCTATCAGGATCAGGGGGTTGAAGACCCACTGAGCTGTCAAATCGATTAGACTTTGGGACACCTTTAAGGGCATTGTCTAAGCAGCCTCTCTGGAATTCACCCTTTAACTCCTGTACAGGGATTTGTACTTTCCTGCGGGGAAATTGCCGGGTTGCTATATCCTGAGGTGTTCCTGGTATTAGTAGTAGCTGGTGCATCAACTCAAGAGATGCCAGTGCAGCGAACAATGGGTCAGACAGTAGAGTGGTCAGGTACAAGCTGATGGTCAGGGCAAGCGGCAAAGTTCAGAGATCAAGTCAGGTGATCAGGACAGGTGGCAAGGTTAAGAGGTCAGTTACAAGCCAAAGTTCAGCACAAGTAGCAAGCAGGACAGAAACAGCAGAAAGGTGTGAAGTCAGAAACAAGCTGAGGGTCAGAACACAGGTCAGGTCAGATACAAGAACGGCAGGTCCAGCTAGCTATGAACTTTTTTGCATGGTCACAGGGCAAGGGGCAGAGCTAACATACAGTGGATAAATATAGCCATCAAAAATTGACAAAGGGGATGAGCTATCTAATGAAGATTTAAAGGTCCACGCTAAATATGGGTCAGCCCGTGAGCCAGTGTTTGCTTATATGTCCATTGACCGCTATCATATCTACTCTAGCCAATTATCAGGTAAGAGTTTTCCTACATTCAGCTGATTGTCGGCCCTTAAAGGGGTTATCCAGTACTGTGATACTGAGCTCAGGAAGTGACATCACATCAGTTGATCACAGGACCATGCTAAAGCTGAGCCCTATTCATTTGCCAACTGAGCTGTACCACGGCCATGTGACGGCCAATGTAATGTCACTACCAGAGAAGAGAAAGTGGAGTTCAGCATCATAGTCCTGGATATCCCCTTTAAGTGACACCTAGTCCTGGCAAACGCCTGACAATATTTGCTCAGACAAGAGCCCAATCATGTGCCGTACTTCAATAGGGAGTAACCCACGTTCCCTAGGTCATCCATATGTGATCAGTAGAGATGAGCGAACCTCATGAGATTTGTTTCATTATATATTCATGAGGTTTGGCCCTCAAGTTAATTTCAAGACAAAGCATTATTGCTATTATTATACTCTGGGGTCTCATCAGACTAAGTATAATGAGTGGAGGCCCAAGGGATGTGAGTAAGAATAACAAACAGTTATACTCCACTTCCCTCACCTCTCCTGGACATCATTGGGTTGTCCAGCAGCTCCCTGACATCCTCTTAAAGTCTCTGGATAACATCAAGGGTCCTGGGGCACGTGACATTAGCCAAAGGCCGAAAGAAGCCTGAAGAGGACGCTGGGGAACCGCCAGAGACCCAGGAGAGGTGAGGCAAGGTAAGTATACCTGTTTGTTAGTTTTACTCACCTCGCCTTGGCCTCTACTTACTATACTCTGAGTTCTGAGGACACTCCAGAATATAATAGTGTTTCGTGGATGTCGAACCCCAAAAGTTCCGGGATTGGGTTGAACCTGAAACTTTTGCCAAATTTGTATCAAATCCGGTTCTATCGGAAACAATTCTCTTATCCCTAGTGATTAGAGCGAAATGGACACCATGCTTGGAGGAGTTACATGGCCCCTTCTACTTTCATCAGAAACACCACCTGAATGTTCACCTATTTCTGCTCTCTAGTGGCGAAGCATTGAACTATATGATACCACCGCCTTATCCAGCTACTTGTAAAAAACTAGACTATGACTTTCCCTCCTACGAAAGCAGAGGAATAAGAATTTCTGTGGACTAATCGACAAATTTAGTAAAAGTTAAATAAAAGAAAACCCAAGTCTAAATTACCTTTCATAAAGGGCATTGAGCCCGGAATGGCATGGTGCCCCTTGTACAATTAGCTTAGATACATAATGACTTGTTTGCCCAGCATAGGGCCCGGTGGAACAATACCATATGAAATAATAAACTTATTCTGGAGATTACTTCTAGCATCTAAACAAAGAGCTTTCACGTCGGCAGAACAATGAAGCAGCTGTAACTAGTTTCTACAATTCTTTTCTATTCATTGCGCTTTTTTTTCCGCCACCAATAGGATTAATGCTCACTAGTTATTTAAATGGAGTGACTCGCTAATATTTCACTGCCAAGATCACAGAAAGGGGATTAGGATTAAACAGCTTTAATCAAATTGTATTGCTGAGTATTTGGCTCGAAGAAACATCTATTAGCGCCATAGGGACAGCGCTGTGCTCTCTGCCTTATCTGGAGAATGGTCCGTGACGTTGGATGAAGTATCGTAAGGAAGCAACATATGACCTACTAAGCCCCGCTGTTATAGGGGTCTACATATGGGAAAGAGGTTCTCACTACTGCAGGCTCGAGGATGGAGCATGTAGAGTATGCAACCTAGAGAGTCTGTCAATGGGAGCAACTGTAAGGGCAAAACTGAAATCAATGGGGCAGATTTATGAAGGTTGATGTTCTCAATGCAGGTGCAACCTCTACTGGGCAGTGCACTGGCACTGAAATCCACGCCTTGTAGCTGGTGTTTATCTCAGGGATTATTTATGTCAGCCAAGACTCCTGCAGATCTGCTGCTCAGGGACAACAATGTTTACATACCAGGAGCCACTCTGTGCAAATGACGTATGACAAAAATCGCAACTTTTCCGCATCATGTGGCCTCAGCCTTTGGGGGGCCTACTATCAGAAGTTTGCATAGGGTATAGAGTGCTCCACAGCAGAGCCCTGTTACAAGCAGCAGAGGACTTTCTCCTGATTCATGTTCTTAGTTACTGCATTGTTGGGGCGGTCGCTATGCACTACCTTATATCTAAATCTGGATTTGGTTATCGCCTAGCCTCGCCTGATGGATTGGGGAGAATTTGATAATGGTTGAGCCTATTTACAGGATGTCCAGACCTTACTCCATTCTGGTTGTAGAGTACATTGTTTAGTGATGTACATGTGGCCATCACAGACATTGCACCATAGCAGATCCTACTGAGCAGTACTGGTGGCTTTGTGTAGATGTTGTGGAGTCATGTAATGTAGTCAAACCCAAGACACCACCAAAGACAAGCAGTAATAACTCATGAAAATTATAAAAAAAGAGATGTCAAAACTGGACAAAATCTTTAAGAAGAGGACAAAAATCATTAAAAGAAACCTATCTGCAAAATAGTCATGTGACTGATGATTTTACCGCATCCTTCCTTGTACGCTGTGTTCCCGATGTAATTCCTCTGTCAGTCTGCCCTTTACAGACTAGTATAAAATAATCCTACATTTACAGCCATACAAATGACAAAAATAAAAAAAACTGCGACATCCCCGTCCTTCCATCTGCAGAATACCGACATTAACTGCTCAGATGCACTTTGTCAAGAACAATTTCAGACCACATACTGCGTCTCCAAACATGAGCGTTCAGATGACCTCGCATTACTGCTTCTTAAGACATTCACTGCTTCCTTATGGCTGTGTCGCTTCTTTATTTCTTTAACTAACCAGTGACTATGAAAAAGATGTTTTGTTTCTACCACTTAAGATGTATTAACAAAAAATCTGCAAACAAAGATAATAAACTAGAAAATATTTCCTTATTACCATTAAGAAACTTAATCTACTTAATAGAATTTCATATTTCCTCTATAAACCTCACAATAATAAAACCTATTGTTTTGAACATAAGATGCCATATTATAGTAGTTATATTCTTGTACATAGGAGGTAGTATTATAGTAGTTATATTCTTGTACATAGGAGCAGTATTATACTAGTTATATTCTTGTACATAGGAGTAGTATTATAGTAGTTATATTCTTGTACATAGGAGGTAGTATTATAGTAGTTATATTCTTGTACATAAGGGGTAGTATTATAGTAGTTATATTCTTGTACATAGGAGGTAGTATTATAGTAGTTATATTCCTGTGCATAGGAGGTAGTATTATAGTAGTTATATTCTTGTACATAGGAGCAGTGTTATAGTAGTTATATTCCTGTACATAGGAGGTAGTATTACAGTAGTTATATTCTTGTACATAGGAGTAGTATTAGAGTAGTTATATTCTTGTACATAGGAGGTAGTATTATAGTAGTTATATTCTTGTACATAGGAGCAGTATTATAGTAGTTATATTCTTGTACATAGGAGCAGTATTATAGTAGTTATATTCTTGTACATAGGAGTAGTGTTATAGTAGTTATATTCTTGTACATAGGAGTATTATTATAGTAGTTATATTCTTGTACATAGGAGCAGTATTATAGTACTTATATCCTTGTACATAGGAGTAGTGTTATAGTAGTTATATTCTTATACATAGGAGTAGTATTATAGTAGTTATATTCTTGTACATAGGGGCAGTATTATAGTAGTTATATTCTTGTACATAGGAGGTAGTATTATAGCAGTTATATTCTTGTACTTAGGAGCAGTATTATAGTAGTTATATTCTTGTACATAGGAGGTATTATTATAGTAGTTATATTCTTGTACATAGGAGCAGTATTATAGTAGTTATATTCTTGTACTTAGGAGTAGTATTAGAGTAGTTATATTCTTGTACATAGGAGGTAGTATTATAGTAGTTATATTCTTGTACATAGGAGCAGTATTATAGTAGTTATATTCTTGTACATAGCAGGCAGTATTATAGTAGTTATATTCTTGCACATAGGTGCAGTATTATAGTAGTTATATTCCTGTACATAGGAGGTAGTATTACAGTAGTTATATCCTCGTACATAGGAGCAGTATTATAGTAGTTATATTCTTGTACGTAGGAGCAGTATTATAGTAGTTATATTCTTGTACATAGGAGGTAGTATTATAGCAGTTATATTCTTGTACTTAGGAGCAGTATTATAGTAGTTATATTCTTGTACATAGGAGGTAGTATTATAATAGTTATATTCCTGTACATAGGAGGTAGTATTATAGTAGTTATATTCTTGTACATAGGAGCAGTATTATAGTAGTTATATTCTTGTACATAGGAGCAGTATTATAGTAGTTATATTCCTGTACATAGGAGGTAGTATTACAGTAGTTATATTCTTGTACATAGGAGTAGTATTAGAGTAGTTATATTCTTGTACATAGGAGGTAGTATTATAGTAGTTATATTCTTGTACATAGGAGCAGTATTATAGTAGTTATATTCTTGTACATAGCAGGCAGTATTATACTAGATATATTCTTGTACATAGGAGCAGTATTATAGTAGTTATATTCTTGTACTTAGGAGCAGTATTATAGTAGTTATATTCTTGTACATAGGAGGTAGTATTATAGTAGTTATATTCCTGTGCATAGGAGATAGTATTATAGTAGTTATATTCTTGTACATATGAGCAGTATTATAGTAGTTATATTCTTGTACATAGGAGCAGTATTATAGTAGTTATATTCCTGTACGTAGGAGGTAGTATTACAGTAGTTATATTCTTGTACATAGGAGTAGTATTAGAGTAGTTATATTCTTGCACATAGGAGGTAGTATTATAGTAGTTATATTCTTGTACATAGGAGCAGTATTATAGTAGTTATATTCTTGTACATAGCAGGCAGTATTATCCTAGTTATATTCTTGTACATAGGAGCAGTATTATAGTAGTTATATTCTTGCACATAGGTGCAGTATTATAGTAGTTATATTCCTGTACATAGGAGGTAGTATTACAGTAGTTATATTCTTGTACATAGGAGGTAGTATTATAGTAGTTATATTCTTGTACATAGGAGCAGTATTATAGTAGTTATATTCTTGTACGTAGGAGCAGTATTATAGTAGTTATATTCTTGTACATAGGAGGTAGTATTATAGCAGTTATATTCTTGTACTTAGGAGCAGTATTATAGTAGTTATATTCTTATACATAGGAGGTAGTATTATAGTAGTTATATTCTTGTACATAGGGGGCAGTATTATAGTAGTTATATTCTTGTATATAGGAGCAGTATTATATTAGTTATATTCTTGTACATAGGAGCAGTATTATAGTAGTTATATTCTTGTACATAGGGGGCAGTATTATAGTAGTTATATTCTTGTACATAGGGGGCAGTATTATAGTAGTTATATTCTTGTATATAGGAGCAGTATTATAGTAGTTATATTCTTGTACATAGGAGCAGTATTATAGTAGTTATATTCTTGTACATAGAAGCAGTATTATAGTAGTTATATTCTTGTACATAGGGGTAGTATTATAGTAGTTATATTCTTGTATATAGGAGCAGTATAATAGTAGTTATATTCTTGTACATAGGGCAGTATTATACTAGTTATATTCTTGTACATAGGAGGCAGTATTATAGTATTTATATTCTTGTACATGGGGGCAGTATTATAGTAGTTATATTCTTGTACATAGGAGCAGTATTATAGTAGTTATATTCTTGTACATACCAGCAGTATTATAGTAGTTATATTCTTGTACATAGGAGCAGTATTATAGTAGTTATATTCTTGTACATAGGGGTAGTATTATAGTAGTTATATTCTTGTATATAGGAGCAGTATAATAGTAGTTATATTCTTGTACATAGGGCAGTATTATACTAGTTATATTCTTGTACATAGGAGGCAGTATTATAGTATTTATATTCTTGTACATGGGGGCAGTATTATAGTAGTTATATTCTTGTACATAGGAGCAGTATTATAGTAGTTATATTCTTGTACATAGGAGGCAGTATTATATTAGTTATATTCTTGTACATGGGGGCAGTATTATAGTAGTTATATTCTTGTACATAGGAGCAGTATTATAGTAGTTATATTCTTGTACATAGGAGCAGTATTATAGTAGTTATATTCTTGTACATAGGAGTAGTATTATAGTAGTTATATTCTTGTACATAGGAACAGTATTATAGTAGTTATATTCTTGTACATAGGAGCTGTATTATAGTAGTTATATTCTTGTGCATGGAAGCAGTATTATATTGGTTTTATTTTTATACTGTACATAGGGGTCAGCATTGTTGTAATTATATTCTTATGCATGGGGTCCTTATAGTAGTATTTATGGTCTAGTCCATAGGACAGTAATGCACAGTAACTGCTAGACAACAACGAAGTTTCCTACAGTAGTTTAGCTTTTATTGATAATTTTATAGATGCCTTCTTGTAAAAGTATCCTTTTTACTGTATTATTCAGAGTTACATTCCACAAATATATAGCTCTGAATACAAAAAATACTTTTTAAAAACCAAGCTTCAAAGTGTAATAACAGAATGAGAAAACGGCTCTGTATATGTGTATATATGCATCTATATATTGTTTGTTTTTTGTCATCTAGGTAATAAAATGCATCTCACCCACTCACCCCACTAAAAGCATAGGCGAGCTATAGCTTATATACCTTCTTATATCATGAATTTACTTAAAGGAAGGAGGAGGGTCAAATAATCAAATGGAAACATTGAAACAGATCAGACAAATGGAAAATCAGTTTATTTCAAGGTTGCAGCAAGAAAAGATTTAGCGAAGGGAAATTGGTAATAAAGTTTCATTCTGGCCTTGTTCTCTAACGCATTTCCACTTTATTTCTAGTACATTTGTTATTTTGCCAAGTAACATTCCCCTCCTGAAGCCGCACTGTGGCTTTTTTTTTCATAATGTCATGCATCTCACTCACAATAATTCTTTCTTATTAACTGCTTGGGTACAATTTATTCTTCTCTAAGGCAATGGAGGCGAGTGTAAGTGGATCGGTTTCTGGTTGGAGCTGATAAGCCACCCCATAGAAGCAACACTGCTGGCATGAGGAGATTTGTTAAAAAGACAATATTCTATTGGCACGCGCAGGCTACGTTGTATGTCAAACCTATCAACAACAGTATCTAGAAAACAATGCCGTTACATGTCGTCCTGCTTCAAAGAAAACTCTCCTCTGTTCCTTTGTAAGAGCGACTTGAATCTTTTTTTTTGCTTCCAATAAAAAAAAAAAACATTGGTTCTTTTGTACATAATCAATCTTCAATTTTCTGCTTACATTTTCTTTTCACCAAGATGTCATTTTATACAGATTTATATTTTTCCTTTCAATTTTTATTTTTATTTCTTTAATACGCATAAGCTGATTTGTAATTACCAGTTATGCGATTTTACATACCAAAATATTGTAATATTTAAAAAAAAAATCTGTATATTTTTTGAGTGGTTGACAATACTTCAATATATATTTTTTTCCAATTAGCATTTATTTTACTTTTATATAACCTTTAAAGAATTACTTTTTATTTTTTAATAAAACTTTTATATTTTTAAAATAATAAGCAAATTATATTATTTATTTTTTAACTTTTACATATTTTTTTTCATTTTATATTTTTATTTTATGTTCTTTTTTCATTTTGATACATTGTTTGCTAATTATTTTAAAAATATAAGTAATGTATTTATTTAATTTGTATATCATTTTAAATTCTCTTTGTGAACTTTTTTCCATTTTTCCGACAATTTAACATTAATTTTTTTTCTTTTTTGTTTTATACATATATAAAAACAATTTATGTTTAATTTGTTTAACTTTTATTTATTTTTAATTTTTTTTAACTTTTTTCCATTTTATATTTTTATTTTTGACTTTTTAACATTTTTTTTTAAGAATTGAGTGCTTTCTTGATTTTCAATTTTTTTTTTATTTTTTGAAATTAATAATTTTTTATTGTTAATATCATTAGTATAGATATACAGTAGTACTGCTATATTTTTTTTTTGTAAAAAACTGAAATAAATTGGAGGCAAAAATATCAAAAAGACATTTGTGAATGTCCCCTTACCTATCTCTGGCCAATAGCCACCATTAAAGGGATCGGATTCTTTATATAGTGTTGGATGTATACAATGCCTTTTCACCCACATACAGTATAGTCTATGGGAAACTCGCACTTTCAGTAAACATATCTTATGCTGCTCACTGCAATGCAATTTGCATACATTTTTGTATCAATAATGCAATCTGCCCTGCATAGACCAGAACAATATTTCATTTTTTTTTCTCTTCTATATTCATAATGTAATGTAAAAATATAGATTTTTTTTTTTTTTTATAGATTATACTCCATGAGGGACGGTTTGCATGGTAAGTACAAAAATATACCACAGGGTACACTATGAGTGTGATCACAACATAAAAGAAAAAAAGACTATTCTGTTTAGACGGTTTATAATATCTCTATGTATTTTTATTCCTAAAATAAAACTGCAAGTATATGCAATAAAAATAAAAAATAAATATAAGAGATATTTTGGGTCATAAATATAAATTGTGAATTTACAGTGACGTTTTTTATGCCCTATGAATAATAATAAACAAAAGGTAAAATTGAATAGTGTCCAATGAAGGTAAGATATGTGCCGCAGCTCAGGAAATATGATCTCTCTTACCTACTTTATGAGTTGCCTACACTTTAGTATTTGTAAGACAAATAGAATTACATAGGAACCTGGCTCAGAAGGACGCGTCGCTATCAATCATCCGCTTGTGTATGCTGCGATCCTGGAGGGCATTCAGGACATCATGTTACCGGCCATGAATATTTTAGACAGGAAGAAGCCGCAAGATCCTTTCTATTAGATTAATGGGGAAACAGACGGCATGGGGAGATGTGTCACGATTTTGCTAGTGTAGTATTTTATCGCAGACGCTATTGGTGCATTGCTTACGAATTCTAATTCCCAGGATGCATTATTTAATGGCACGAATTTTTGACTTGTTTTAGAGCAAATTGTCAGAAAATGACCGAACTTGTTTTAATATTTCATTTTCACTTCCCATGTTATCATAAACGGTCTGATATTTGCAACACCCATGCATAGAACCAACTGGACAACACAATTTCCCATATAGAACCTCCCTTTCCAACAACTGGAAATGAACAAACCGTTTCATAATGAGCTTCAGGTTTCCAAAAATCTTGGATTCGGCCAACGACCAGATATTAGGGGTTTGCCACCCACAAACCCCTATAATAAGCAGAAGCCCAGGGGAGGTGCAGAAAAATAAAATCTAATATTCACCTTCCCTCACCTCTCTCGGACTCCCTTAGCATCGTCTGGTGTGCATACCCCATCATCTTTGGTCCTCTTCCATCCCCTTCTGTGATTTTACACGTCCTATGATTGGGTGATCATTTGAGGCATACCAAAATCATCAGCTTTTTTCTATTTTACTGCATCTTCCCTGGACCTCCACTTATTATACCCCAGAGTATAGTAACAGTATTCATGGTTAGGTCCAAAACTAAGCTGATGGGCGAGCGTCATGAATATTCATCTCGGCCCACAACTTTAAGAGGTTTTCCCGTGACAACAATCATATTTCATATAAAAATACTTTACAGAATATAATTTTCACCTTTTGAAAGTAATAAGTGGAATTGTATATGGAGCTCAATGAAAGACCTTTCCATTACCCCTGTTTATACAGGTCCTTTTACCACCTCTACCAACACCAACTCTAATTCCGTCAATAGGTGCCATTCCACTGATTCCAGCACAGTTGGAATTTTTTCTGGAATAAGTGGAGGGGCAACTATTGAAGGATGAAAAGAGTTGAAGTTGGTGGAGGTCGTGAAAGGCCCTCGAACTGGAATTGTAGAGGCTCAGGTGATCATTATAGCCAATCACTAGTCTCTGTAGTCACATGTTGGGTAAGGGTGATGTCACAGATGATGTCACCAGTATCCAAAATGTGACCACTGAGGCCATTGACTGGCCACAGCATTCACCTGATCCTCTGCACTTCCAGCCAGGGAACATGGGATGGCCACCCAAACAGAGGACTGAGGGTAGGTGAGTATTGCTTCTTTTTTAATTCTACCTCACCCATGGCCCCCAATGAGTTTTGAATTTATCTTGTAAAACCTCCTTACCTCATGAACAACTTCTTTAAATATATTCATACTCACTAGGGGGTTACTGATTGTAAATGGATAAAACTGGCCATACACATTAGATTTTCAACAGCCGAAATGGCTAATTGGCTATGCAAATATCATGAACGTTTGCTTGTGACTGACCAACAGATCTGCCATGCTGCATATTTTCAGACAACAGTTAGCCAAAAATGTCAATGTTTGGAATGATTGTGCACTTTTGGTCGATTATCATCCAACTTGCACAATCTCATTGCCCTTTTTTTTTTCATAACATCTAACCTACCCCCTAATGAGGTTAGTCAGGGCTTGAGTTAGAACCTGGCAAACCTGGGCAGCTGCTGGGGTCCACTTGGCTCAATATGGCTTACTTCTCAGATGATAATTGAAAACCTCAATTTTATTAAGACAACAGTCTCTTCCCTTCCCAACCGTGTTGTCATCTTCCTGAAGTACCCCCTGTCTCCTAATGTTTCTCCTCTCTGACCTGTCACCCCTCTGTGGCTGCAGTCTTCTCCAAGTAATATAGTACTTCTGTAACTGACCTTCACAGACACTGGACAGCTGGTATGTGAGTGGCTGCAGATATGTGATAGGTAACCAGTGTAAATTTAAATTATGTTAATTTACTAAAGTTTAGAAATCAGCTCACTTTGCATTTTTTCTGCGCTGGGACTTGTAGTACCTCACCCTTGTTAAACAGCTAATATTAGTAAGGAATCGATACAACAAATGTGCAGGATAAAAGCATGAAACGATAAAACTCAACAGACCCCATTTTAAGACAATGACATCTGTTAGGTAAAGGTGGTGTCTACCATGAGATCAAGCTGACATTATGTTGTGTTTGGTGCTTATAACAGAGACCACAATGCAGATGTGAACAAAGTCTCAAACTGTGTTTTTTGCATCAAGACTACTTAAATGTTTTAATTGTATGAACATTTTATTTAGGTATATATCCAACTGGTGCTCACAGTACTGATGAATCAGGCTAGGTTCACACTGCTGCTCTTCAGCCCGTTGTTCTGATAGATTGACAGCGGCAGACTACACATCCTCCATTTGTATCCATCACCATTCACTGTTCTATTACACACAAGATGGAAAGATTCTTCCATCTTATTTTTTATTGTGTTGAACAGAAGATAGAGTCCGAGGAGAAAGAGCAGATATGATGTTCTGTATGAATCCCAGCTCTCGCAGGATTATTTCACTGTGACTCTTATCATGACTGACAGGAGGCCCACTGAGACACTGGCTCCCAGGGGCCCACCAGATCCTGGAGCTGGCCCTGAGGCTTGTTGATCATTCACATCTGATGTGTATGACCAGTCTTTCTTGGTGGTCAATGGTAGTGAAGCAGTTAATTTCAGTATCACTGTGGTCTAGGATAGAGAAGGGGTTAATGTCAGTATTACTGCTGGTTTAGAACAGATAAAAGGTTAATTTTAAAGGGAACCTGTCAGCAGATTTTAGATACTAAAACCAAGCATAGTATCTGCACTAAAATAGTTTTTATTCCTTATGTAAATTGAATGAATTAAGTGACTGGGGCAGAGACTTAGCACTAGAAGTCAAGATAACTCAGCCCCGAGTCTTCCCTTCTACTGTGAAGAAGCCTCAGCCTCTCTGACGTCAGCTCAATGGTGCTTGAAAATCCCATATTTGCACTGACATCACTCTGGTGCATTAGCTGTGATGCCCTTAAGCTTTGACATACTCCCAACTTCACTGAACATGCGCCCGAGCTGACTGTACACTTTGCAAGCATGGGATTTTCAAGCAACGTTGAGCTGACATCAAAGAGGTTGGGCGGACTCAGGGCAGAGGTACCTTGACTTCTAGTGCCAGGTCTTCGCCCCCGTGACTTTATACAGCTCATTTACCTATGCTATAAAAGCTATTTTATTGCAGATGCCGACATTGGTGAAACGTCATAAGGCCATCAGTGGAGAAGCCACGGGATGCCCTGCCAGGTGGTTTAAGCTCCTAAAATCTGCTGAGAGGTTCCCTTTAAGATGTCTGTTGGAGGGCAGTGAAAGGGTTAATGTTGCATACTTCAGGCCCAGCTCCTGATTGTCTCCTCCTTATCGTGTTTGGATGAAGCGATCCCCCGGTTCATCTCTGTCAGAACTTGTATGGATAGAGCCGGAAGTGAAATTATTATTCTCTGAGGTCTCTTCAGACCCCCGAATATACTAGGTGGAGGCCCAGGGGAGGTGTGAAAAATAACAAACATTCCTACTCACCTTCTGTTACCACTTTTGGGCCTCCTCACAGTGTCTGGAGTTCTGTCTCTGCCTCCTCAGTGACGTCAGGCGCTCTCCTGCTGAGGACTATGATTGGGGGTCAGCGGTGACATAGGCACGCTGAGCGTTATGACCCTGGGCACATGGTGTCACAGGAGAGTGCAAGATGTCACCAAGGAGACAGAGACAGAGCACCGGATGCAGCAAGGAAACCCAAAAGAGGAAGGGGAGTATAAATGTTTTTTATTTTTGTCACCTCTCCTGGACCTCTACCTATTATACTCGGGGGTCTAAAGAGATAATATTTACCACAATGCATGCCGCGGCAGCCATTTGGGTTCAAAAGAGACGAGCTCCAAATTATTCAGTTTAGTTGAAAACTGAACAATTTGGAATATTCTGGTTGAACCGGAAACAAAAGGAGTTATTTGCCCATCTCTCTAGTGTTAAGCATCACTTATTCCCCAAATGAGGACAATGATCAAGGCATGGTCTGCAACTTGGGCTTGATCCTCTCTGTCCTGTGCAAATGTAAGTGCAGCTCCTTCGCCTCCCTCACATTCTGGAACTGTAGACAACTTCTAGGGCAGCAGGACCATCTACGCCCCTGAGCTTTGGATCAGACTTGACCATACTTTCAACTGATCTTCTGGTACTTTGCACTGGCATCTCCGTGGCCTTTGGGTCAGCTGCCACCTACCCTGGGAGCACTTAGAGAGGTAGCAACTTGGTACTCTCCCGGGCGAAGACCAGATCCCTGTATGGGGGTATAGGATGAAAACATGGGAGGTACCTAGATAATACGCTTGGGAGTGGTCCAAAGTCAAACCAGTTTGGTGGCACAGTGGGTCCATGATCACAAAACTTAAGGAGGGCCCCCATCTTGTATCTACCCCAGGTTCTCATTTGCCAACCCCTAGCAACCAGTCCAAAGTCCACAATCCATATTAGGTGCTTCCATTCCACCTGTCGTGTCCTGCACCATGCTGCCCATTACGCCAAATACATGAATGAATTAGTAGATTATGGTGTGAAAATAATAGAATGATAGAGGCACAATAAAAATCACACCACAAATAAACTTTACTGTCCCATGTACATTCAATCACACCATAGTAGACCACAACAACTCTATATTAGAGAGTCTCACAAGATGGCATCCATCAGCATATCTACACAACATATCAACATATCAATTCCCCGGTACTGTGGCATTTTATGATCACTGTTTACTCCTGACCATTTCTGATGGTTTTATCAAGGTCTCTCACTTACTGCTTGAGTGTCTGCTTACTTTTCATAGTGTTGTAACTAACTCTACCTCTGTTACTGTGTTTTTTGGGTTCTTGCTCCGTATTCCTAGTGGTGCATCACCTGGTCCTCATTCCTAGTTATTCCGTACTGTATTCCTGATTAGATTCTTAGATATTATGTCTAGTACCTGTAGTACTACTCCTGGCTACATTCCTGCTTAGACCCTTGGTTACTATGCTTGTTACTTGTAGTGATACTCCTAGTCCTGACCACTGTCATGTTCCTGACTATGGCTGTGTCTCATTGTTAGTTTGTTGCATCCTGATTGCTTTCCTGTTCATGACCTTTGGCTATGTCTTACAGGTTCCAGGCCTGACCTCCTGGATCTGATCCTGCTCCTTTGTCCATATTCTGGTCCTCTTCCGGGGACCACGAACAGATCCTGCTTCTGCAACAATGATGGCCAATGATCTCATTCCATGCTCCACATCTCATTATTTTTGTGTTATCACTGCTACATCTGACTATGAAATGACAACTCTGTGGAATATGAACTGGGGGTCAGGACACAGCAAAGAAAATAGATTAGAGGCCCTGGAATCATTTTTAAGGTCCTTAGGGTAGTCTATAAATATTTGACCAGTTGGGGGTCAACAGGCAATATCCTCCCAAACTATATACTGCATGAAACCGGAAGTAGATGGCTCTGTGCCCTGTACAGTAGCGTTGTATCAGATCCCATTGAGCTCCCCACTGATCAGCTATGGGATAAGACATGAATTAAAAAATACTGGTCAACCCCTTTAAATCTGAAATGTTGTTTGATGTTACTTTATTTGCATAGAAGAAAAAAAAATAACAAATTTACAAAAAAATTACATTGTCGAAGAATTGATGTGAGTGAAGACTATGTGTTGTCAGAAGGCGTTGGTGTGTGGATCTTGGCAGTCTGGCACATTTCTATCCCCATCCTCTTCACAGGCTCCTATAACGTTATAGTATAGCAAATTCCATTTGAATATAATCACTTCCAATAGAGAGTATAATAATGCCTGAATATTTCATGAGGCCGTCAAGGAAATATTGATATCTTATACTCCTTAAATTCTTAATATTGTGCTAAGTAAAATAAATGAGGCCTTTTAAGTATTTCATAGACTGAAATAGCGAGAAAATTAGGGAGAAAAGCGTTTAGGATGAAGAATCGCTTCTGCTGACTCCTTCCATTTATCCATTCATTATATAAGAAAAAAAAAATAATATATCTACATTAATTAGGTGGAAGGCCATCCTGATGTAAGGGGATGAAAGTGGAACGAAATTAATACTAAACAATTTAACAGTTTTATTAAAAGTCAAAGCGAGAATAGAAATGATGGAATGATTATATAGATGAGAAAATCTGTCAAGATTAGGATTATTATTATTATTATTATTTTATTTTTCATTACACTTTACTCTTGACTATTATTATTACTATTTTCACTATTACTATAATTATTTAATTTTTTTATCACACTTTATTCTTGACTATTATTATTATTACTATTTTTACTATTACTATAATTATTTTATTTTTTATTACACTTTATTCTTGATTATTATTATTGCTATTTTTACTATTAATAACTATTTAATTTTTTATTACATTTTATTCTTGACTACTATTATTATTGCTATTTTTACTATTACTGCAATTATTTTATTTTTTATTACACTTTATTCTTGACTATTATTATTACTATTTTTACTATTACTATAATTATTTTATTTTTTATTACACTTTATTCTTGACTATTTTTATTGCTATTTTTACTATTACTATAATTATTTTATTTTTTATTACACTTTATTCTTGACTATTATTCTTATTCTTATTATTATTACTATTTTTACTATTAATATCATTATTTATTTTTTTATCACACTTTATTCTTGACTATTATTATTACTATTTTTACTATTACTATAATTATTTTATTTTTTATTACACTTTATTCTTGACTATTATTATTACTATTTTTATTATTACTATAATTATTTTATTTTTTATTACACTTTATTCTTGACTATTATTATTATTATTGCTATTTTTACTATTACTATAATTATTTTATTCTTTATTACACTTTATTCTTGACTATTATTATTACTACTATTTTTACTACTACTATAATTATTTTATTCTTTATTACACTTTATTCTTGACTATTATTATTACTATTTTTACTATTACTATAATTATTTTATTTTTTATTACACTTTATTCTTGACTATTATTATTACTACTATTTTTACTACTACTATAATTATTTTATTCTTTATTACACTTTATTCTTGACTATTATTATTACTATTTTTACTATTACTATAATAATTTTATTTTTTATTACACTTTATTCTTGACTATTATTATTATTGCTATTTTTACTGGGCCTCAGCAATTATGTGGGGATGGCTGCCAACGTCATGATGCTTGGGTCAAAATGTCATGATGCCATCGTGCCCCACGTGACCCTAGGATATGTGACATCAGATAAAATCGGACAACGGGAGGGAAGATGGGACACCCAGGAGAGATGAGGAAAGGTAAGTATCAGTGTTTTTTATTTTCTGTGCTCCTCACCTGGATCTCTGCCTATTATACTCTAGGGTCTGAGCAGTATAGTAATAGCACTTCGACCTAAAAACAAATCTTGTGAGATTCGCCCATCTCTATGCTTAGATGTTGTACCATGGGAGGAGTTGTCAGGCATAGGTTAGTGGTATGACCCTGTGATGTTTGGTTACACTGAGGTGAGAACTCAATATAAATAGGGGGGCCTTTTGTGCCTTTTCAGGAGACAACATTGGGTGAGTCTGTTCGGATGGTCAACCCACACCATCCGAGAAAGGAACTACCATGTCACAAGGAATAGAAGATCTCATCATTGGGATAGAGGTAGGGAGTGTCGCCAGTGGGAACATGAGTGATGCCTGCCGACTCGTGTGTAAGCTCCAGGTGAATAAAGTTATTTACCAAAGTGTGTTTTACCTTGTATGTGTGTTGACCACTTGTCTTGTGTGCCTACAATCTAGACTAGTAAAGTTTTGATTCCGATATACACAAACGTCTGGTGGATTTCCTTCTGATGCGACTACACTATACCACCAGGTCTGTGCAGGGGTCAAGTCAGCAGCTGGCTGGGATATTACACCTGGATAGATATCTGCAAAACCATAGCAGAAAACCTTGCAGATTTGACAAATAATTTCTTTTTCCTATTGTGTAATTTTTTTAATGGGTTTAATGTCCCTTTAATTCTTGAAATAGAAAATAATCCATTAGAAATCGGTGTAGGAGCTGAGCATCTCCCTGGCAGAGGATGTGTTGTGATAGTGTCTGGTTCCCTCTGCGCCCACAGGCGTATGACACCACCTCAGGCAAGAATGAGATGGCGTTTCAGTTCTATCTGTAAACACCGGACTCTGACTGCTATGAAATGTCAGTAAATATTGGCGTCTTTAGGCTACAATGTGGTTATAAAAAAAAAAAGGAGCATTTACTCAGTGTGAAATTGAATGGACTCAGAGATTAGTTGCCGCTTACAAGATGTATTTTCCTCTCTGCTACATTAATTTTTATTCCGGAGTGTTATAAAGCGGGGTATTATATCTTTTATTGACATTAACATAAGAATATTTTCATTGTCTGTTGAATTTGTCTTTCATTTCATAGGAAGGTTAGAGTAGGATTTCTGAAACAAAATTATACACAAAAAAATACCGTAAATAGAAGTTGAAGATTATTTGGCTCTTTGGATAAGTAGTGGGGTCGTGAACCAATCGAGACTCAGTCCCATTTCAAAGTGTCAACTTGGCTGCCAAGTTCTGGAGAAATCTTACCAAAGGAAGTTCCACGACAGTCGCATGATATTTGCCCATGCTTGCCAACCTTGAAGTTGGGAAAATAGAATGGTTTAAACCTGTCCCCTGGACCACCCAAGCCTGATTCTAAACCAAGTTGGACCATGCACCATGTTTTATAAACTACATCCACAGGACATACCCGAATTTTCTCAAAATTAGGTGTTGTCTCGGCAAATTTGGCAACTAGGTTTACTATTTTTTCCTAGTAGAGTCTCATAAGCTCCATTAAAAGGGTTACAGTCCATGAACTGGATAAACTACAGAGGAGCACCAGTCACCAGTGCTCCATTGCCCAATACCAAAGTCCATTCAGTTATGCGCTGTGCCTCGGTCCCCAGAAGCACTGCGCCTCACTTGAACACTGAGATCAATCAATGGCCTTGGGAAGAGGTGAACCCTGGACTCCTCCATAGTTTGTCAAACTCCTGGACAACCCCTTTAAAAGGCAGGAAAAAGAGACAAAGGTCATCACCAGGATTTCAGACAGGATATGATACAGTCCAAGCATTGTCCGGAGCACGCCAGATCTTAGAACCTGGTATAAAAAACTCAAGAGACCAGTATCCAAGGGTCTAGGCAGGAATACAAATAGTAGCAGTCAGGACCAAGAGTACCACAAGCACCAAGTATAGTCTCCAAGGGAGAAAACAGGAACATAAGAAACAAGACCGAGGTCCAGAACAGAGGCAACAAAATAGTAATCTAAAAGTATCAAGGGTAATTTTCAGGGTTCTAAGCAGGAATTAAGTTGGTAGTCAGGACCAGGAAGAACACCACAAGTACTAGGCGTAGTCTCTAAGGGAGAAGTCAGAAACATAATAAGGAAACAAGGCCAAGGTCAGGAACAGAAGCAACAAAATAGTACTCCAACAACACCATGAGCAAAGGAGTCAGGAAGAAAGGACCGTAATCACCAGTAAAGCTAATTTGAAGAGTGGTGGGGGTCCAATCTTGGGTATCCACCAAGTACGAGAACAGGAGTCTGGAGCAGTGATATGGCAGGCAATCCCCAGCTCCATTAATTTCAATGTCGCCATCGGAGAGAGCTGACGTACACTTGGGGATCTCTGGCAGCCCCATTGAAATGAATGAAGTGAGGGCACACCACTGCTCCATTGAGAAGAGGGTGCAAAATACCCCCATTCTCATGATCAGTGGGGGACCCAGCAGTTTGACCCCACCAATCTAAAACTGATCCCTTAACCTGGGTAGGGAATAAATTGCTGAGATTGGAAAACACATTTAAAATGCCCAAACCATAAGTTATTACCTTAAATATTATACAATAAACCCCCCAAACTGGTACTTTTGCTGAATAATTGCCCCGCCACACTTGTAATATCGCCCTGTTATAAAGTGTTACATTTATGTTTGCAGCCACTGCTTCTTCCAGGAACGCTGCGACTGTAAGAATAAAATAAGGCCTCAACATCAATTTCTATTATTATAATTGCATCGTGTATTGCAGCTCTAAATTATCTCGGTACAGAAGCAATCTCCACTGTCATGTGCTAATAGAAACATATAACCCCGCCGTAGATCTCCCCCAAATACCCCATTTATTTCTTCTGTTATTGGGAAATTATTTTAGTCGCAGATTTACCCGTCATCATATGTTACTTTATATCATTAACCAAAATATTCCGTCCAAAATAAAAAAAAATCTCAGGAAATAGAAGATCTTATATCTTCTTCCATGAGTTGCTACAAATTTGATTTCGTCTGGGAAAGATGGGTGATAGAGGCAGAATTACACTGGTTACAGTAGTCAGGGCACAGTATTATAGTAGTTATATTCTTGTACATAGGAGCAGTATTATAGTAGTTATATTCTTGTACATAGGAGCAGTATTATAGTAGTTATATTCTTGTACATAGGAGGTAGTATTATAGTAGTTATATTCTTGTACATAGGAGCAGTATTATAGTAGTTATATTCTTGTACATAGGAGCAGTATTATAGTAGTTATATTCTTGTACATAGGAGGTAGTATTATAGTAGTTATATTCTTGTACATAGGAGCAGTATTATAGTAGTTATATTCTTGTACATAGGAGTAGTATTATAGTAGTTATATTCTTGTACATAGGAGGCAGTATTATAGTAGTTATATTCTTGTACATAGGAGTAGTATAATAGTAGTTATATTCTTGTACATAGGAGCAGTATTATAGTAGTTATATTGTTGTACATAGGGGCAGTATTATAGTAGTTATATTCTTGTACATAGGGGCAGTATTATAGTAGTTATATTCTTGTACATAGGAGCAGTATTATAGTAGTTATATTCTTGTACATAGGAGCAGTATTATAGTAGTTATATTCTTGTACATAGGAGGTAGTATTATAGTAGTTATATTCTTGTACATAGGAGCAGTATTATAGTAGTTATATTCTTGTACATAGGAGTAGTATTATAGTAGTTATATTCTTGTACATAGGGGCAGTATTATAGTAGTTATATTCTTGTACATATGAGCAGTATTATAGTAGTTATATTCTTGTACATAGGGGCAGTATTATAGTAGTTATATTCTTGTACATATGAGCAGTATTATAGTAGTTATATTCTTGTACATAGGAGTAGTATTATATTAGTTATATTCTTGTACATAGGAGCAGTATTATAGTAGTTATATTCTTGTACATAGGAGTAGTATTAAAGTAGTTATAGTCTTGTACATATGAGCAGTATTATAGTAGTTATATTCCTGTACATAGGAGTAGTATTATAGTAGTTATATACTTGTACATAGGAGGCAGTATTATAGTAGTTATATTCTTGTACATAGGAGTAGTATTATAGTAGTTATATTCTTGTACATAGGAGCAATATTATAGTAGTTATATTCTTGTACATAGGAGGCAGTATTATAGTAGTTATATTCTTGTACATAGGAGCAGTATTATAGTACTTATATCCTTGTACATAGGAGTAGTGTTATAGTAGTTATATTCTTGTACATAGGAGTAGTATTATAGTAGTTATATTCTTGTACATAGGGGCAGTATTATAGTAGTTATATTCTTGTACATAGGAGTAGTATTATAGTAGTCATAGTCTTGTACATAGGGGCAGTATTATAGTAGTTATATTCTTGTACATAGGAGGCAGTATTATAGTAGCTATATTCTTGTACATAGGGGCAGTATTATAGTAGTTATATTCTTGTACATAGGAGGCAGTATTATAGTAGTTATATTCTTGTACATAGGAGGCAGTATTATAGTAGCTATATTCTTGTACATAGGAGCAGTATTACAGCAGTTATATTCTTGTACATAGCAGCAGTATTATAGTAGTTATATTCTTGTACATAGGGGCAGTATTATAGTAGTTATATTCTTGTACATAGGAGTAGTATTATAATAGTTATATTCTTGTACATAGTAGTATTATAGTAGTTATATTCTTGTACATAGGAGTAGTATTATAGTAGTTATATTCTTGTACATAGGAGCAGTATTACAGTAGTTATATTCTTGTACATAGCAGCAGTATTATAGTAGTTATATTCTTGTACATAGGGGCAGTATTATAGTAGTTATATTCTTGTACATAGGAGGTAGTATTATAGTAGTTATATTCTTGTACATAGGAGCAGTATTATAGTAGTTATATTCTTGTACATAGGGGGCAGTATTATAGTAGTTATATTCTTGTACATAGGAGTAGTATTAT
Organism: Leptodactylus fallax; assembly: GCA_947044405.1. NCBI lineage: Eukaryota > Metazoa > Chordata > Amphibia > Anura > Leptodactylidae > Leptodactylus > Leptodactylus fallax. The sequence goes on from CAMRHE010000766.1 coordinate 86,162, forward strand.
AGTAGTTATATTCTTGTACATAGGAGTAGTATTATAGTAGTTATATTCTTGTACATAGGAGCAGTATTATAGTAGTTATATTCTTGTACATAGGAGCAGTATTATAGTAGTTATATTCTTGTACATAGGAGGTAGTATTATAGTAGTTATATTCTTGTACATAGGAGCAGTATTATAGTAGTTATATTCTTGTACATAGGGGGCAGTATAATAGTAGTTATATTCTTGTACATAGGGGCAGTATTATAGTAGTTATATTCTTGTACATAGGAGAAACAGTATTATAGTAGTTAAAGAAGAGATATTCTTGTACATAGGAGCAGTATTATATTAGTTATATTCTTGTACATAGGAGCAGTATTATAGTAGTTATATTCTTGTACATAGGAGTAGTATTAAAGTAGTTATAGTCTTGTACATAGGAGAGTAGAGAAGAGCAGTATTATAGTAGTTATATTCTTGTACATAGGAGTAGTATTATAGTAGTTATATACTTGTACATAGGAGGCAGTATTATAGTAGTTATATTCTTGTACAAAGGAGTAGTATTATAGTAGTTATATTCTTGTACATAGGAGCAATATTATAGTAGTTATATTCTTGTACATAGGAGGCAGTATTATAGTAGTTATATTCTTGTACATAGGAGCAGTATTATAGTAGTTATATTCTTGTACATAGGAGTAGTGTTATAGTAGTTATATTCTTGTACATAGGAGTATTATTATAGTAGTTATATTCTTGTACATAGGAGCAGTATTATAGTACTTATATCCTTGTACATAGGAGTAGTGTTATAGTAGTTATATTCTTATACATAGGAGTAGTATTATAGTAGTTATATTCTTGTACATAGGGGCAGTATTATAGTAGTTATATTCTTGTACATAGGAGTAGTATTATAGTAGTCATAGTCTTGTACATAGGGGCAGAGTATTATAGTAGTTATATTCTTGTACATAGGAGGCAGTATTATAGTAGTTATATTCTTGTACATAGGAGGCAGTATTATAGTAGCTATATTCTTGTACATAGGGGCAGTATTATAGTAGTTATATTCTTGTACATAGGAGGCAGTATTATAGTAGTTATATTCTTGTACATAGGAGGCAGTATTATAGTAGCTATATTCTTGTACATAGGAGCAGTATTACAGTAGTTATATTCTTGTACATAGCAGCAGTATTATAGTAGTTATATTCTTGTACATAGGGGCAGTATTATAGTAGTTATATTCTTGTACATAGGAGTAGTATTATAATAGTTATATTCTTGTACATAGTAGTATTATAGTAGTTATATTCTTGTACATAGGAGTAGTATTATAGTAGTTATATTCTTGTACATAGGAGCAGTATTACAGTAGTTATATTCTTGTACATAGCAGCAGTATTATAGTAGTTATATTCTTGTACATAGGGGCAGTATTATAGTAGTTATATTCTTGTACATAGGAGTAGTATTATAATAGTTATATTCTTGTACATAGTAGTATTATAGTAGTTATATTCTTGTACATAGGAGTAGTATTATAGTAGTTATATTCTTGTACATAGGAGGTAGTATTATAGTAGTTATATTCTTGTACATAGGAGCAGTATTATAGTAGTTATATTCTTGTACATAGGGGGCAGTATTATAGTAGTTATATTCTTGTACATAGGAGTAGTATTATAGTAGTTATATTCTTGTACATAGGAGTAGTATTATAGTAGTTATATTCTTGTACATAGGAGCAGTATTATAGTAGTTATATTCTTGTACATAGGAGCAGTATTATAGTAGTTATATTCTTGTACATAGGGGGCAGTATTATAGTAATTATATTCTTGTACATAGGAGCAGTATTATAGTAGGTATATTCTTGTACATAGGAGTAGTATTATAGTAGTTATATTCTTGTACATAGGAGGCAGTATTATAGTAGTTATATTCTTGTACATAGGAGTAGTATTATAATAGTTATATTCTTGTACATAGGAGCAGTATTATAGTAGGTATATTCTTGTACATAGGAGCAGTATTATAGTAGTTATATTCGTGTACATAGGAGTAGTATTATAGTAGTTATATTCTTGTACATAGGAGTAGTATTATAGTAGTTAGATTCTTGTACAAAGGAGCAGAATAACAGAACTTATGTTTGTGTACATATTGGAGGTATAACAGTACTGTGATTTTGGTAGAAAAAAGGAAAGAAAAAAAATTTTTAAAAAAAAAAAAAAAAAAAAAAATTTCTGTTCTTTTTTGGGGAAAAAAAATAATTAATTAATTTTAAAATAAAAAAAAAAAATTATAAAAAAAAATTACTTCCTCTTTTTTTTTAATAAATATATTTAGTTGATTTATTTATTTATATACTTATTTTTTATTTAAAAAAAAAAATATATTTATTATTATTTTTTTAAGGTCGCTCCAGGTGAAAGAAGATGAAGGTTTGGCATTGTGGAGGATATGAGTGCATTTATAGAGCACATATTAAAAGGACATTTTCTGCGGCTGCTTTTATAGAGAGTGAATTAGATATTGCCGTCATTCGGCGTCTTAACTCCCACGGTCTATAAAGAGTAGAGGATGAAAGTGGATGAAAATACAAGGTAACATAATAGAGTCAAGGTTTTGGGGAACAGAAGAATGAAGAAAGATGGCCTCTTTTGTAGAGTAGCACATTGAAGTTGGTAGGAAACTGGGTTCACCTGTGGATTTTTACCTCATTATCATTTACGGTGAGACCCACTTCTAGTGCCATTAGGGCCAGAAGATCTCAGGTTTTTGTTCAGTCTTTTTTGTATTGAGAAGCTTTATAGATGGTTTTTCTATTGAGAGCCATTTGGATGGACTGACACGTCACGCAGCGATGTCTGTAAAAATTTTAGAAATTTGCATCTTCTCATAGGAAGGAAGCAGTCGAGTGAATCTGCCAGTGGAAAGATGGATGATGGAGGAAAACCACAATGAAAAATGGCGAAGCTATGAGGGTATATAATAATAATAATAATGCGCTTTTATTTATATAGCACCAACATATTCTTCAGCAGTTTACAAATGATAAGGTTCACGTACAGACAAAATGATACATTACAGTGTAATAAATCAATTCACACACTGGGACTGAGGGCCCTGCTCGCAAGAGCTTACAATCTATGAAGCAGAGGGGGTGACACAATAGGTAGCAGCCCAAATACAGGCTACTTTATTACCAATACAAATAAATAAATCTGTATAAGCCATTCACCAGCCGGTGTCCTTGTATTTGGCATACAGGGCTACACTCAGATAAAGGTATCATGTCCTGTTAGATAATGTGGGTAGGGGTGTGAACAGAGTAGGGTTAGTTTGGTAAGTGTAAGTGCAGAAGTGTTAGATTAGGAAATGTGATAGACCTGCCCGAATGAGATGTGTCTTTAGTTTGTGCTTGAAGCTGTAGACGTTGGGCGTTAATCTGATTGTTCGGGGTAGAGCATTCCAGAGAAGTGGTGCAACTCGGGAGAAGAGACGGGAGTGGGAGGTTCTGATAATAGAGGATGTTAGTCTTAGGTTATTGACCGAACTGAGAGCATGGGTTTGGTGATAGATAGAGATGAGGGAGAAAATGTAGGGAGGTGCAGCGTTATGGAGAGTCTTGTGGATGAGGGAGATTTATGAGGCTTATATTGTATTCTATAATAAATAGGCAACCAGCATAGTGACTGGCACAGAATGGAGGCCTCAGTGTAATGACTGGCACAGACTGGAGGCCTCAGCGTAGTGACTGGCACAGACCGGAGGCCTCAGCGTAGTGACTGGCACAGACCGGAGGCCTCAGCGTAGTGACTGGCACAGACCAGAAGCATTTCTGTAGTGACTGGTACAGACCGGAGGCATTGGTGTAGTGACTGGCACGGAACAGAGGACTCAGCGTAGTGACTGGCACAGACCAGAAGCATCGCTGTAGTGACTGGCATAGACCAGAGGTATCACTGTAGTGACTGGCACAGACCGGAGGCATTGGTGTAGTGACTGGCACAGACCGGAGACATCGGTGTAGTGACTGGCACAGACCGGAGGCATCACAGTAGTGACTGGCACAGACCGGAGGCATCGCTGTAGTGACGGGCACAGACCGGAGGCAACGCTCTAGTGACTGGCACAGACCGGAGGCATCACTGTAGTGAATGACACAGACCGGAGGCATCACTTTAGTGACTGGTACAGACCGGAGGCATTGGTGTAGTGAATGACAAAGACCGGAGGCATCACTTTAGTGACTGGTACAGACTGGAGGCATTGGTGTAGTGACTGGTACAGACGAGAGGCTTCAGAGAAGTGACTGGCACAGACTGGAGGCATTGCAGTAGTGACTGGCACAGACCGGAGGCATCACTGTAGTGACTGGCACAGACCGGAGGCATCGCTGTAATGACTGGTGCAGACCAGAGGCTTCAGTGAAGTGACTGGCACAGACTGGAGGCATCAGTGTAGTGACTGGTACAGACCGGAGGCATCGGTATAGTGACTGGTACAGACCGGAGGCATCACTGTAGTAACTGGCACAGACCGGAGGCATTGGTGTAGTGACTGGCACAGACCGGAGACATCGCTGTAGTGACGGGCACAGACCAGAGGCATCACTGTAGTGACTGGCACAGACCGGAGGCCTCAGCGTAATGACTGGCACGGAACAGAGGCCTCAGCGTAGTGACTGGCACAGACCAGAAGCATCGCTGTAGTGACTGGCATAGACCAGAGGTATCGCTGTAGTGACTGGCATAGACCAGAGGTATCACTGTAGTGACTGGCACAGACCGGAGGCATTGGTGTAGTGACTGGCACAGACGGAAGACATTGGTGTAGTGACTGGCACAGACCGGAGACATCGGTGTAGTGACTGGCACATACCGGAGGCATCACTGTAGTGACGGGCACAGATCAGAGGCATCACTGTAGTGACTGGCACAGACCGGAGGCATCGCTGTAGTGACTGGCACAGACCGGAGGCATCGCAGTAGTGACTGGCACAGACCGGAGGCATCGCTGTAGTGACTGGCACAGACCTGAGGCATGGCTGTAGTGACTGGCACAGACCGGAGGCATCGCTGTAGTGACTGGTACAGACCGGAGGCATCGCTGTAGTGACTGGTGCAGACCAGAGGCTTCAGTGAAGTGACTGGCACAGACTAGAGGCATCAGTATAGTGACTGGTACAGACCGGAGGCATCGGTATAGTAACTGGTACAAACCGGAGGCATCACTGTAGTGACTGGTACAGACCGGAGGCATCGCTGTAGTGACTGGTGCAGACCAGAGGCTTCAGTGAAGTGACTGGCACAGACCAGAGGCATCGCTGTAGTGATTGACACAGACCGGAGGCATTGGTGTAGTAACTGGTACAGACCGGAGGCATCGGTGTAGTGACTGGTACAGACCGGAGGCATCGCTGTAGTGACTGGTACAGACCAGAGGCTTCAGTGAAGTGACTGGCACAGACTAGAGGCATCGCTGTAGTGACTGGCATAGACCGGAGGTATTGGTGTAGTGACTGGCACAGACCGGAGGCATCGCTGTAGTGACTGGCACAGACCGGAGGCATCACTGTAGTGACAGTTACAGACTGGAGGCATCGCTGTAGTGACTGGCACAGACCGGAGGCATTGGTGTAGTGACTGGCACAGACCGGAGGCATCGCTGTAGTGACTTGCACAGACTGGAGGCATCGGTGTAGTGACAGTTACAGACTGGAGGCATTGGTGTAGTGACTGGCACAGATTGGAGGCATCGCTGTAGTGACTGGCACAGATTGGTGGTATCGCTGTAGTGACTGGCACAGACCGGAGGCATCGCTGTAGTGACTGGCACAGACCAGAGGCATCGCTGTAGTGACTGGCACAGATTGGAGGCATCACTGTAGTAACTGGCACAGACCCGAGGCATCGCTGTAGTGACTGGCACAGACCGGAGGCATCGCTGTAGTGACTGGCACAGACCGGAGGCATCGCTGTAGTGACTGACACAGACCAAAGGCATCGCAGTAGTGACTGGCACAGACCGGAGGCATCGCTGAAGTGACTGGCACAGACCTGAGGCATTCCTGTAGTGACTGGCACAGACCGGAGGCATCGCTGTAGTGACTGGTACAGACCGGAGGCATCGCTGTAGTGACTGGTGCAGACCAGAGGCTTCAGTGAAGTGACTGGCACAGACTAGAGGCATCAGTATAGTGACTGGTACAGACCGGAGGCATCGGTATAGTGACTGGTACAGACCGGAGGCATCACTGTAGTAACTGGCACAGACCGGAGGCATCGCTGTAGTGACTGGCACAGATTGGAGGCATCGCTGTAGTGACTGGCACAGACCTGAGGCATTGCTGTAGTGACTGGCACAGACCGTAGGCATTGCTGTAGTGACTGGCACAGACCTGAGGCATTGCTGTAGTGACTGGCACAGACCGGAGGCATCGCAGTAGTGACTGGCACAGACCGGAGGCATCGCTGTAGTGACGGGCACAGACCGGAGGCATTGGTGTAGTGACAGTTTCAGACTGGAGGCATCGCTGTAGTGACTGGCACAGACCAGAGGCATTGGTGTAGTGACTGGCACAGACCGGAGGCATCGCTGTAGTGACTTGCACAGACTGGAGGCATCGGTATAGTGACAGTTACAGACTGGAGGCATTGGTGTAGTGACTGGCACAGATTGGAGGCATCGCTGTAGTGACTGGCACAGATTGGTGGCATCGCTGTAGTGACTGGCACAGACCGGAGGCATCACTGTAGTAACTGGCACAGACCCGAGGCATCGCTGTAGTGACTGGCACAGACCGGAGGCATCGCTGTAGTGACTGGCACAGACCGGAGGCATCGCTGTAGTGACTGACACAGACCAAAGGCATCGCAGTAGTGACTGGCACAGACCGGAGGCATCGCTGAAGTGACTGGCACAGACCTGAGGCATGGCTGTAGTGACTGGCACAGACCGGAGGCATCGCTGTAGTGACTGGTACAGACCGGAGGCATCGCTGTAGTGACTGGTGCAGACCAGAGGCTTCAGTGAAGTGACTGGCACAGACCAGAGGCATCGCTGTAGTGACTGACACAGACCGGAGGCATTGGTGTAGTAACTGGTACAGACCGGAGGCATCGGTATAGTGGCTGGTACAGACCGGAGGCATCACTGTAGTAACTGGCACAGGCCGGAGGCATCGGTGTAGTGACTGGTACAGACCGGAGGCATCGCTGTAGTGACTGGTACAGACCAGAGGCTTCAGTGAAGTGACTGGCACAGACTAGAGGCATCGCTGTAGTGACTGGTACAGACCGGAGACATCGCTGTATTGACTGGCATAGACCGGAGGTATTGGTGTAGTGACTGGCACAGACCGGAGGCATCGCTGTAGTGACTGGCACAGACCGGAGGCATCGCTGTAGTGACTGGCACAGACCTGAGGCATTGCTGTAGTGAGTGGCACAGACCGGAGGCATCGCAGTAGTGACTGGCACAGACCGGAGGCATCGCTGTAGTGACTGGCACAGACCGGAGGCATCACTGTAGTGACTGGCACAGACCGGAGGCATCGCTGTAGTGACTAGCACAGACCGGAGGCATTGGTGTAGTGACTGGCACAGACCGGAGGCATCGCTGTAGTGACTGGCACAGACTGGAGGCATCGGTGTAGTGACAGTTACAGACTGGAGACATTGGTGTAGTGACTGGCACAGACCGGAGGCATCGCTGTAGTGACAGTTATAGACTGGAGACATTGGTGTAGTGACTGGCACAGATTGGAGGCATCACTGTAGTAACTGGCACAGACCGGAGGCATCGCTGTAGTGACTGGCACAGACCGGAGGCATCGCTGTAGTGACTAGCACAGACCGGAGGCATCGCTGTAGTGACTGGCACAGATTGGAGGCATCGCTGTAGTGACTAGCACAGATTGGAGGCATTGGTGTAGTGACAGTTACAGACCGGAGACATCACTGTAGTAACTGGCACAGGCCGGAGGCATCGGTGTAGTGACTGGCACAGACCGGAGGCATCGCTGTAGTGACTGGTACAGACCAGAGGCATCGCTGAAGTGACTGGCACAGACCGGAGGCATCGCTGTAGTGACTGGCACAGACTAGAGGCATCGCTGTAGTGACTGGCACAGACCTGAGGCATTGCTGTAGTGACTGGCACAGACCGGAGGCATCGCAGTAGTGACTGGCACAGACCGGAGGCATCACTGTAGTGACTGGCACAGACCGGAGGCATCGCTGTAGTGACTAGCACAGACCGGAGGCATTGGTGTAGTGACAGTTACAGACTGGAGGCATCGCTGTAGTGACTGGCACAGACCGGAGGCATTGGTGTAGTGACTGGCACAGACTGGAGGCATCGGTGTAGTGACAGTTACAGACTGGAGACATTGGTGTAGTGACTGGCACAGACCGGAGGCATCGCTGTAGTGACAGTTACAGACTGGAGACATTGGTGTAGTGACTGGCACAGATTGGAGGCATCGCTGTAGTGACTGGCACAGACCAGAGGCATCGCTGTAGTGACTGGCACAGACCAGAGGCATCGCTGTAGTGACTGGCACAGATTGGAGGCATCACTGTAGTAACTGGCACAGACCGGAGGCATCGCTGTAGTGACTGGCACAGACCGGAGGCATCGCTGTAGTGACTGGCACAGACCGGAGGCATCGCTGTAGTGACTGGCACAGATTGGAGGCATCACTGTAGTGACTAGCACAGATTGGAGGCATTGGTGTAGTGACAGTTACAGACCGGAGACATCACTGTAGTAACTGGCACAGGCCGGAGGCATCGGTGTAGTGACTGGTACAGACCAGAGGCATCGCTGAAGTGACTGGCACAGACCGGAGGCATCGCTGTAGTGACTGGCACAGACTAGAGGCATCGCTGTAGTGACTGGTACAGACCGGAGACATCGCTGTAGTGACTGGCATAGACCGGAGGCATCGCTGTAGTGACTGGCACAGACCGGAGGCATCGCTGTAGTGACTGGCACAGACCGGAGGCATCGCTGTAGTGACTGGCACAGACCGGAGGCCTCACTGTAGTGACTGGCATAGACCGGAGGTATTGGTGTAGTGAGTGGCACAGATTGGAGGCATCGCTGTAGTGACTGGCACAGACCGGAGGCATCGCTGTAGTGACTGGCACAGATTGGAGGCATCGCTGTAGTGACTGGCACAGATTGGAGGTATTGGTGTAGTGACTGGCACAGACCGGAGGCCTCACTGTAGTGACTGGCATAGACCGGAGGTATTGGTGTAGTGACTGGCACAGATTGGAGGCATCGCTGTAGTGACTGGCACAGATTGGAGGCATCGCTGTAGTGACTGGCACAGATTGGAGGTATTGGTGTAGTGACTGGCACAGACCGGAGGCATCGCTGTAGTGACAGTTATAGACTGGAGACATTGGTGTAGTGACTGGCACAGATTGGAGGCATCGCTGTAGTGACTGGCACAGACCAGAGGCATCGCTGTAGTGACTGGCACAGACCAGAGGCATCGCTGTAGTGACTGGCACAGATTGGAGGCATCACTGTAGTAACTGGCACAGACCGGAGGCATCGCTGTAGTGACTGGCACAGACCGGAGGCATCGCTGTAGTGACTAGCACAGACCGGAGGCATCGCTGTAGTGACTGGCACAGATTGGAGGCATCGCTGTAGTGACTGGCACAGATTGGAGGCATTGGTGTAGTGACAGTTACAGACCGGAGACATCACTGTAGTAACTGGCACAGGCCGGAGGCATCGGTGTAGTGACTGGTACAGACCGGAGGCATCGCTGTAGTGACTGGTACAGACCAGAGGCATCACTGAAGTGACTGGCACAGACCGGAGGCATCGCTGTAGTGACTGGCACAGACTAGAGGCATCGCTGTAGTGACTGGCACAGACCTGAGGCATTGCTGTAGTGACTGGCACAGACCGGAGGCATCGCAGTAGTGACTGGCACAGACCGGAGGCATCACTGTAGTGACTGGCACAGACCGGAGGCATCGCTGTAGTGACTAGCACAGACCGGAGGCATTGGTGTAGTGACAGTTACAGACTGGAGGCATCGCTGTAGTGACTGGCACAGACCGGAGGCATTGGTGTAGTGACTGGCACAGACTGGAGGCATCGGTGTAGTGACAGTTACAGACTGGAGACATTGGTGTAGTGACTGGCACAGACCGGAGGCATCGCTGTAGTGACAGTTACAGACTGGAGACATTGGTGTAGTGACTGGCACAGATTGGAGGCATCGCTGTAGTGACTGGCACAGACCAGAGGCATCGCTGTAGTGACTGGCACAGACCAGAGGCATCGCTGTAGTGACTGGCACAGATTGGAGGCATCACTGTAGTAACTGGCACAGACCGGAGGCATCGCTGTAGTGACTGGCACAGACCGGAGGCATCGCTGTAGTGACTGGCACAGATTGGAGGCATCACTGTAGTGACTAGCACAGATTGGAGGCATTGGTGTAGTGACAGTTACAGACCGGAGACATCACTGTAGTAACTGGCACAGGCCGGAGGCATCGGTGTAGTGACTGGTACAGACCAGAGGCATCGCTGTAGTGACTGGTACAGACCAGAGGCATCGCTGAAGTGACTGGCACAGACCGGAGGCATCGCTGTAGTGACTGGCACAGACTAGAGGCATCGCTGTAGTGACTGGTACAGACCGGAGACATCGCTGTAGTGACTGGCATAGACCGGAGGCATCGCTGTAGTGACTGGCACAGACCGGAGGCATCGCTGTAGTGACTGGCACAGACCGGAGGCATCGCTGTAGTGACTGGCACAGACCGGAGGCCTCACTGTAGTGACTGGCATAGACCGGAGGTATTGGTGTAGTGAGTGGCACAGATTGGAGGCATCGCTGTAGTGACTGGCACAGACCGGAGGCATCGCTGTAGTGACTGGCACAGATTGGAGGCATCGCTGTAGTGACTGGCACAGATTGGAGGTATTGGTGTAGTGACTGGCACAGACCGGAGGCCTCACTGTAGTGACTGGCATAGACCGGAGGTATTGGTGTAGTGACTGGCACAGATTGGAGGCATCGCTGTAGTGACTGGCACAGATTGGAGGCATCGCTGTAGTGACTGGCACAGATTGGAGGTATTGGTGTAGTGACTGGCACAGACCGGAGGCATCACTGTAGTGACTGGCACAGACCGGAGGCATCGCTGTAGTGACTGGCACAGACCAGAGGCATCGCTGTAGTGACTGGCACAGACCGGAGGCATCGCTGTAGTGACAGTTACAGACTGGAGACATTGGTGTAGTGACTGGCACAGATTGGAGGCATCGCTGTAGTGACTGGCACAGACCAGAGGCATCTCTGTAGTGACTGGCACAGACCAGAGGCATCGCTGTAGTGACTGGCACAGATTGGAGGCATCACTGTAGTAACTGGCACAGACCGGAGGCATCGCTGTAGTGACTGGCACAGACCAGAGGCATCGCTGTAGTGACTGGCACAGATTGGAGGCATCGCTGTAGTGACTGGCACAGATTGGAGGCATCGCTGTAGTGACTGGCACAGATTGGAGGTATTGGTGTAGTGACTGGCACAGACCGGAGGCATCACTGTAGTGACTGGCACAGACCGGAGGCATCGCTGTAGTGACTGGCACAGATTGGAGGTATTGGTGTAGTGACTGGCACAGACCGGAGGCATCGCTGTAGTGACTGGCACAGACCGGAGGCATCGCTGTAGTGACTGGCACAGATTGGAGGCATCGCTGTAGTGACTGGCACAGATTGGAGGTATTGGTGTAGTGACTGGCACAGACCGGAGGCATCACTGTAGTGACTGGCACAGACCGGAGGCATCGCTGTAGTGACTGCCCCAGATTGGAGGTATTGGTGTAGTGACTGGCACAGACCGGAGGCATCGCTGTAGTGACTGGCACAGGCCGGAGGCATCGCTGTAGTGACTAGCACAGATTGGAGGTATTGGTGTAGTGACTGGCACAGACCGGAGGCATCGCTGTAGTGACTGGCACAGACCGGAGGCATCGCTGTAGTGACTGGCACAGATTGGAGGCATCGCTGTAGTGACTGGCACAGATTGGAGGTATTGGTGTAGTGACTGGCACAGACCGGAGGCATCACTGTAGTGACTGGCACAGACCGGAGGCATCGCTGTAGTGACTGCCCCAGATTGGAGGTATTGGTGTAGTGACTGGCACAGACCGGAGGCATCGCTGTAGTGACTGGCACAGGCCGGAGGCATCGCTGTAGTGACTAGCACAGATTGGAGGTATTGGTGTAGTGACTGGCACAGACCGGAGGCATCGCTGTAGTGACTGGCACAGACCGTTTTCAGCTGCATTTTGCTACATGTGGCCTTAGTTTACAGAGCGTGTCTTGGTAGATAAAAAAATAAATTGCTAAGGACGGATGGAAGGAAAGAAGGATGTTAATTAAAAACTAGGTGTTACCTATCCATTGCCCGGTCCTCTCTGTTGGTTTCCGATACAGTACGCCAGTGATGATATCATTGTCATCAATGGCCCCCCATGTGTCCGCTGCAGCCATTCACTGGTCCTAATAGGTGTGGTAGTCAGTGGTGCCATCGCTGCAGAGCCAGAATCTTTGCAGTGCTGATGTAACTGACTACGGCACATGACCACTAAGAGCAGTGACTAGCAGCAACGGCCACGTGGAGGCCACTGATATTATTGCTGGTGCTCCCGAATGGGAGATCAGCAGCGAGAATCGGGGCCCTGTCTCTGGATGGGCGACAAAGTGGAGAGTGACTTTTTTTTTCACCCTTTACTTTCCTCAGCAATTTTTTTTTGCCTAAAAGATCCCCTTTAAATTTCTATTCAACATAATTTTTTTTTTTTAATTTTTGAGATCGCAGTTTATGAAATTCAGAATGATTTTTAAATTCATCCATATTTTTAAACCAAGTTTTTATGTTTTATGTTTTTATTTTTTAAGAATTTTGCCCCACTACCATAACTCTTCCATATCCACTGTCACCCAGCATTGCTATACACTGTAGTGCAAAATTTTCAGTGCAATAGTCACACACTAAAAAAAAAATGTCCTTGTCACCCTAGCGACTACAACCCAGCTGTCCCTGAAAAAAATGCAATGGTTGCTATTAGAGATGGGCGAATTGGTTCATATTGAGCCGGGTTGACCTGAATATTCTAAATTGTTCGCTTTTTTACATCTTGGGTGAACTAAAATGGCCACCACATTATATTCCTTATAATAGTTGGAGGCCCAGGAGAGGGGAAAAAAAAAAAAACATTTATACTCACCTTCCCTCACCTCTTTTGGGCCTCCTTGCAGCGTCTAGAGCTATTCTATGATGTCACTGGCCAGGCACGCCAAGCATCGTGACATCATTTCTGCTTCCGGAAGCCTCCGGGACCAGAGACAAAAGAGAATGGGGAATGGGGTGAGGAGAGTATTAGTGTTTTTGTTTTTTGATCTATCATACTATGGGAGCAACTGAATGGGGCCATTAAACTATGGGGGAAGCTGGAGGGAGACATTACACTGTGAAAGGCAACTGGAGAGGGCAATCAAACTTGGGGGCAACTGGAGGAGGACATTATACTGTGGGGGGCAACTGGGGGGAACATTAAACTGGAGGGGGGCATTAAATGGGGAGCAACTGGCGGGGCCATTAAACTGTGGGGGGCAAGTGGAGGGGGACATTAAACTTTGGGTGGCAACTGGAGGGGGATATTGTAATGTGGGACAACTGGAAGGGGACATTACAATGTGGGGACAACTGGAGGTAGACATTCTAATGTGGGGGCAGCTGGTGGGGGACATTATAATTTCGGAGCAGCTGGAGGGGGACATTTTAATGTGGGGGCAGCTGGTGGGGGACATTATAATGTGGGGGCAGCTGGAGGGGGACATTATAATGTGGGGGCAGCTGGGGGGGACATTATAATGTGGGGGCAGCTGGAGGGGGACATTATAATGTGGGGGCAGCTGGAGGGGGACATTATATTGTGGGGGCAGCTGGAGGGGGACATTATACTGTGGGGGTTGCTAGAGATGGGCATTATAATGCGGGGAAACTGTAGGGGGACATTATAACCAAAGTGGGAGTGGGCGGTGCTGGAGGAGGGTCTCACTATACGTATATTCGCCAGGGCGCACATAGTGTGCCGCACATTCTGTCACTCTTTCAGTATGAGTTTGATAAAGGAGATTCACTGTGACTGGAGCTGCTTTTTGACCTCTACAGCAAACAATCCAGACCCTTCCATTAACAGAGCAGTGATTTATAGATGAAAATGTCACATTAATGCCAAAATTATCCCGTAAAAGAATCTTAAGCAATTCCACAAATAATAAAATAGTAATGATAAAAAAAACCCCATCCTGAGTATGCCCTTTAAATCGGTGACTACCATTAAAATAAGCCCTATGAACTCTTTGCCCTTTCCAAAGATGGCTACACAACAAAACGCTGAAGTATGCCGGTAAACCCTGCCCTCTTTAAAGATGGCGACTTCGGCGTAGCGTCACCGCATCACGTGCCCCAACCCTGTTCTTTTGATTGCAGCGTGCCTTCCTATTCACCGGTGACGTACTATGTCGTATGGTCTGGTGGGGCGGGGCCGCGCCTGCGCGGTGACTTCGTTGATGTCTGGCCCTATTGTGCTGTGTATTAGAGTGTGTGACCGGCTTTCTGCTCTTACCTGTGTATTGTGACGTCCGTCCCTGCAAGTGAGTGATATACCGCAAACATGTGACCAGTCACCGCCTCCCACCGTACACACGGGGCGTTCACCGAGCGGCCTCCATTCATAGCTATATCATGTGGTCATCTACCTGCATATAAACCTGCTCGGGACAAGTGGTCAGCCTTCAGCCTCAGCCACACATAGGACGAGCAGTGTCTTAGTCCTATGGACAGTTATGCAGCGAATATCCTAATCATACATTGATACATATATGATGTGTGCAGGATATATGGTGTGTGTGATATCTGATCAGCATGCTGCCCCATATATGTATGATACATAAGAAAAACAGGGGTATGAATAATATGGGGTTTGATATGTAATACACATGTGATGGGTGTAGGATTTATGATACATTTATTTGTTACGCTTACTTATATAACGCCATCATATTCCGCAGCACTTTACAGACATTGTCAGTCACTGTCCCATATAGGGCTCACAATCTACATTCCCTATCAGTATGTCTTTGGAGTGTGGGAGGAAACCGGAGTACCCGGAGGAAACCCACCAAACACGGGAGAACATGCAAACTCCTTGGCAGGATTCGAACCAAGGACTCCAGCGCTGCAAGGCTGCAGTGCTAACCACTGAGAACCCGCGCTGCCTCATACATATATGATGGGTGCATGGTATGCGATGGATACATGTTTTGTGTAGGATATAGTGTGTGATATCTGATACATATTTATGGGTGTGTGATATGTGGGTAGGATGTGTGTTTATGTATATGATGTCTGTAGGATATACAGTGTATGATATGTGATACATATATGATGTGAGTAGGGTATAGGGTGTATGATATGTTAAATGATGTGTGTAGACTAGGGTGTATGATACATATATGATGGGTGTATGATATGTGTTATTTATATGATGTCTGTAGGATATACAGTTGTGCTAAAAAGTTTACATCCCCGGCAGATTTTTTGTTTTTTTTAGCCTTTTTTCAGAGAATATGAATGATAACACAAAACCTTTTTCTCCCCTCATGGTTAGTGGTTGGCTGAAGCCATTTATTGTCAGACTTCTGTGTTTTCTCTTTATAAATCATAATGACAACCAAAAACATCAAAATGACCCTGTTCAGAAGTTCCCATCCCCTGGTGATTTTGGCCTGATAACATGCCCAGAAACCAAACCACAGTCAGGTAGACCAACCAAAATTTTGGCCACAACTGCCCGGAAAAGCCCACACATAACATCAGCTGAAATACAGGACTCTCTGAAAACTATCGCTGCGGCTGTTTCAAGATGCACAATAAGGAGGCACTTGAAGAAAAATGGGCTGCGTGGTGAAGTTGTCAGAAGAAAGCCATTACTGCGCACATGCCACTAAGAATCTCACCTTCAATACACCAAACAGCACAGAGACAAGCCTCAAAACTTCTGGAACAAGGACATTTGGAGTGAGGAGACAAATATCGAACTTTTTGGCCTCAACCATAAATGTTACATTTGGAGAGGTGACAACAAGGCCTATGATGGAAGGAACCCCATTCCTACTGTAAAGCCCGGAGGTGGATCACTGATGTGGGGATGTGTGAGCTTCTAAGGCTCAGGAAACTTGGTCAAAGTTGAAGGAAAGATGAATGCAGCACGTTATCAGCAAATACTGGGGGCAAATCTGCCCTCATCAGCCAGGAAGCTGCGCATGGGACGGACTTGGACGTCCCAACATGACAACGATCCAAAACACAAGGCCAAGTCGACCTGTCATTGGCTACAGCAGAAGAAAGTGAAGGTTCTGGAGCGGCCATCTCAGCCTCCTGACCTCAATATCATTGGGCCCCTTTGGGGAGATCTCAAGTGTGCAGGACATGCAAGACAGCCCAGGAATTTACAGGAACTGGAGAACCATCTGAGAAAATAAGGAGCCTCATCCACAACTACCATGAAAGACTTCAAGCGGTCATTGATGTTAGAGGGGGCAATACACGCTATTAAGAGCTGGGGGATGGGAACTACTGAACAGGGTCATTTTGATGTTTTTGGTTGTCATTATGATTTAAAAAGAGAAAACACAGAAGTCTGACAATAAATGGCTTCAGCCAACCACTAACCATGAGCGGAGAAAAAGGTTTTGTGTTATCATTCATATTCTCTGAAAAAAAGGCCAAAAAACAAAAAATCTGCCGGGGTATGTAAAGTTTTTAGCACAACTGTACAGTGTATATGTTATGTTATATGATGTGAGTAGGGTATAAGGTGTATGGTATGTGATACATCTGAGATGGGTACATGACATGGGATACATATATGATAGGTGTTGAATATTGGGTGGATGATATGTGATATATATAAGATATAGGGTATATGATACATGATACATATATATAATGGATATAGAATGTGGGACTGGCACTTATCATACTTATGACAACACAATTGTTTATGGACTGAGATATGTTATACATAGTACAGATATGTGCAGGGAATGTGATATTTAGCACCTACATGTCTTTGGCAAGTTACAAGTGGACATATGTTGTCTCATTAAACTTATTTTGACCTCATTCAAATGTAGCAAATCCTCAGCTGTGAGAAGTATTCGGCCTGCACAGGTTTTCTAGCCTCTGGATATCAGTGCTTTCTTTCATTGAGAGCAAGCAGAGGTCCTTTATCCTCGATTCCCCTTCATGAAGTGATTGCATAGACCTAGGATCTGCCATAACTGTATGGCTGGTAGGGGTTTGACCTATGGGGACCCCACCGATCCTGAGAATGAGGGGGCCGCAGTGCTAACTTACAGCTCTGCTCATTTTAGTCTTATTGTACATCCAGCTGTGCAGAGTACTGCAGCATAGCGCCACTCAGCTGAACCGGGCCGCACTGCAGCTTTAAGGACAGGGATGGGGGGGGTGACACTGTGCTGAATCGGGGGTAATATCCCTGATGATATTGGTTAGGTGCGGACTATGTAACTTGAGAGCACAATGAGCTTCTGTAGGGAATGCAAAATGTGCAACCCACTGGCAACAAAAAGTTGCAGCTTTGCCCTGATAGAATTGACCATGGACTTCAGAAGGAGGATCAAGATGCCATCCAAACCTAACAGAAGAGATGGTACTGCATATGTGACACCAACCAGTGTCCGATTGGCCCACCAGAGGATCCTCTGGTGGGCCCAGGCTCTAACACAATAATGGTCCAGCAGAAGACACCCAAATTTGAAGGGTAATATGGTCTATTCATAAAGGTTCTTAGAGGGTGGGCCCCAAAAGCAGTTTTATCTGGTGGGCCCAAGGAACCTCAGTCCAACACTGACACCAGCTCAATGTCTGTATAGTGCCAACTAGTATGAGAGTAGAAGGATATTCTCTATAACCATGACTGATGATCTCCAAGTTTTAGAATTGTCCCACCAAGAGGCTGCACCTTGCTATGAACCTTCCTGGTATTTGCCACATAATTTGACATCTGGGTAGCTTCTGGAACCTCAGTTGGGTTTGGAGCCATAGGTTGTGTGTGTGCCCCATGATATACACAGTCATGGTAGATGTTGGCTTGAGTGGGGGTTCCTGGAGGACTAGAATATAGACTTAATCACCTTTCGATCTCTGGTGGCCAACTTCTCAAAGTTATGGAAGTATCAGATGAAGACCAAGGTGTTCTGGTGTGTTGTGACAAAGATGGACCAAATACTGTACACCGGAGCCACCAGATAGACCACAGCTGGATCTAGTCTGACATTTTTAGGCGGCCAGTCAGAAAGCACCTTCAGAAAATCCCCAAAAAGTCGGACACTAGTAGGAAACTTCTCTGCATATTTCTGGTCATTGGTGGGATTCCGAACTCAAAATCTGACTATAGCTTGAGTCAATAGTGTCCGACCTGTTCCTCTTGAATAGCTTCAAGACTACAATTCCTAGCATGTCCTACTTGTAGTTTTGCAACAGCTGAACAGACTTGTGTCACAATCCATCCAGAAGCAATTATTATCTTTCAAATGGGTAGATCATTCATAGTAGATTGGAGGGTCTGATTGATGGGATGCCCAATGATCTCCAGCACAGGGTATACCAGTCATCTTCTTCTCCCAGATGCAGGACCATGACTAGGAGGAGTTATAATGGAGCCGCAGTAGAATATGCACCAAGTCCACTCTATTAAAAAATGATGGCCCTGTTGAGGAGAGCTGAGTGCCTTGGTATTGTGGCTGTGGGGGAAAACAGGAGAGGTTTGTTTCCCATTCTGGTGACTGGTGGAGATCCCAGTGCTTGGACCCTATCCGGTTTAGCAGTTTTCACCTATGCCGTGGATTGGCGATAACTGCTTCTGACTGGAATACCCCTTTAAGACATGGGGCAAACGTTATCTGAGAGGTGATATTTAAAGGAAGGTGTTGTGTTGACCTGAGGCACGAGGTGCAGTGACATTGTATGAATGTCGATTCCGTTCTTTGGCATGGAGCTTCGTGGAACCAGAACATACTATATTGCTTTGCTTTGCCCTACAGCCCTAACCCCTCGGCTCTTCCCATCGCTTGCCGATCCATTACTCATATATTGCGTTTGCATTAATACAATAACCTTTTATCTGCAGAATTGTGTATTTAATGTGATGATAATATGCAGAATTATCGCATGGACAAACTGCTAATAAGGATACAGTAAATGTAATACAGCGTTAAGGGCACTCCTCAAAAATGGAAAAAAATCCCAAATGTGAGTCCTTGAAATGTTGTCTTCTGTCAAGTTTCCCAAGTTGTCATTGGTTGTATTTTTGACATGTTCATGGTGGTCCTAATCTTTGATGATTAAAGTTGAAGTTCTGCAACTTGAGGTCTACAAAAAACTTGACCTTTGTTAGATCTCGTTCCATAGTGTCAGCCTTTGGCCGCTCAAAAGAGAGACCCAACTCAACCCTACTCCTCCTTTTCCATGAGTTGTGTGAACCTATATAGAGCACCCTCCCAACGTGTCCTGAGCAGTAGGTACCTGAGTAAGTAACATCCAGATGTTTTAACCACCCATCTGTTTGACCCTTATGGCCTGAGTGGAACTTGCAGGGCCCTTTTTTGACATGGCCTCAAACTCCAAACTTAGGGAAAAAAATAGATGCACCATTTCTCTCTGAGCTAAAAAAAATAATAGTTAGGGCAATCCATTTTGGTACCAAAAAGTAGGCTAAGAAGTGTGAATGACTGGAAAGGCAGCAAGGGAGTGTAGGAAAGGTCTGAAATATTCTTCAGGGTTCAGAGGAATCGATTTCCAGTAATTGTGACCGATGAGTCTCCTGAATGCCCCTGATGGCGGGGAAGTCAAGAACTTGTTTCTTTGTACTTGTCTTGGGAGTTCATATTGTTCCAGACTACTTCTCCCATTTTTGGTCTCAACTGGAATAGAATTTGGTCACATTTGCGACTTTTTTTTGGATTCATCCAGAGCCCCATTAATTATAGTTATTTTTAGAAAGTCGTAAATCAACCCTGAGTCTGTGAAATTTTAGACCCAATCCTTTTAGCCTCCAGAAAGTCCACTTAACCATATGGTGGTTAGGGTGAATGGGTGGGGGAGGGGTTGTATGACTACTTACTTAAAGAGTATCGCTGGGACAACCCCTTGGATATCTCAGAGAGCAGACCAACACTTGGGACCTTCTATACGCAATAGTGTAGGGAATCTAAGTATCAGCAGCTCCAGTTCTGGCATACGTGAATGATCATCATGTAATACTACTTTTGCCCTGTAGTGGCCACTGCTGCGAAAGTGTATGGTTCGCCACAACTGTACCTGGTGATCGCTGCTGATCATTTAGGGATTCCGAGCATACAGCGATCACCTGATCTCTACATCAGTTTTCTTGCCTAAATGTATTTTCAGCCTTAGCCTGTCCAAACACCTACATTTTTTATAACTTGACAGAAGACGACATCTTGAGAACTTATATTTGTTGTTGCTCTTTTTGTTTTTGGGGGTAATGCTGTTTGATGCTGCTTTATCTGTAATTGTATAAACCTGTCTTGGTGATAGCCCTTAAAATGAAGTGTCAGCATAGAGAAACAGATCAATATGTCTGCCGCTGGGCAACGGTGGTATCCTTGAAGGTATACTTTTCATTAATTTTAATTAAGAAATTTTATTGGATGCCACA
Organism: Leptodactylus fallax; assembly: GCA_947044405.1. NCBI lineage: Eukaryota > Metazoa > Chordata > Amphibia > Anura > Leptodactylidae > Leptodactylus > Leptodactylus fallax. The sequence continues at coordinate 106,983 of CAMRHE010000766.1, forward strand.
TTTAATCCATGAAACAAAAACAAAACAAAACAAAAATTCCAAAAACAAAAACCAACTTTCGTTACAGTGGACCGGAGTTCGAAAAGACGACAAGTGAAGCCTTTGGCAACCTCCCTTCTTGAAGCATTGGATTATGATAGCTCAGATGACAGTGATTTTAAAGTTGGAGATGCCTCAGGTATTTTTCAAAAATTTTTTTCTAAAACCTGTACATTACGCTGTTTGGTAAAGAGTCGCATTATGAAGATTTTCCGATTTCCGTGATTTGCAAAAATTTGTGCTGTCTGAAAAGGACAATTTTCGATCTGTTTGGTATAAGTCAGCGGGTTACAAGGGCATTTACCTTCAGGGCTTGTAACCTTTTAGAGCCTAGACTGGGGCAATGCTGACACTATATATACCCGGGCTATCATTTCTTGCCTAAGCTTTCATTTGTGCCTAATGATAAAGTTGATCTTGGCTATGTTTGACGCTGTGCTTCTTAGTCTAGCATGCTGTATTGTATTTGTATGACTGTAGTACCAAAGAAGACTGTTTTAGACACTGTTTTTGGAAAGGGTAATAATGTCAGACTATACAGAATAAAGGTGAAATGGGGCCTCCTTCGATTCCCAAATCTAAGACTCCATATTGCAGATTCCTGCTCCGTGCTTTAACCTAAGGTCGATTTTGATCCAAAAGTAGAAGAACATCCTTACCAAAAACCATATCTTTACAAAGGTCATGTTGATACATAAAGGGTGGCTTTCCCCTAATTGTACAAAGCCCAAACTCTTGACCTTTTCATGTCTACGACTTCCCTAGCTTAGGTACAAAAATTTGACCAAATTCAGGAAATGGGATGTAAAACCTGTACTAACCTCTTCAACTCACTGACAACTCTGGTGGATCCAGCTTTGCTCTGGTTATTTTCGGCATCGATGAAATGCTGTATATGTGACTGTGTAGATCAGTGACTGTAGGAGGCAAGCAGGGACTGGTTTGGGCCACCTGAGCAGCCACGGGGATTGAAGAGGTGAATATAGGTTTCTTTCAATATCATTTCCTGCCCTTGGTCAATTGTTCTTAAAACTCCAGTTAACCCACGAGATTAAATAAAAGTCCCTGTTCTGGGATAAAAAAAAAAAAAGGTAAAAAAGATAAATAAAATAAGCATTGTATAAAAAACTAACAACCTACCCCCCCCCCCCCCAAACGACAATTGCACAAAACACACGGGGCAAATTTAGTAAGCTAAATGCCAGAATTTTTATTCGCATCAAAAAATTGACCTACATTCTGTGTACTACATTTGTGTGTTTTAGACCCTTTTTTTGGCTTGCCCAAAATGTACCGCGTTAAATGGGTGGACTTGATGAAAAGGGACAGGGTTAAGGCGTGACCATGTCTGAATATTCTTGTGCAAAGTAAACCATCTAATGGGTGGTATAAATTTAGACTAGACAGACCAGAGCTAAGTTTTTAGTGCAAGTTTGCAGTGTCAAAAAATTAGACAAAATTATTACATATTCCCCATTTTCAAAAAATATTTCTTAAAAGGAAAAAACATGCACTTATATAGTTGTCTCCACCATAACTCCACCAGTTTCTAACCAGCAGTGTTGTAGAGTACCTGCAAAGTGGATAAGATTTTACCAAATCCCATCCATATGTTGTAACTAAAACATATGCAAACTGATCTACGGAACTGATCATGGAAAAAATTCAGAAACCGAGCTGTCCTAAGTGGGCAAAATAATAGTGCCCTAAATGCTAAAACAGCACCCAAATAATACTTGTAGATACTACAACATGTCCCAAAAAAAAAAAAACAAGACCTCATGCTCCTGCACTGATACAACATAAAGACGTTATTAGTTCATGAATGGTGAGATCCAAAAACTTTGTATGGCCCTGAATACAAAAATTTCTGGGGGTCCAGATGCTGAGACCCCCAGTTTTCGCCGAAACAAAGAGGCAGAAGTGATCAGCTGTTATCTCGGGGCTTAAACCCGCCTCTCCAAGCAAGTTGATCAAAACCCAGCCCAGCATATCTGCCCCTTTGTTTCAGGGGTCATTGGCAGTCTCGATGCCTAAACCCATCAAAGTTCTATGATAGACTCCTTTAAGTCAGGACTAGTCATCACACCTATTCCTTTACACCGATAATCTACTTGGGTTGGGGTATCCATCAAATGGTTTAACCCTGAGTAACCTTCCTGGCAACTCTCGATTGCCGTCAATGAAAACTTTTTGAAAACTGGTTTGGCTAGATTTCACCACCAAGACCTCTGACCAACAAAACATTGCTATGTGTTGTATGGGTCTATTTTCTACTTGTCGGACATCGTGTACGTGTTTTATTTACAGATTCTGAAGGAAGCATCATTGGTAGCGACGATGGGTCAAAAGACAGTGGTGAATGTTCAGGCACCGACTCAGAAGACAGCCTAAAGGACGACGTCATGTCTACAGTTGTTCCCGAGGAAGAACAAAGGAGGGCCCCTGAAGGAGAAGAAGCAGGGACAGGCGACAGAAGAAATGAAGACAAAGCTACAGACGAGCAACCCGTTAAAGACATGACGAAGAAAGACGAGAGCGACAAGCCCCAGAAGAAGAAGGAGAGATCCTCCGAGGCCGAAGTCACCCCTGACGACCCAGCCAACGAACCCAAGAAATGGAACCTCCGAAGGAACCGTCCAATGCTGGACTTCGTCACCATAAATGAGTTAAATGCCATGGATGACTATGACAGTGAAGATGACAATGATTGGAGACCCACAAGCGGCAAGAAGAAAGGAAAATCTACCGGGGAGGGCAGCGATGGGGAGGACGATGAAGAAGAAGATGGAAGCGAAGAAGAATCAAATCACCAAGCCGGCAATAAAGGCGACAGCTGCAGTTCAAGTGACGAGGACGGGAAGAAGAAAAAAATCAAGATTCCCAGTAGGAACAGCGGCGATGATGAGGAGCTGACGAATGACAGCTTGACATTGTCTCAAAGCAAAAGTAATGAGGTAATTTATAAAGTGTCCTGACAGGTTCATCAAGATGTGAAAACTCCGAGTGTGAGGAGCCGGAGAGAAATCTCCTTTTAGATTATTACCTGTATATCCTTTGTAGTGCAGTTTTTGAAATTTTTAGATTGAGAGAGACTTCATATTTCCACTCGAAATTCAAAAATGACCAGTTAAAGGGGTATTCTCTTAATTTCCACCAAAAATGACAAAATAAAGGGGAATTCTCTCAATTTCTGCCAAAAATGTCTTATTAAAGGGATATTCTGTTCATTTACACCAAAAATGACAAAATAAAGGGGTATTCATTTCCACTGAAAATCCAAAAATTATTAATCAATGGGGTATTCTCTTCATTTCCATTAAAAATCCAAAAAGTACCATTTAAAGGGGTATCTCATCATTTCCACAAAAATTCAAATCTTAGTAATTAAAGGGTTATTCTCTTCATTTCCACCAAAAAATGACTAAAGACGTATCCTCTTCATTTTCACAGAAAATCCCAAAATTAGTAATTAAAGGGGTATTCTCTTCACTTCCACTGACGATCAAAAAATTACCAGTTTAAAGGGGTATTCTCTTCATTTCCACTAAAAATCTAAAAAATATTAGATAAGATTGAGGCCACTTTTCCGCAACACGTGGCCTCAACCCAAAGGAGTGTTCTCTTCATTTCTGCCGAAATGACCAGCTAAATACGACCCTTCATAAGGGCAAACCCACAGGATATACTGGAAATACTTTATGGGTTCGGGTCCCACCTTGGAGACCCTCACCTTGGGAAAGAACAGGGGTCCAGTGATTTTGGCCAACCCTATCTATTGAGGTCTATAGGAGTTGTGGACCTGCACCTATCCTGTGGCTTTGTCACTAATGTTTATCTTGGGATTACCCCTTTAAGAAGACGTCACCTTTCCTGACATGCCTATTTTGGTAATTAATGAAATAACAATTCTGAAGCATCTTTTCTTAGAATGCTGTGTTGAGCTGTCCCTCTGTTATTCCTCCAGGAAAAAAAAAATGACAACTGGGTGTTACCAGTTAGTGGACATGTACATATGCAGCATGACACTGTCCAGTTAGTACTGGTAGGGATGCGCCTCTTTGACAGGCGGAATTGTAGCACCCAGTTATCACTTTACTTATGCTTTACCAGGAGGAATAACAGAGGGGAAAATTTTTTTTTTGATCTTTTTGTGACTAGAAGTTGCAGTCACAGGACCCTCGAGGGTGTCGGTGTGACTTCATTCACTCGCATTCACTCGCACTACAGTAGTTGTGTCCAAAGTCGCCCCAGCCTTAGGGACTCGAGGCGTCAGAGCAGCAAACCCTTTAGGATTATCACACACACACCTATATACAAAGACAAATGCAACTGGTATAACCGGTTGGCCCTAATCTATATTTTCTGTATAGGGGAATACAATCTATTATTCCCTGTTATCAGCCATTTCAGGTTGTGCCCCACAAAAATCCCAACCCAATGATTACTACTTTGTCACTTGTCACCAGCGCTATGGACCTCTAAAGAGTATCTGTCCCCTGTACTTAGTATTCCCCATCAAACAAGAATTCGGGAGCATTGTCTTCCATAACGCTGCGTTATGCCGTTCCTCTGTTACCACTCTGAGAAATTTATGAATGTATTTCCATTTCCCTGGTCAGAGGGTTATTTCCTTACAGTCTGATTGGAGAGTGTCAGATGGTGCAGGGACACCCCCTAACTGGTAACTCCTAGATGTCAGTGTATTGATCCATTTCCAGGAGGAATAAAAGAGGGACATCACAACTCAAGAGTTCTTATCAAAAATTCTGCAGTATTATTTAATCAGGAATACTCTTAGTTATTAAAATGGACATGTCAGGTGAGCGGGCGGGTATATTGAAATGGTTTTCCAGGACTAACTGATGACTTAACCTTAGAAGATCAGTGGGGGTTCGACACACGAGACCCCTGCTGATCAGCTGATGCTCCCTGAATGCCACTTCCACTTCACAGGCCATGTGCCGTCACATTTATCAGACACATGGACTGTTTGCGGCTCAGTCCCATTCAAGTGAATGGGGATGAGCTGCAATACCAAGCACAGCCACTATACAATGTACGGTGCTGTTCTTGGTAGTGAAGAGGTCACAGAACTCTCCTGAACACTGCTCTCTTCAAACAGTGGATCCACGGGGGTCCCAGGTGTCGGATTCCTGCTGATCTTCAATGAATGACCACTCCTAAGGCTAAGTCATCAATTAATAAGTCAGGGAAAATCCCTTTAAGGGTCACACAGGGTGGGCAGACTGGTGGCTAACTGTTTTCATTGTGACCACCTAACATAACACCTATCATTACATCACAGACAGTATTACAATAGAAGATAACACCTCTATAGATGACACCACTGCTCCATCATTACATCACTACTGACACTAGATGATGTCACAGCTGGTCTCCTCCCCTTCCCTGCACAGAACGTGTTTAGAAAACTCTGCCATGACTGTGCTGTAAAGCAGATCACTAAATGCTGTTAATAGAACAGAGGAGAAGCTCAGACAAGATGGCTGCCCCCATAATCGTGGACAGAAAATAGAATAAAAAAATCTACAATCAGAAAATACAGATTAGATAAAAAGTGATAGATTTCATAGATTTATCTAGTATTAGTAAATAAATAAATTAGTGAGACATTCCCTTTAACGCTGGCAGATCTGACGTGTGTGAACAAAGCCATGGGTAAAGCAAGGACAGGCAGCGGAGCGCTGAGGGGATTACGTCACCGGGGAGGGCCGGCTGGTGGTTTATCTGTGACAGCTCAGTGTGATATATACCGCCTCGTGTAACATTATGGCGCATTTCTAATTTCATTTCTTGAATATTTAATAGGATTCGCTGATCCTGGAGAAAAGTGACAAGTGGTGCTCGCAGAAAATGGATCACATATTAATATGCTGCGTGTGTCTGGGGGACAATAGTGAAGATGCGGATGAGATCATCCAGTGCGATAACTGCGGTATAACCGTACATGAAGGTAACAGTCCTGTATTAAAAGGATTTCCTGACACATTACCTAACACAATAACAGGGTCCATGTGTGGGGGTCTGAATACTTTAACCATTCTCCAAGCTTTAGGGAAGGATGTCTGGTTCTAATTGTCAGTGCATGACAACTCACTATTCAGGCGAAGGGGAGAAAATAAGCAGTCAAAATAAAAAGTTCAAAACTAACGCTATGAAAAAATAAAATGCAAAAAGACCCCTGTGGTATCTATTTCGCCACTTCATAGGGGTTATTACACACCTTCCCAACAACCTCAAATGGTAGATGAGGGTTGTATTTTAGGGCAAAGTTTAAAATTAAAGACAATACACACAGTGATGTCACAGTACAGAGATAATACACACAGTGATGTCACAGTACAGGGATAATACACACAGTGATGTCACAGTACAGGGATATACACAGTGATGTCACAGTACAGAGATAATACACACAGTGATGTCACAGTACAGGATAATACACACAGTGATGTCACAGTACAGAGATAATACACACAGTGATGTCACAGTACAGGGATAATACACACAGTGATGTCACAGTACAGGGATAATATACACAGTGATGTCACAGTACATAGATAATATACACAGTGATGTCACAGTACATAGATAATATACACAAGTGATGTCACTGTACAGAGATAATACACACAGTGATGTCACACTACAGGGATAATACACGCAGTGATGTCACAGTACAGGGATAATACACACAGTGATGTCACAGTACAGGGATAATACACACAGTGATGTCACAGTACAGAGATAATACACACAGTGATGTCACAGTACAGAGATAATACACACAGTGATGTCACAGTACAGGGATAATACACACAGTGATGTCACAGTACAGAGATAATACACACAGTGATGTCACAGTACAGAGATAATACACACAGTGATGTCACAGTACATAGATAATATACACAGTGATGTCATAGTGAATGCAGTGATTCAAATGATGACTGCAATTGTTTCTAATGCAACTATAAGATGTAAGTTGACCCCTAAGTTTCTTGAGTTATTGGAGCCAAAGTTGCCTCAGTTTACTCCTGTACTTCTTTATATTTTGTATGTTGTAGCCCTGTGCATGCAGTGCTGTATCTGTGACTACAGTATAGATTAGTGATGGCTAACCTTTTCAGCTTGGTGTGTCAAAATTCGTAAAAAAAATCTAGCTTAACTCGGGTGGTGTGTCATATCTAGAAATATCCATAATTTTGTGATATTTGTAGCTCTAGTAAAAAAAAAAGTTATATTTTTGATATATGTATTTGTATTATATGTATTTCTGGCCCATCACACAGTATATGACCCCCTTTATCTGGCCCATCACACGGTATATGACCCCCTTTATCTGGCCCATCACGCGGTATATGACCCCCTTTATCTGGCCCATCACACGGTATATGACCCCCTTTATCTGGCCCATCACACGGTATATGACCCTCTTTATCTGGCCCATCACACGGTATGTGACCCCCTTTATCTGGCCCATCACACGGTATATGACCCCCTTTATCTGGCCCATCACGCGGTATATGACCCCCTTTATCTGGCCCATCACACGGTATATGACCCCCTTTATCTGGCCCATCACACGGTATATGACCCCCTTTATCTGGCCCATCACACGGTATGTGACCCCCTTTATCTGGCCCATCACACGGTATGTGACCCCCTTTATCTGGCCCATCACACGGTATGTGACCCCCTTTATCTGGCCCATCACGCGGTATATGACCCCCTTTATCTGGCCCATCACACGGTATATGACCCCCTTTATCTGGCCCATCACACGGTGAAGGACCCCCTTTTTTTGCCCCCCACAGTATAAGAACCTCTTTTTTTTTACCCCCCACACAGCATATTATCCCCCTATTTATGACCCCCACACAGTATATGACCCCCTGTTATCCCCCCACCACCACACACAGTAGTAGCCGATACCTTTCACTCACCTGTCCACGCTCCAGTCCTGGCCACCCTCCACTGCCGCCTCCAGGGTGCGCTATTGCTGTACGTAGCGTCCCGGCATTCTTCAGCGTCATGACGTCAGTGTAGCACCACCTAGAGGAGGCAGCGGACGGCAGCCAGGACAGGAACATGGACAGGTGAGTAAAAAGTATTGGCAACTGCTTATTGCAATAACACAATACGTAGCTGCCGATGCGTGGTCACCCAAAATGTCTTGGCGTGTCACCTGTGACATGCGTGTCATAGGTTCTCCATCACTGGTATAGATAGTATAGAGGGTCTAGTTTTGGACACTACCACTCTTCCTACAACTCTTCCTACTCCTGCTCCTACCGCCAATCCCTCCTATTTTTTTTTATAAGTAGAGGAATGAACCAGCTTCTTCTTTATTAAGTAGAGCCGTATACGGGGATCATATACATTCTGTTTAAGACGCTGTTATCTGGCAGGATCAGTCTTGAGAATAAAAGCCTCTTCCTTGACCTGTCACTCAGACAGTTCTGTTTGTGCCAAGTGGCTGGCTGTGGTATGTCATGGCGCAGAGACCCAGCCGCGTTGTCACTCCTTTTGACATCTTGATTGCAGCGTGTCTACAGAAATATGCCTTGTGCATGTTCTCGCTCATGTCAGTGTTCTCCGGCTTCTCTGCTTGTGTGAGACGTTACTCTATAACCTCCTTGAGATGGATAAGTGCCGGGGTGCGGTGCTGCAGCGCAGGAAGTCCCACGAGTGCACAACAGCAATATGGCAGCTGTCATGAAGCCAATAACTGACCTCATGGGGGTTTCTTAAAGAGATCCTGTCCAGAAGATCTACTGAAATTTTTTTAAATCTAGTAATCCAAAAAGTTTGATAACCTGGGGCTTGTCTTCTGCACAGCATTTGCAATGCAGTGTAAAGATAAGGAATGGAAAAAAGAAAAATTCTCCTGATTAAAAAAAAAAAAACCCAACACGATGGACATATCCTCCTCCGCCTCCTCTTATTTTCAAAAACTCAACACCGACAAAACCAGAACTGTCGTCTTTCCATCATGCCATTTAACCTCCTGCCAGACTTATCAATTATAATGAACGACTCCACGCTTTCCCCAAGTCTCGCTACCTTGGACATAACCATTGATTTCATCCTTCACACCGCACCTCCAAAACCTGACCGTCTTCTGCCGCTTCCTTCACTTCAAAATCATTTCTCGAATTTGCCTTCTCCACAACCTTGAGTCTACAAAAATGCTTGTGCAGACTTCGGCATCCTGTTCTGTGGCCTCCCATCTAAAGATGGTCATGAACAAAATTTTTTGTTGGACGATTTTGGCCTATGATTAGTTTGCAATATACCACTAATGTCCGTTTGAGATGGTAGACTATTGTCTGCTAAACGGAGATCGCCATGTTGGAAAGTTTTCTTTCAGCCAGCAGTCACCCAAAAATATCATATATTTCCATGATCAGCCGCTTTAGGGCAATCACTAGCCAACTTGTACAGACTGAGTGTGTTTTTTTTTTTTTTTTGGTTGATTAACCTGCTGTTCGATTGGTCACTATATTTTCTTGACTGCCGTAATCTGTCCAATCGATGATGGGCCCGGCTGTAACATCTGTGGTAAATGTACTGCAGGATACCATACAGAACCTGTATACCTCCATGTCCTGTCCTATATCATCTTATATCCAGGCTACAGGTCCAGCTGTAACATCTGTGGTAAATGTACTGCAGGATACCATACAGAACCTGTATACCTCCATGTCCTGCCGTATCTCATCTTGTATCCAGACTACAGGCCCAGCTGTAACATCTGTGGTAAATGTACTGCAGGATACCATACAGATCCTGTATACCTCCATGTCCTGCCGTATCTCATCTTATATCCAGACTACAGGCCCGGCTGTAACATCTGTGGTAAATGTACTGCAGGATACCATACAGATCCTGTATACCTCCATGTCCTGTCCTATATCATCTTATATCCAGGCTACAGGTCCAGCTGTAACATCTGTGGTAAATGTACTGCAGGATACCATACAGAGCCTGTATACCTCCATGTCCTGCCGTATCTCATCTTGTATCCAGACTACAGGCCCGGCTGTAACATCTGTGGTAAATGTACTGCAGGATACCATACAGAACCTGTATACCTCCATGTCCTGCCGTATCTCATCTTGTATCCAGACTACAGGCCGGCTGTAACATCTGTGGTAAATGTACTGCAGGATACCATACAGAACCTGTATACCTCCATGTCCTGCCGTATCTCATCTTGTATCCAGACTACAGGTCCAGCTGTAACATCTGTGGTAAATGTACTGCAGGATACCATACAGAACCTGTATACCTCCATGTCCTGTCCTATATCATCTTATATCCAGGCTACAGGTCCAGCTGTAACATCTGTGGTAAATGTACTGCAGGATACCATACAGAACCTGTATACCTCCATGTCCTGTCCTATATCATCTTATATCCAGGCTACAGGTCCAGCTGTAACATCTGTGGTAAATGTACTGCAGGATACCATACAGAACCTGTATACCTCCATGTCCTGTCCTATATCATCTTATATCCAGGCTACAGGTCCAGCTGTAACATCTGTGGTAAATGTACTGCAGGATACCATACAGAACCTGTATACCTCCATGTCCTGTCCTATATCATCTTATATCCAGGCTACAGGTCCAGCTGTAACATCTGTGGTAAATGTACTGCAGGATACCATACTGAACCTGTATACCTCCATGTCCTGCCGTATCTCATCTTGTATCCAGACTACAGGTCCAGCTGTAACATCTGTGGTAAATGTACTGCAGGATACCATACAGAACCTGTATACCTCCATGTCCTGCCGTATCTCATCTTGTATCCAGACTACAGGCCCGGCTGTAACATCTGTGGTAAATGTACTGCAGGATACCATACAGAGCCTGTATACCTCCATGTCCTGCCGTATCTCATCTTGTATCCAGACTACAGGCCCGGCTGTAACATCTGTGGTAAATGTACCGCAGGATACCATACAGAGCCTGTATACCTCCATGTCCTGCCGTATCTCATCTTGTATCCAGGCTATAGGCCCAGCTGTAACATCTGTGGTAAATGTACTGCAGGATACCATACAGAACCTGTATACCTCCATGTCCTGCCGTATCTCATCTTGTATCCAGGCTACAGGCCCAGCTGTAACATCTGTGGTAAATGTACTGCAGGATACCATACAGAACCTGTATACCTCCATGTCCTGCCGTATCTCATCTTGTATCCAGACTACAGGCCTGCTGTAACATCTGTGGTAAATGTACTACTGGATACCATACAGAGCCTGTATACCTCCATGTCCTGCCGTATCTCATCTTGTATCCAGACTACAGGCCCAGCTGTAACATCTGTGGTAAATGTACTGCAGGATACCATACAGAGCCTGTATACCTCCATGTCCTGCCGTATCTCATCTTGTATCCAGACTACAGGCCCGGCTGTAACATCTGTGGTAAATGTACTGCAGGATACCATACAGAACCTGTATACCTCCATGTCCTGCCGTATCTCATCTTGTATCCAGACTACAGGCCTGCTGTAACATTTGTGGTAAATGTACTGCAGGATACCATACAGAACCTGTATACCTCCATGTCCTGCCGTATCTCATCTTGTATCCAGACTCCAGGTCCAGCTGTAACATCTGTGGTAAATGTACTGCAGGATACCATACAGAACCTGTATACCTCCATGTCCTGTCCTATATCATCTTATATCCAGGCTACAGGTCCAGCTGTAACATCTGTGGTAAATGTACTGCAGGATACCATACAGAACCTGTATACCTCCATGTCCGGTCCTATATCATCTTATATCCAGGCTACAGGTCCAGCTGTAACATCTGTGGTAAATGTACTGCAGGATACCATACAGAACCTGTATACCTCCATGTCCTGTCCTATATCATCTTATATCCAGGCTACAGGTCCAGCTGTAACATCTGTGGTAAATGTACTGCAGGATACCATACAGAACCTGTATACCTCCATGTCCTGTCCTATATCATCTTATATCCAGGCTACAGGTCCAGCTGTAACATCTGTGGTAAATGTACTGCAGGATACCATATTGAACCTGTATACCTCCATGTCCTGCCGTATCTCATCTTGTATCCAGACTACAGGCCCGGCTGTAACATCTGTGGTAAATGTACTGCAGGATACCATACAGAGCCTGTATACCTCCATGTCCTGCCGTATCTCATCTTGTATCCAGACTACAGGCCCGGCTGTAACATCTGTGGTAAATGTACCGCAGGATACCATACAGAGCCTGTATACCTCCATGTCCTGCCGTATCTCATCTTGTATCCAGGCTATAGGCCCAGCTGTAACATCTGTGGTAAATGTACTGCAGGATACCATACAGAACCTGTATACCTCCATGTCCTGCCGTATCTCATCTTGTATCCAGGCTACAGGCCCAGCTGTAACATCTGTGGTAAATGTACTGCAGGATACCATACAGAACCTGTATACCTCCATGTCCTGCCATATCTCATCTTGTATCCAGGCTACAGGCCCAGCTGTAACATCTGTGGTAAATGTACTGCAGGATACCATACAGAACCTGTATACCTCCATGTCCTGCCGTATCTCATCTTGTATCCAGGCTGCAGGCCCGGCTGTAACATCTGTGGTAAATGTACTGCAGGATACCATACAGAGCCTGTATACCTCCATGTCCTGCCGTATCTCATCTTGTATCCAGACTACAGGCCCGGCTGTAACATCTGTGGTAAATGTACTGCAGGATACCATACAGAACCTGTATACCTCCATGTCCTGCCGTATCTCATCTTGTATCCAGACTACAGGCCCAGCTGTAACATCTGTGGTAAATGTACTGCAGGATACCATACAGAACCTGTATACCTCCATGTCCTGCCGTATCTCATCTTGTATCCAGGCTACAGGCCCAGCTGTAACATCTGTGGTAAATGTACTGCAGGATACCATACAGAACCTGTATACCTCCATGTCCTGCCGTATCTCATCTTGTATCCAGGCTACAGGCCCAGCTGTAACATCTGTGGTAAATGTACTGCAGGATACCATACAGATCCTGTATACCTCCATGTCCTGCCATATCTCATCTTGTATCCAGACTACAGGCCCGGCTGTAACATCTGTGGTAAATGTACTGCAGGATACCATACAGAACCTGTATACCTCCATGTCCTGCCGTATCTCATCTTGTATCCAGGCTGCAGGCCCGGCTGTAACATCTGTGGTAAATGTACTGCAGGATACCATACAGAACCTGTATACCTCCATGTCCTGCCGTATCTCATCTTGTATCCAGACTACAGGCCCAGCTGTAACATCTGTGGTAAATGTACTGCAGGATACCATACAGATCCTGTATACTTCCATGTCCTGCCGTATCTCATCTTGTATCCAGACTACAGGCCCAGCTGTAACATCTGTGGTAAATGTACTGCAGGATACCATACAGAGCCTGTATACCTCCATGTCCTGCCGTATCTCATCTTGTATCCAGGCTACAGGCCCAGCTGTAACATCTGTGGTAAATGTACTGCAGGATACCATACAGAACCTGTATACCTCCATGTCCTGCCGTATCTCATCTTGTATCCAGGCTACAGGCCCAGCTGTAACATCTGTGGTAAATGTACTGCAGGATACCATACAGAACCTGTATACCTCCATGTCCTGCTGTATCTCATCTTGTATCCAGACTACAGGCCCAGCTGTAACATCTGTGGTAAATGTACTGCAGGATACCATACAGAACCTGTATACCTCCATGTCCTGCCGTATCTCATCTTGTATCCAGACTACAGGCCCGGCTGTAACATCTGTGGTAAATGTACTGCAGGATACTGATAAGGTCATGACCCTTTGTGGGCCAATTGACCAGGTCCCCCAGGTAACTGTTGTTGTCCTAATTGATATGAGCTAAATGCTAGCGTCAAGGCATTGACACCAGACAGAATGTTGGTATGAACCCTCTTTTTTTAGCCGAATACGGGGGCGCACTGACATACTTTATTAAGGCAACATAAGTTCATATAGCAGCAAGTATAGGAAAGGGTTAACATAGCAACGTAAGTCCTCATGTTCAATCCTAATTGGTGTAGTATATCTTGAATGCATAGATAACAGATGTACAGTGCCTTGCAAAAGTATTCGGCCCCCTTGAACTTTTCAACCTTTTGCCACATTTCAGGCTTCAAACATAAGGATATAAAATTTAAATTTTTTGGTGAAGAATCAACAACAAGTTGGACACAATCGTGAAGTGGAACTAAATTTATTGGATAGTTTAAACTTTTGTAAAAAATAAAAAACTGAAAAGTGGAGCGTGCCAAATTATTCAGCCCCCTTAAGTTAATACTTTGTAGCGCCACCTTTTTCTGCGATTACAGCTGCAAGTCGCTTGGGGTAGGTCTCTATCAGTTCTGCACATGGAGAGACTGAAATTCTTGCCCATTCTTCCTTGGAGAACAGCTGGAGCTCAGTGAGGTTGGATGGAGAGCGTTTGTGAACAGCAGTTTTCAGCTCTTTCCACAGATTCTCGATTGGATTCAGGTCTGGACTTTGACTTGGCCATTCTAACACCTGGATACGTTTATTTGTGAACCATTCCATTGTAGATTTGGCTTTATGTTTGGGATCATTGTCTTGTTGGAAGATAAATCTCCGTCCCAGTCTCAGGTCTTTTGCAGACTCCAACAGGTTTTCTTCCAGAATGGTCCTGTATTTGGCTCCATCCATCTTCCCTGTCCCTGCTGAAGAAAAGCAGGCCCAAACCATGATGCTGCCACCACCATGTGTGACAGTGGGGATGGTGTGTTCAGGGGGATGAGCTGTGTTGCTTTTACGCCAAACATCGTTTTGCATTGTGGCCAAAAAGTTGGATTTTGGTTTCATCTGACCAGAGCACCTTCTTCCACATGTTTGGTGTCTCCCAGGTGGCTTGTGGCAAACTTTAAACAAGACTTTTTATGGATATCTTTGAGAAATGGCTTTCTTCTTGCCACTCTTCCATAAAGGCCAGATTTGTGCAGTGTACGACTGATTGTTGTCCTATGGACAGACTCTCCCACCTCAGCTGTAGATCTCTGCAGTTCATCCAGAGTGATCATGGGCCTCTTGGCTGCATCTCTGATCAGTCTTCTCCTTGTTTGAGATGAAAGTTTAGAGGGACGGCCGGGTCTTGGTAGATTTGCAGTGGTCTGATACTCCTTCCATTTCAATATGATTGCTTGCACAGTGCTCCTTGGGATGTTTAAAGTTTGGGAAATCTTTTTGTATCCAAATCCGGCTTGAAACTTCTCCACAACAGTATCACGGACCTGCCTGGTGTGTTCCTTGGTCTTCATGATGCTCTCTGCGCTTTAAACAGAACTCTGAGACTATCACAGAGCAGGTGCATTTATACGGAGACTTGATTACACACAGGTGGATTATATTTATCATCATCAGTCATTTAGGACAACATTGGATCATTCAGAGATCCTCACTGAACTTCTGGAGTGAGTTTGCTGCACTGAAAGTAAAGGGGCCGAATAATATTGCACGCCCCACTTTTCAGTTTTTTATTTTTTACAAAAGTTTAAAATAACCAATAAATTTCGTTCCACTTCATAATTGTGTCCCACTTGTTGATTCTTCACCAAAAAATTAAAATTTTATATCCTTGTGTTTGAAGCCTGAAATGTGTCAAAAGGTTGAAAAGTTCAAGTGGGCCGAATACTTTCGCAAGGCACTGTAAGCAGTTACATATATGGTCAGCCATCTCCTGTCTTCAACTATGATCCAGGGAGCTGTCTTCTGGCAGCAACCCAAGCACATGTCTTCTTGGACACAAAGGATTCTCATTTTAGAACGCTGACACTATCTGGTAGTGTAACATTACATTACGCTCAGTTTCAAGCATAAACAACCACGTCTAATATTCAACTTTGAGGATAACAATGTTTTTTACACACAGTACACCTTAAGCAGATATGAACATACAAAACAGATATAAAAGTATAAAATGATAAAAAATTCATTATGATTCTTCACAATACCATACAGAACCTGTATACCTCCATGTCCTGCCGTATCTCATCTTATATCCAGGCTGAAGAGTGACTGAGATAGGTGTGAATAATTAACCCAGAGCAGCCAGTTTTCCTACAGCCAGGTACAGGACCGTGAGAAGAAGGTGAACATGGCTGATCTCCTGGAACACAGAGAGGAGATTTCTTTATATATTTATCAGTTTTAACTATAATTGGGAAAAAATAGGATGGAAGGAAAAGAGATATAGGGAAGAAGTGTGGGGAATTTTTAATTATTTGTTTTTTTTTTGCATAACTGGTGACCATGTAATACACCGAGGTTCCTGGTCCTTCTGAACAAGATGCTTTGTTAGCAGGGTATCCATTCTTTCTCATTGAAGGGTGCCGGAATGAAGTATTCCTGTCCACTCTGAAGCTATGACCCTGACCATAGGTGCTGCCCCCATTGCTTACCCTGGTGCACTGTATTTAGTATGTCATCTGGCCACAGAAAACATCAAGTCCCCATTAGGCGTCCTACTCCTTTAAACGCGCTCGGCCCTCTCCGCCGTACCCTGTAACATATACATTTATTGTCACTCTTGTAACCGCATGAATTGACAGATAATTCTGCGCCCATTTTGTGTTCCAAAAAGCAATTACAAGGGTAAAATCACAACATATAATTTGAGGGAGCAGATGAATAAAGAACATTTGTGTGCCGGACAAATTAATATCAAATAGTTCAATTTATGCATTCATGTTTCATTTCTTTTATTGAATGTTAATATTTCCCAATTACTTTTCCTTTTTTGTCCGTGTTATTTTGTGCTTGAGAGGAAAATAAACGCTTTTCAACCTCCGAGCGAAATATGTTTTCAGTCGGGGGAAACTGTGTTCTGGTTTAGTAAAAGAAAAAGCATAAAAAATAACAAAGTAAATTACTTTTACTAAACCTTTAACATTGGCGTTTTTTTCAAAAAATTTGAGATGTGAAAATGTTTACACACCGACCGTGGCGCTAGAATTATGTTCTGTGACGTCCATTTTTATTTTAAGTGCATATTTACCATTTAGCAGTTTACATATAGAATCTATTTATATAGGTAGAATGTTCTGTTACTATGTAAATGTATTGTATTACTTATCTTATACTGGCCCTTATTATACTCCAGAGCTGCGCTCACTATTCTGCTGGTACAGTCACTGTGTACATACATTACATTACTTATCCTGTACTGATCCTGAGTTACATCCTGTATTATACTCCAGAGCTGCGCTCACTATTCTGCTGGTGCAGTCACTGTGTACATACATTACATTACTTATCCTGTACTGATCCTGAGTTACATCCTGTATTATACTCCAGAGCTGCGCTCACTATTCTGCTGGTGCAGTCACTGTGTACATACATTACATTACTTATCCTGTACTGATCCTGAGTTACATCATGTATTATACTCCAGAGCTGCGCTCACTATTCTGCTGGTACAGTCACTGTGTACATACATTACATTACTTATCCTGTACTGATCCTGAGTTACATCCTGTATTATACTCCAGAGCTGCACTCACTATTCTGCTGGTACAGTCACTGTGTACATACATTACATTACTTATCCTGTACTGATCCTGAGTTACATCCTGTATTATACTCCAGAGCTGCGCTCACTATTCTGCTGGTACAGTCACTGTGTACATACATTACATTACTTATCCTGTACTGATCCTGAGTTACATCCTGTATTATACTCCAGAGCTGCGCTCACTATTCTGCTGGTGCAGTCACTGTGTACATACATTACATTACTTATCCTGTACTGATCCTGAGTTAGATCCTGTATTATACTCCAGAGCTGCGCTCACTATTCTGCTGGTGCAGTCACTGTGTACCTACATTACATTACTTATCCTGTACTGATCCTGAGTTACATCCTGTATTATACTCCAGAGCTGCTCTCACTATTCTGCTGGTGCAGTCACTGTGTACATACATTACATTACTTATCCTGTACTGATCCTGAGTTACATCCTGTATTATACTCCAGAGCTGCGCTCACTATTCTGCTGGTACAGTCACTGTGTACATACATTACATTACTTATCCTGTACTGATCCTGAGTTAGATCCTGTATTATACTCCAGAGCTGCGCTCACTATTCTGCTGGTGCAGTCACTGTGTACCTACATTACATTACTTATCCTGTACTGATCCTGAGTTACATCCTGTATTATACTCCAGAGCTGCTCTCACTATTCTGCTGGTGCAGTCACTGTGTACATACATTACATTACTTATCCTGTACTGATCCTGAGTTACATCCTGTATTATACTCCAGAGCTGCACTCACTATTCTGCTGGTACAGTCACTGTATACATACATTACATTACTTATCCTGTACTGATCCTGAGTTACATCCTGTATTATACTCCAGAGCTGCGCTCACTATTCTGCTGGTGCAGTCACTGTGTACATACATTACATTACTTATCCTGTACTGATCCTGAGTTAGATCCTGTATTATACTCCAGAGCTGCGCTCACTATTCTGCTGGTACAGTCACTGTGTACATACATTACATTACTTATCCTGTACTGATCCTGAGTTACATCCTGTATTATACTCCAGAGCTGCGCTCACTATTCTGCTGGTGCAGTCACTGTGTACATACATTACATTACTTATCCTGTACTGATCCTGAGTTACATCCTGTATTATACTCCAGAGCTGCGCTCACTATTCTGCTGGTGCAGTCACTGTGTACATACATTACATTACTTATCCTGTACTGACCCTGAGTTACATCCTGTATTATACTCCAGAGCTGCGCTCACTATTCTGCTGGTACAGTCACTGTGTACATACATTACATTACTTATCCTGTACTGATCCTGAGTTACATCCTGTATTATACTCCAGAGCTGCGCTCACTATTCTGCTGGTGCAGTCACTGTGTACATACATTACATTACTTATCCTGTACTGATCCTGAGTTACATCCTGTATTATACTCCAGAGCTGCGCTCACTATTCTGCTGGTACAGTCACTGTGTACATACATTACATTACTTATCCTATACTGATCCTGAGTTACATCCTGTATTATACTCCAGAGCTGCACTCACTATTCTTCTGGTACAGTCACTGTGTACATACATTACATTACTTATCCTGTACTGATCCTGAGTTACATCCTGTATTATACTCCAGAGCTGCGCTCACTATTCTGCTGGTACAGTCACTGTGTACATACATTACATTACTTATCCTGTACTGATCCTGAGTTACATCCTGTATTATACTCCAGAGCTGCGCTCACTATTCTGCTGGTACAGTCACTGTGTACATACATTACATTACTTATCCTGTACTGATCCTGAGTTACAGTGCCTTGCGAAAGTATTCGGCCCCCTTGAACTTTTCATCCTTTTGCCACATTTCAGGCTTCAAACATAAGGATCTAAAATTTAAATTTTTTGGTGAAGAATCAACAACAAGTGGGACACAATCGTGAAGTGGAACAAAATTTATTGGATATTTTAAACTTTTGTAAAAAATAAAAAACTGAAAAGTGGGGCGTGCCAAATTATTTGGCCCCCTTAAGTTAATACTTTGTAGCGCCACCTTTTGCTGCGATTACAGCTGCAAGTCGCTTGGGGTTGTCTCTATCAGTTTTGCACATGGAGAGACTGAAATTCTTGCCCATTCTTCCTTGGAGAACAGCTGGAGCTCAGTGAGGTTGGATGGAGAGCGTTTGTGAACAGCAGTTTTCAGCTCTTTCCACAGATTCTCGATTGGATTCAGGTCTGGACTTTGACTTGGCCATTCTAACACCTGGATACGTTTATTTGTGAACCATTCCATTGTAGATTTTGCTTTATGTTTGGGATCATTGTCTTGTTGAAAGATAAATCTCCGTCCCAGTCTCAGGTCTTTTGCAGACTCCAACAGGTTTTCTTCCAGAATGGTCCTGTATTTGGCTCCATCCATCTTCCCATCAATTTTAACCATCTTCCCTGTCCCTGCTGAAGAAAAGCAGGCCCAAACCATGATGCTGCCCCCACCATGTGTGACAGTGGGGATGGTGTGTTCAGGGTGATGAGCTGTGTTGCTTTTACACCAAACATATCGTTTTGCATTGTGGCCGAAATGTTGGATTTTGGTTTCATCTGACCAGAGCACCTTCTTCCACATGTTTGGTGTCTCCCAGGTGGCTTGTGGCAAACTTTAAACAAGACTTTTTATGGATATCTTTGAGAAATGGTTTTCTTCTTGCCACTCTTCCATAAAGGCCAGATTTGTGCAGTGTACGACTGATTGTTGTCCTATGGACAGACTCTCCCACCTCAGCTGTAGATCTCTGCAGTTCATCCAGAGTGATCATGGGCCTCTTGGCTGCATCTCTGATCAGTCTTCTCCTTGTTTGAGATGAAAGTTTAGAGGGACGGCCGGGTCTTGGTAGATTTGCAGTGGTCTGATACTCCTTCCATTTCAATATGATCGCTTGCACAGTGCTCCTTGGGATGTTTAAAGTTTGGGAAATCTTTTTGTATCCAAATCCGGCTTTAAACTTCTCCACAACAGTATCACGGACCTGCCTGGTGTGTTCCTTGGTCTTCATGATGCTCTCTGCGCTTTAAACAGAACCCTGAGACTATCACAGAGCAGGTGCATTTATACGGAGACTTGATTACACACAGGTGGATTATATTTATCATCATCAGTCATTTAGGACAACATTGGCTCATTCAGAGATCCTCACTGAACTTCTGGAGTGAGTTTGCTGCACTGAAAGTAAAGGGGCCGAATAATATTGCACGCCCCACTTTTCAGTTTTTTAATTTTTACAAAAGTTTAAAATAACCAATAAATTAACGATTGTGTCCCACTTGTTGTTGATTCTTCACCAAAAAATTTAAATTTTATATCCTTATGTTTGAAGCCTGAAATGTGGCAAAAGGTTGAAAAGTTCAAGGGGGCCGAATACTTTTGCAAGGCACTGTATATCATGTATTGTACTGCAGAGCTGCACTCACTATTCTGCTGGTGCAGTCACTGTGTACATACATTACATTACTTATCCTGTACTGATCCTGAGTTACATCCTGTATTATACTCCAGAGCTGCGCTCACTATTCTGCTGGTACAGTCACTGTGTACATACATTACATTACTTATCCTGTACTGATCCTGAGTTACATCCTGTATTATACTCCAGAGCTGCACTCACTATTCTGCTGGTACGGTCACTGTGTACATACATTACATTACTTATCCTGTACTGATCCTGAGTTACATCCTGTATTATACTCCAGAGCTGCGCTCACTATTCTGCTGGTGCAGTCACTGTGTACATACATTACATTACTTATCCTGTACTGATCCTGAGTTACATCCTGTATTATACTCCAGAGCTGCGCTCACTATTCTGCTGGTACAGTCACTGTGTACATACATTACATTACTTATCCTGTACTGATCCTGAGTTACATCCTGTATTATACTCCAGAGCTGCGCTCACTATTCTGCTGGTGCAGTCACTGTGTACATACATTACATTACATTACTGATCCTGAGTTACATCCTGTATTATACTCCAGAGCTGCGCTCACTATTCTGCTGGTGCAGTCACTGTGTACATACATTACATTACTTATCCTGTACTGATCCTGAGTTACATCCTGTATTATACTCCAGAGCTGCGCTCACTATTCTGCTGGTACAGTCACTGTGTACATACATTACATTACTTATCCTGTACTGATCCTGAGTTACATCCTGTATTATACTCCAGAGCTGCGCTCACTATTCTGCTGGTGCAGTCACTGTGTACATACATTACATTACTTATCCTGTACTGATCCTGAGTTATATCCTGTATTATACTCCAGAGCTGCGCTCACTATTCTGCTGGTACAGTCACTGTGTATATACATTACATTACTTATCCTGTACTGATCCTGAGTTACATCCTGTGATATACTCCAGAGCTGCACTTACTATTCTGCTGGTAGAGTTGTACATCTTAATGGTTTTCTCTTCCTTCAGGCTGTTATGGTGTAGATGGTGAGAGTGATTCCATTATGAGTTCGGCTTCTGAGAACTCTACAGAGCCCTGGTTTTGTGATGCCTGCAAGTGCGGTGTGTCCCCAAGCTGTGAGCTCTGCCCAAACCAAGATGGTATATTTAAGGAGACCGATGCAGGAAGGTGAGATTGCCACTTTCTCATGCTTTACACTGCATCTCTGCTTATTCTAGCTGTGCATGAAGAGCTGACTGGTCCAGACAAAATGACAATAAACTTCAAAACCAAAGGGACCATCAGTAATAAAATATTAGACTTCTACCTCACCTAGCCTGTGGGAGGAGTTTCAAGAAGGGGAGGAGCCTGACTGTTGTCTATGCTTGGCAATACTTTACTTAAAGGGTTGTCCTGTACATTTTATCCTGAGGATAGGCCAGAAGTATCGGGTGATAGGAGGCCGACAGCCGGCCCCCATACTAGCCTCCTGTTTGGAGGTCTGTCCAGTCTATGTACTAAACAGTGCACAGAGTCATAAGCAGATCTGACTCCATGCAGTGTTTAGTAGGGGCGTGATCAGTGGCCCTAAACACCTGATCCTTGCAGGAGCCAGGTGTCGATCACTTATGTATGGTCTATCCTAAGAATAGAACATAAAAATTCATGACCGACTCCCTTTAAGCCCTAATATAGTCTTTAGAAGGTATAAAAGTTGGGGTTCCTCTTAGTGACGCCCTTATTTAGAGATGTTTATAAGTGAGCTAAGTGCTAGGGCCATGTAATATGCATAAGTGTATAATGGAACATATATAGCATATATCTATGCTTGAAATATATTTTTGTCACCCTATTTGCCCTGTTGTTTTTCTGCCGGGCCGGGCCAGTCCCTCTTCTGATGTAGATTCTGCTCCTCGCTCACTGTCTACTTCAACATCTGTCATCATAGCTGTAAGTGAAATAGATGAGAAACTAAAAGGCAGGATTATTCTTCTCTGATTACCCAATTTGTCTTAATTACGAGATTTTGGACCATGTGGCACCCAAACAAGCCAGCAAGGCGATGCCGTAAACAGCTGATGGCGCATCTGCCCCCGAAACTGCAAGACTCTACCCTGACTGCTTTTATTTCATTTAAGTCTTAATATGCAGTTCTAGTACCATTACATAAAAAAAATATATAGAAAAGAAGAAGAAAATCCGTTATTTATTAAGAAGCAAAAAAGAGTCCAAAAAAATCCAAAAGAAGAGTGCAAAAGAATAGAAAAAAAAAATAAAACAATTCAAATAAGACTGAAGACTAAAGAAAATAGGATAAAAATAAGCAAAATAACAAAAGACTAAAAGAAAAAAATAAATAAAACAAAAGCTATAGAAAAATAAATTAAAAATAAGCAAAAAAACAGAGTCCAAAAAAATCCAAGAGTCCAAAAGAATAGAAAAAAAAAAATAAAACAATTCAAAGAAGACCGAAGGCTAAAGAAAATAGGTTAAAAATAAGCAAAATAACAAAAGACTAAAAGAACAAAAAAAACAAAACAAAAGCTATAGAAAAATAAATTAAAAATAATCAAAAAAATCCAAAAGAAGAGTTTAAAAGAATAAAAAAAAAAAAATAAAGAAAAATAAAAGATTTCAGATAAGTCCAATCGCTAAAGAAAATAAAAAAAAAAAATTAACAGAAGTCTAAAAGAACAATAAAATTGACCAAAAGCTAAAGAAAAATAAATTAAAAATAAGCAAAAAATAAGAGTCCAAAAGAATATAAAAAATAAACATTAACTTGTAAAAATAAACATTAACATGGAAAAATAAATATATATATATAAAAATTTTTATTTTACACTTGTGTTGTGACTGGAGTATCAGCAATGCATGATGGACGCCATTGACTCCCGGGTTCCATTGTGACGT
This sequence comes from Leptodactylus fallax, assembly GCA_947044405.1. Classification (NCBI taxonomy): domain Eukaryota; kingdom Metazoa; phylum Chordata; class Amphibia; order Anura; family Leptodactylidae; genus Leptodactylus; species Leptodactylus fallax. The sequence continues at coordinate 130,987 of CAMRHE010000766.1, forward strand.
TTGTGATATTGCATTCTTGTCCTCCTGTTTTAAAAAAAAAAAAACAATAAAGAAAATCAAAGAAAAAAATAAAAAATTTAGCTCCATTTAAACTTGCATTGTGGCTTTTGTTTGTAACTGTCATTATCGGTGGCGTGTCACGGATCCTGCTGACGTCAGGGCTCTTGGTGTCTGTAATGATGTCTGCAGCCATATTGGTGTGGACATATTACAAAAAATAAGAATTAAAAAAAATAATTAAAAAAATAGATAAACTATAGACCAAATTTTAAAAGAAAAAAAAGCAAATTGTAGTAGGTTGTGTTTGCCTCAGTTCCTGATGGACCTCACTGACTTTGGTGTTCGTTGTGATCTGTCATGTTGCCTGCAGCGCCGTTCCAACCAAAATAAATGGGAAAACAAGACCATATAGAAAAATTGCATAAAAGACAAAAAAATAAAATAATCTAGACTCTGTTTACATTCATGGCAACGGATATTAGCAGCGCCCGTCGGGCCCCATTGTGCACAGAGCTATTTTTTTCTGTGAAATATTCAAAAAGATAACAGTATAACCAAATAAAAAGAAATGAGTAAATAACAAAATGATAACAAAAAAAAAAAAAAGGACAAAAAGAGCAAAAAAAAAAAAATTCCAAATTGTATAATCAGGTAGGAAAATAGCGTCTTTAATTTTTACTACGGGCAGGACATGCAGGAAGCCATTGGAAGAAGGTCAGTATGAAGGATTCAGCCAGCTGGTAGGTTTATCACAGTAAACTCCTACAGAGTGAAGCAGCATTTAATATACCAGCGGAGCATGAACAGAATGTGCAAATTAAATTGAGAAGCAGCTGCTTGTTGAAGATGTGTATCTTTATATTGAACTCTGCAGGATACCAACCCGAGGTTGTATTAACCTCCTATCATACATCTCGAAAAAGCAAAATCCATGCCCTGGCTTTTTAGATTCCTTTTTTTTTTTCTCCCTATAATATTAAGGGACATTAGGCCGAGCGGTGGCAGCTAATTCTGCCTGTCTTAGGTTCCCCTTATAGATATGTATTACACTGTATCATTTATCGGAACCAATTGTGTGGAACGTCAGGGAAAAATTACATTTATGCTAGGACGTTTTAAGCGGGTAAGCAGATCATTGCGTGTGTGTTTTTTTTTTTTTTTTTATGTTTGAGGATGGAAAATTTGCTTTTCTGGTTTATTTGAAGGACCATTTATCCTTATAGTTCTTTTAATTAGAAATTTTTGTTCAATGTGAACTTCATATTGGTGTATAGCATTGTTCTGCGGTGTGCTATTGGGCCCATACAAGGTGAAATTTTATAGTCTCTGGAAAAACAAAAAAAATTTAAAATTAAATAAATAAAAAGAACACAGGACTTTAGGGTTCTGCCATGCTGCATGCAGCCCTATTAATCCTGTCAAGTAATAGAATTTTTTTTTTTTTAAAAGGCACCAAACCAACAAAATAAGACTAAATAAAAACTAGGAAGGAAAAAAAAATAATAAAAATGCCAACCAGCAAAAAAAATAAAATGAAATCAAAAATAATGTGGAAAGAAATATAATTAAAATAAAAAAACAAACCTAAAAAAATCAAATAAAAGATAATGAGGAAAAATAAAAGGAAAAAAAAACACCATGCCAACAACATAAGACCAAATAAGGGATAATGGGGTAAAAATTATAGTAAAAGTAAAAACACCGAACCAACAAAATGAGACCAAATAAAAGATAACGTGGAAAAAAATAGTAAAAATAAAAACACCAAACCAACAAAATGAGACCAAATAAAAGAAACAGAAAAAAATAGTAAAAAAAAAAAAATTAAACCTACAACATAAGACCAAATTAAAGATAATGGGGTAAAAATAATAGTAATAATCACCAAGCCAACAAAATAAGACAAAGTAAAGGATAAACAGGAAAAAAAAATTCTAAAAATAAAAACAAAGTACAACAAATTAAGACCAACTAAAAGATAACCAGGAAAAAAAAATTAGTAAAAATAAACCAGCAAAATAAGACCATGTAAAAGATAAAATTAAATACACCAGTCCAAAAAAAATAAAGCCCCTATGCAGGTGAGTAATGTGCAAAACTGCCATGAAAAAGACATTTTTCACAGCCGTTTTGCACCTGTTTTCACGGACCTGTCACAGATTAGAGTCTGTCGATGGATCTGTGAAAATGGGCAAAAATAGGACATGTCCGAATTTCATGAAACGGACACATGAATAGACCCGTTCACATGTACTGATTTTAATGCAGCCGTGTAATGACCGTTAAAGGAACCAAATAAGTAATAAAGAGGAAAAAAAATTGTAAAATTAAAAACACCAAACCAACAAAATAAGACCAAATAAAAGATAAAAATACAAAAAAATATCTGGCCCATATATTAGAGTGATACAGCAACTAAACGCTGAGACAACCGGACGTCGTGATCTTAGGAGTAGGGTTTGAATTTTTTTATATATTTTTTTTTTTTTAATTTGCAAAATTCCCAAAAATATATCTCTATTTTACGTAATTTCTCTTCCTTTCTAGATGGGTCCACATCGTCTGTGCTCTGTACGTTCCTGGGGTCGCTTTTGGAGACATTGACAAATTGCGCCCGGTGACCCTCACAGAAATGAACTATTCGAAATATGGGGCAAAGGTAAGTCCAGGAAAAAAGTGTTGGCCAGAACCGGGTTGCCTGAAAAAAAAAAGCCACAAGATGTCAGTGTGTCAGATATAATTGGTGTCCGCTATTTTGCAACTATAAATTTCCTCCATATTAAAGGAGTAGTAAATTCAGACATGATGATAATGGTGTTTTTCAATCTGCGGATTTTTGGTATGTTCCTGTAACAAAAAGTAGAAATTCTGCAGAGGAGGCAGGGGTTAATTATCTCCCAATCTGTTTTACTTTTGGGGTGTTAACAGTCTTTGTATCCTACTACATACATGGCAGATGGGGGGAGGCTCCTGCTGCAGCCAGTTGTCTTACAGCCTGAAGTAGGGTTGTGACTCGGAGGCTGATGGCTACGACTGAGCTCCTGGGACTCATAAAGAAGATTTATTAATAGTTATGTTGGTTTTAATTGTAATATGAGACAAAATTGGATCAAAGAAGAAGAGACAATCAAAGGAGGAACAGTGCTCCAGTTCAGTGGGCGTGCCGGAGATAGCAAAGTGCTGTACTTCGGCACTCCCATTGAAGTGAATGGGGACGTCGTCCACCACCAGACATGCCCTCATTGAATCTGGCCGTGGTCGGGATTGGTGGGGTCTTGGCAGTCAGACCCTTCTTCTGATCAGGTATTTATCTTCTTTGGATAGAGGATAAATATTTTTTTTCTGGGCATGATCCCTTTAATATATTACTACTATATTACTGGGCTATTCCATGACTTCCCAATTGGTGGATGTTCAACTGCAAGTCCCCTACCAGTCCTCAGAATAAGGCTGGGGCTACATAGGGGCATTAGTGTCACAGAAGTCCACCAACACTGTTGTCATGGTCTCAGCAACTTGTGGCTCGCAACACAACCTCATTCACTATCATTCTGATGTAGTAGTGCAACACTGAAAACTTATGTTACATCACCACAAGTCTCAACGTAACCCTAGCCTGTACAGAGCCACGATGCAAACCTGTCCCTTTGTTTAGGTGGTCATTGTGGTTAGTCCGTCTTCCAGGTCTTAGTGACATGCCATCACTTATTTAACGGGAACATTTGCATATCTGTTCCTATAAAGGATAAGGTGATGTGCTGCTATTAGGAGGTTTACGGTAGTTTGTAATCTGTAATATGGTGACTACAGGATGTCAACAGTCTGTAGTCATGGGGGATGGTCAATTACATTTTTTAATTCTTGCAGTTTAAGGCATGTTTAGGAAATATCTGCCCACAGGCGCATATTAAGTGTTTGATTTAAAAGCAATTTCCTATTGGTTAGTGAAAGTACAGCTCCAAGATGGAGTTGCCCTTGAAGAGATTTTCCCAGATGATATTTTCTTTGTCTCCTTTAGTGGTACATTTACATGTCAGTTCCTATAAATATGAGTTGAGGTGCATCTATTAGGATATATATGTCAGTGTGTAATCTGTGCCCTACATGGTGACTATAGATAGTCAACAGTCTGTAGTCACGGGGGATGGGCAATTACATTTTTTAATTCTAGAAGTTTAAGGCATGTTTAGGAAACATCTGCCAGCAGAAGTATATTAAGTGTCTGCATTAAAAGCAGACACTTTTAGTAAAAGTGCAACTTCAAGATGGAGCTACCCTTGAAGAGATTTTTTTTTTTCCCCCAGAAGATATTTTCTTTGCCTCCTGTAATGGCATCAGGCTTAAGCAAACCTCACTAATGTCGCTCATTCTCAGATGTTGTGTTAAATCCGGTCTGGTAAGCGTAGATCTCTCTTTTTTTTTTTTTGCGTAGGAATGTAGTTTCTGTGAAGATCCGCGATTTGCCAGGACCGGCGTGTGTATCAGCTGCGACGCAGGGATGTGCAGAGCTTACTTTCATGTGACTTGTGCCCAGAAGGAAGGTTTGCTCTCGGAAGCCGCTGCTGAAGAGGTAAATGAACAGACGCATTTCTTTTGAAGATTGCTTAAGAAACTGTAAGCGAAGCATAAAAAAAACCTAAAATAGCGCACCGCATCCTGATAAAAAATTAAGCCGGGTGGTAGACAGAGGAGCGAAACCGTCCCGAGTATCAGTGGTAAATGGTAGGGATGTGCGATGGAGATGAAAGCGCTCTCATCTGAACCGCCGACGCATCTTCTGTATTTTGCTTTACTGTGGAAAGTTCAATAGAAAATGAAGTTTTAGGTGTTGTGTATTGGAGTCAGAGGAGCGGCCGCGACTGCAGGCACACGCCATTACTTTGTATAATATATAGACAGACATAAGTTCTTGTTGCGGCTGCTTCTTGTCGCGCTTTTTCTTCTCGCTCTTGTTTTGGCAGCTTTATGCTTAGTTCTGTTATAGAGACTCCTCCATTATGGCGTCTTCTCGCCCTTGTGCACACTGTGGCACTTTCTTGTATTACCCCTTAGCATTGCTTACATGTCTCACCCTTGTTATAATCCTTCATCTTACTTTCTCTCCTCCTTTTTATTTACTTATCTTGCTTGTTTTAATTCCTTCTCACTTCTTTTGACCCCACTTCTCATCTCTCCCTTCTTTCTACTTTTTTTACCCCATCTTTTGGCCCCCTTCTTATTTCAGCCCCTTTTCACCTTCCCTTTCTTTCCACCCCCTTTCCTATCTCTCCTGTTTTTCGATGATTATTTCCTCACCTCTTGGCCCCCGTATCCCATCTCCCTTTTCTGGCCCCCTTCTCAGTTCCCTCTTATTTGACTTCTCTACTTCCCCTTCTTTTTTCCTCCTTCACTCCTTCTTGGTTATGACTTTTCTGCCTTGTCCCACCTTCTTTCCTACCCCCTTATTTGATACAGTACCGCCTCACTTCCATGGCTACTCCACCCTCTCACCCCCGTATTGTAATGCACCCTCTCCTCTCCTTTTATTGCATCCTTCTTCCCATCCTTGGTTTGATGCTTTGCTTTCACCTCCGATTGCTGTTCTCGAACCACCACCCTCTTGCTTCCACCATGTCCTTTTGGCCATTGTCTTGCTTATTTGTAGTGGAGGGAGCCAGTTTTTTTCATTGGACACAAAGTCCTGCTTGTCCGACTTTGTTTCCGACGAAGAAAAACGGGCTTGGGGGGGGGGGGGGGGGGGCGGCCCCCCGCGCGTTTTTTTTATAAAACCATAAAAGAGGGTTTTTTTTTAAAGATTTGTTATTAACCTTTCTTTTTTTTTCTCTTTTTTTTTTTTTCATTTAGTTGGGGGTTGTGGGGGGGGGGGGCGGCGGGGGCGACCCCCCCCCCCGCCTACCCCTCCTCCCTTCCCCCCTTTTTTTCCCCCCCCTTCTTCCCCCCCCCCCCCACACACACACACACACACACACACACACACACACACACACACACACACACACACACACACACACACACACACACACACACACACACACACACACACACACACACACACACACACACACACACACACACACACACACACACACACACACACACACACACACACACACACACACACACACACACACACACACACACACACACACACACACACACACACACATACACACACACACACACACACACACACACACACACACACACACACACACACACACACACACACACACACACACACACACACACACACACACACACACACACACACACACACACACACATACACACACACACACACACACACACACACACACACACACACACACACACACACACACACACACACACACACACACACACACACACACACACACACACACACACACACACACACACACACACACACACACACACACACACACACACACACACACACACACACACACACACACACACACACACACACACACACACACACACACACACACACACACACACACACACACACACACACACACACACACACACACACACACACACACACACACACACACACACACACACACACACACACACACACACACACACACACACACACACACACACACACACACACACACACACACACACACACACACACACACACACACACACACACACACACACACACACACACACACACACACACACACACACACACACACACACACACACACACACACACACACACACACACACACACACACACACACACACACACACACACACACACACACACACACACACACACACACACACACACACACACACACACACACACACACACACACACACACACACACACACACACACACACACACACACACACACACACACACACACACACACACACACACACAAATAAAGCCTTTGTGCTTTTGTGCGCTCCCCCCGGGGGGGGGGGGGGGGGGGGGGGGGGGGGGGGGGGGGTGGGGGGGGGGCGGCCCCCCCCTCCCGTGGGGTGGTGGGGGGGGGGGGGGGGGGCCGTGGTGTGGGGGGCCGCGCCCCCCCCCCCCCACCCCCCCGACCGGCGGGGGGGGGGGGGGGGGGGGGGGGGGGAAAAAAAAAAAAAAAAAACCCTCCGGGGTGGGGGGGGGGGGGCAGCTGAGCAAAATGTCTTCAGGTACATCTTAGTGGCCTAGTCTTAGTCGCCTAGCAATTACCAATTTCTCACCAAGAAGTACACTACCCAAAAGTAGTCACTAAGCACTCTTACCCCCTTTTGTGGCAAGACCCAGTGTCTAATCAGGCCAAACCTGTAATCATTTCTATATCTGCCTGAGACAGAACTGCAGGATGAGCTTTGTAGCAATCTGACTTTTCTATCTGGTAGACCGAACCAAGCATGCATGTGCAAGGGTGAATCAAGGGGAATATCTGTTGTTCGATTGTGCATTGTGTGGGCAAATTTGCAGCCTGGTACTTGATCTCTGACTTGTACTATTGATCTAGCTAATTTATAGGAATATAATCTGGTATTATTAATATCTTAAAACAGGATATTGCGGATCCCTTCTTTGCTTACTGCAAGCAGCACGCTGACCGCTTTGACAGAAAATGGAAGAGGAAGAACTACCTGGCTCTGCAATCCTACTGCAAAATGTCCTTGAAGGAAAGAGAGAAGCACCTCACGCCGGAAGCCCAGGTATTAACATCTCCTTCTGTGATGTGTCCCTATGAAACAAGGCACAGCAAATGTAAATCCAGAGCGAAGGTCATTGACTTCAGAGGGGACGTCGGTGTTTACCTCTGATCACAGGAGGCTTTGAATAGGAGCTTATATTAGGACTGCATAAGATTACAAAGTCTTCATTAAACCCCTGAATGTCATAGGAAGCCATGACAACCTTCATTAGAGCTGTGCATGTGTGCGCTACCCGGAGGAGAACTGTGACCTGTATGTGTCCATGGACCCCGACCATAATCACTCTCCAGTGTTCATATACTATAGAAGTGAACTGTATAAAAAGCTGAGTTACTTATGATGTTTTGTACTCCAGAGCTGCGCTCACTATTCTGCTGGTGCAGTCACTGTGTACATACATTACATTACTTATCCTGTACTGATCCTGAGTTACATCCTGTATTATACTCCAGAGCTGCACTCACTATTCTGCTGGTACAGTCACTGTGTACATACATTACATTACTTATCCTGTACTGATCCTGAGTTACATCCTGTATTATACTCCAGAGCTGCACTCACTATTCTGCTGGTGCAGTCACTGTGTACATACATTACATTACTTATCCTGTACTGATCCTGAGTTACATCCTGCATTATACTCCAGAGCTGCACTCACTATTCTGCTGGTACAGTCACTGTGTACATACATTACATTACTTATCCTGTACTGATCCTGAGTTACATCCTGTATTATACCCCAGAGCTGCACTCACTATTCTGCTGGTGCAGTCACTGTGTACATACATTACATTACTTATCCTGTACTGATACTGAGTTACATCCTGTATTATACTCCAGAGCTGCGCTCCCTATTCTGCTGGTACAGTCACTGTGTACATACATTACATTACTTATCCTGTACTGATCCTGAGTTACATCCTGTATTATACTCCAGAGCTGCGCTCACTATTCTGCTGGTGCAGTCACTGTGTACATACATTACATTACTTATCCTGTACTGATCCTGAGTTATATCCTGTATTATACTCCAGAGCTGCGCTCACTATTCTGCTGGTGCAGTCACTGTGTACATACATTACATTACTTATCCTGTACTGATCCTGAGTTACATCCTGTATTATACTCCAGAGCTGCGCTCACTATTCTGCTGGTACAGTCACTGTGTACATACATTACATTACTTATCCTGTACTGATCCTGAGTTACATCCTGTATTATACTTCAGAGCTGCGCTCACTATTGTGCTGGTGCAGTCACTGTGTACATACATTACATTACTTATCCTGTACTGATCCTGAGTTACATCCTGTATTATACTTCAGAGCTGCGCTCACTATTGTGCTATGACCTGTATATAGACAAGTTCTTCTTTAACCTTTGAAATGCCATAGCATTGCACATTCCAGCTCTATCCAGTAGTATATAGCGTATACAGTGTATTCCTAGCATGTGTCAAGGTGGGGGTTGCACTGGGCTCTTCTGCTGCTTGTTTATGTCATTGTGTATTTATCGCCCTATATGATAATTGTATACCCCGCCATTTATTACATCTTATAATCCGCTGCTGGTTTCTTAGGGAACCGTTTCTGTATCTCTTCAGGCTCGCATCTCCACCAGACTCCAGCAGTACAGAGTGAAGTCAGAGCTGGCACGTAACACCCGACCTCAGGCGTGGGTCCCCAGAGAGAAGCTGCCGCGCCCCCTGACCAGCAGCGCCTCCGCCATACGCAAACTGATGCGCAAAGCAGAACTGATGGGGATCAGCACCGACATCTTCCCTGTGGACAATTCAGACACGAGCTCCAGCGTGGACGGCAGAAGGAAGCACAAGCAGCCCGCACTCACTTCTGACTTTGTCAACTACTACTTAGGTAAGGTGACCTTGTGCTACTACCATACCGAATTATAATTGAACCCTTAAAGGGGTTTTCTAGGATTAGTAATTGATGGCCTATCTTTAAGATAGGTTATCATTTGGGGGTCTCTGTTTGAAGATGCCACAACACTGGGTGCCTCTTCACTACTTATCAAGTACAGCGCTGTACATTGTCTAGTGGTTGTTCTTGGTATTGCAGCCATTCTGAATGGTATTGAGGTGCAAACAGGCAACGTGACCGATGAAAGTGATGTCACATGGCATATGAAGTGGTAGTGGTACTCAGGGAGCGCTGCTGTCTGTTCACACAGCTGATCCATGGGGGTCCCATGTGTTGGACCCCTGCTGATGGATCATGGACCCTTCAGACAGCTGATCGATGTAGGTGTAGGCAATGCAATTTAAATATAAATATACTGATGATGTGTCTCTAGGATAGGTCATCAATACATGATTGTGGGTGTCAGACCCCCAGGACCCCCATTGATCCATTGTTTAAAGCCCACAAGCAATTTGGCCTCTTCCCTGTGCTGATGACATCATTTTCATTGGTCACATGGTATAGCAGCAGTTTGTCCTGTTCAAGTCAGTGGGGCTGAGCTGCAATACCAATCACAGCCACTACACAATGTACGGCACTGTGAGATCCTGGGTGTCAGACCCCACCTAAGGTTTGGTCATCAATATGGAAAACCCCTTTAAGGCATTTTTTCATATATGTGATATTCCTGCAGATCCAAAATTGAAAAATTTTAACTATTTACTATTTATTTTCAGGAGAATTAATCTGATTGTTTCTTACAATTAATGATTATTTTTTTTGTTATTTTTTTCTTTTGTCCGCCAGAGAGGAACATGCGGATGTTGCAGCTGCAGGAAAACATGGCCGAACAGAAGAATATCAAAGACAAGCTGGAGAATGAGCAGGAGAAGCTCCACATTGAGTATAACAAGGTCTGTAGTGTGCGTCTCCTCCGCGCCGGGCCGCTCACCCCCGCCAGAATATTAATGCAGCCACGTACAGGCCGCTGTGATTTATGTCCGCCCGCTTAGAAGGATTATTTTCTGTTATCCCTTTGAAATCTGCTTTATCAGCGACTTTACAATGACAAGTCGCAGACTCCGGGGTGTCCGCCAGTAAAACAGACCATTGATAACTCACAGCCCGTGCAGTCCGGCCATTACTTCTCTATCTCTTACTGTTTTCTTTCCAGATAGAAATGAAATGATATGTCTGTAAAACAGTCCGAGAGGACGGGGGCGGCCATGATCAGAGGCTTGTAAAGGATCCGTGTGCTAAATGTGTGCGCATGGGGAGATTGTGAGGAAGATGGGTATGAAAGGGGTGGATGGAGAGAGACAAGACAGGTGGGTAGAGGAGATATGGACCTACGGAAGGATGCAACATGGATAGATGGGATGGGGAGATGTGGCACAAATGGATAGATGGGACACGGGTGGATAGATTGGGACGGGGCTGGTTAGATACTGTGGTTGTGACATGGATGGATGTGATGTAGATGGATGGATAGATGTGATATGGATGGACAGATCGTGTAGATGTGACTTGGTTGGATAGATGTGATATGGATAGATGCTGGTTGTGATGGTGGAAAGATGTGACGTGGACAGATAGATAGGGTAGACCTGACTTGGATGGAAAGCAGGATGTGATGAGGATGGATGGATAGATGTGATTGATTGGATGGATAGATGTGATTGGATGGATAGATGTGATTGGATGGATAGATGTGATTCATTGATTGATTGATTGGATGGATAGATGTGATTGGATGGATAGATGTGATTGATTGATTGGATGGATAGATGTGATGTGGATTGATAATGTGATATAGTTGGATAGATGTGACATGCACAGACTTAGGTGTGACATGGACGGATAGACTGATAAGAGAGGTAAGTAGATTAGGTGGCTGTGATTTGGATGGAGAGAGATATGTTGGATAGATATATACACATATATAACATAGATAGGAGATAGAAAGCAATGCATAATCTGGCCAAAGTATGTGCACCCCTTATAATTATGTCGCCCCTTTAAACTGGAGGATGTGTATCCTTATAACTAGGTAGACTTCCTGTACAGGAGACTGTCAGCAGGGCGACAGCCACTGTGAGTGCTAATATGGTTCTCCCCCTGGGTATAGGGTGTGAGCACATAGGTCATCATGATGGAACAACCCCTGTAATAATAGGATTATTTCTAGTGTGGCTTCACATTGCTTGTCATGTGTTATTATGTCATTGGGGTATTATGGCGTAATATGGCTATTTGTTTGCTTTGTAGCTCTGTGAAGCGCTGGATGATTTGCAGAACGTCAGTGGTAACCTGCGCAGCGAGGGGCAGAGCCTGTGGATTATGATGTGTAAGGTCGCAGGCCAGGTACGTCTTTGGTTTTGACCATTTTTCTGATCTACTTACTGTATGCAAACTGTAAATACATTGAAACGTATTTCAGAAATCATTACTCAGCCATAACATTAAAACCTTAAAGGGGTTGTGCTGTTATGGACACTTCCTGTATTCACAGGACAAGGGATAAGTGTCTGATCGAATGCCGGGTCCCGCACTGATCAGGAGGACGGGAGATTGAAAAGTGTCAATAATGGTACAACCCCTTTAACAGGAGAAGTGAATAAAACAGATTATCTGGAGACAAGAGCTCTTGCCCTGGTGGGGCAGCCCAGGCCAGAAAATGTGGTCATCATAGATCACTGTGATGCATTTAGTCTCTTCTCCATTCCGGACTGTCCCACCCCTATAGGATTTTCTGGTCCGGATTGCCTCGTGTACATGGGACCTTAAGCTGCAAGAGAACAGTTAGAGTTGGGAAAAAATGCACCGGTGTAAGGATGTGAGCAACAAGGGCCAAATTGTGAAACGACTGGGTCAGAGCACCTCCATAACAGCAGGTCTTGTCTGGGTGGTGTTATGCAGGGTTTAATGCCAAAATGAGTCCAAGGAGGGACAGCCAGCAAACCCGCCACATGGTTAATGGCATCCAAGGTTTATAGGTGCATGTCGAGTGTGAAAGCTAGCCCGTCTGGTCTGATTCAACACAAGACAGCTGAACGTACCACCTACCTAAACATTGTATAGACCATATACTGCCCCTAATGGCAGTGGCTTCCTGTGGAAAGTTGATCAGTTATAATATTTCTCCAATCCCTTTAAATACCTTTAATCTGGAACTTAATACTGAAAACTTTAGCTGCAATAAATCCTGCTGTTTTTATATGTTTAGTGAAGATGAAGAAGGAACAACCCGTAACCATCAGCCTTCACTTATCTTCGATTTCTATTTACCAGCTTGTCAAGTAGCTCAGCAGACGTCTTGCTCTTCTTCCTTGTGACCTCTCCCTTGAATCTTTTGCCTTTCACAGTGCAGGAGTTCTTAGCCACTGAGATCCCCAATGGCCGATCAACTGTCAAAAAGTATTCTGCAATTTGTCATGACTTCCAGGCTGAATACTGTAGTGAAAACTTCATAATGTTTAAAGCAAAAGAAATCCTGTTCATGCACACTCCTCTATTCTTAATCTACATAAAATCTACTGCAATCTCAGATTGTGCTCTAGAGCCAGTCTTCTCAATGTAACCGATGACAGAACAGTGTAGTTATACAAGGCTGCAAGTACTATAACACTGCCCTATGTCAGAATATAACACTGTAATACGCCCCATGCAAGTAATATAACTACTTCCTCCTTCATACTCTAATACGCCCCTATGTATGAGAATATAACCACTATAATACGCTCCTATGTACAAGAATATAACTACTATAATACTGCTCCTATGTATGAGAATATACTACAAAACGCCCCGACAAGTATAACTACTATAATACCTTACAAGAAACCTAAACTGCTCCTATGTACAAGAATATAACTACTATAATACTACTCCTATGTACAAGAATAAACTATCTGCCCCTTTTTAAAAAAATATAACTACTATAATACTCCCCAAAAAAAATACACTACTATAATACTACTCCTATGTACAAGAATATAACTACTATAATACTGCCCTTATGTACAAGAATATAACTACTATAATACTATATACTCCTATGTACAAGAATATAACTACTATAATACTACTCCTATGTACAAGAATATAACTACTATAATACTGCCCCTATGTACAAGAATATAACTACTATAATACTACTCCTATGTACAAGAATATAACTACTATAATACTACTCCTATGTACAAGAATATAACTACTATAATACTATACTCCTATGTACAAGATATAACTACTATAATACTGCTCCTATGTACAAGAATATAACTACTATAATACTGCTCCTATGTACAAGAATATAACTACTATAATACTGCTCCTATGTACAAGAATATAACTACTATAATACTGCTCCTATGTACAAGAATATAACTACTATAATACTGCTCCTATGTACAAGATTATAAAAATATAACTACTATAATACTGCTCCTATGTACAAGAATATAACTACTATAATACTGCTCCTATGTACAAGAATATAACTACTATAATACTACTCCTATGTACAAGAATATAACTACTATAATACTACCTCCTATGTACAAGAATATAACTACTATAAAATACTACTCCTATGTACAAGAATATAACTACTATAATACTGCTCCTATGTATGTATATCTCCACAAGAATATAACTACTATAATACTACCTCCTATGTACAAGAATATAACTACTATAATACTGCTCCTATGTACAAGAATATAACTACTATAATACTGCTCCTATGTACAAGAATATAACTACTATAATACTACCTCCTATGTACAAGAATATAACTACTATAATACTGCTCCTATGTACAAGAATATAACTACTATAATACTGCTCCTATGTACAAGAATATAACTACTATAATACTGCCTCCTATGTACAAGAATATAACTACTATAATACCTACAAGAATATAACTACTATAATACTCTCCTATGTACAAGAATATAACTACTATAATACTGCTCCTATGTACAAGAATATAACTACTATAATACTGCTCCTATGTACAAGAATATAACTACTATAATACTGCTACTATGTACAAGAATATAACTACTATAATACTAGGAGAGTTGATATTGACATGCACTATGTTGACTACACTGTAGCACATGACTGTATCTCCTCTCTTCCTGTATACGGTAGTAATTTATCACGTTGCAGTAAGTTGTCGGTGTCAGGTTAGACTTTGCTTTATCTGTAGTTACTGCTCCTTTTTCTGGTCTTCCTGGCTTCTATATAATCTCTTGCCAGTAGTCTCTGCAGGTAAGTATATCAGAAGGAAGCCTCATCCTGACTACAGAGACTTTCTTCATAGAGAATAAATATGACTTGAAGTCTTCCTGACATTTCCCTGCTCAGCCTTTCCATTGATTTAATCAGTTGGTGTGAAATTCTGTCGTTCGTGCCAGTTTGGCTACATCTTAGTTGGCTACCGGTTCTTTTCTTTACCGAGCAGCTTTTCTGATAATTACAGTCACCAACAAGAAGACTTCACATCCGTCAGCTCCGAATAGGACAAGCTTGAGCACTGCAGCAGGCTGAATGGCTCGGCCTTAAAGGAGTAGTACACGTAAACTAGGAGATGGATGCTGTGTGTCTGGAGGTTCTTGGGACTGGAGATACGGACGATACAGCAGTGATCGTGGGGGCAGGAAGTCTTTTTGGACCTTCTTTTCCTGATTTGCCAAAATGGAGATCAGGGATTTCCTTCCCCCCTCCCGATTTGGGGAGCCGGATATTTTTGGTGATCGGAGAACCTCCTATTTCTGACAGTTGTGAATCCCCATACTTTTTTTTGACAATATCTGAGCCGTGTGTTTCTGGAGAACATGGAGCCCTTTATTTCAGGTGAACAGGATTCCCTTTTCAGCCACAGGGACCCTATATTTCTGTTGTCCGTGGAGCCTTATATGGCAAGTGCAGGGTCACCCCTTTTCTGGCGATCATTGAGCCCCACATTGGTGGCGGTCAGGAGGTCCCTACTCTGCCGTTCAGGGAGTCCCATATTTCTGGTGTTCACAGAACTCCATATTTCTAGCCATCAGGGAACCCCATATTTCTGTTGTCCGTGGAGCCTTTTATGGCAGGTGATCAGGGTCACCCCTATTTCTGGCCATTAATGCGTTCCTTATAGCTGGCGATCGGGGACTCTGATATTTCTGCTGTTTGAGGAATCCCATATTTCTACTGATTGGGGGTCCCTTATTTCTGTTTCTAACAATCGGGGAGCCCCATATTTCTGGCATTTTGGGACGTCCCTATTTTTGTCGAACGGGGAGCCCCATTTTTCTGGCGCTTGACGATCCCCTCTATTTCTGGCATTCTTGCATCTCCATATTTCTGGCGATTGAGGGTTTCCATTTTGGCCATGAGTGGCGATCCCATTGGTTGGGCCCCTTCAAGGTAAATGCTTTTGACTGGAGTACCCTATTAACCCCTTCCCACCAACGCTAATTTTCATCTCTGCATTTTCAATTTTTACCCCCTTCTTCCACCAGTCATTACTTTTTTTTTCCATCGTATTAGTGGTATTAGGGCTTATTTTTTGTGGGACAATTTGTCCTTCCTAATGTTACCATTTAATATTCTGTATATTGTACTAGGGAAATTTTAAAATATTTATAATGGGGTGGAATTAGAAAGAAAAAATTGCATTTGCCCCTTTTTTGATGGGTTTTATTTTTATTTTTTCCCCCATGTATTGCAAATGTTACCTGTACTCTGAATAATCGCGATGATTGAAATGAACTTTTTAAAAAAACTCCTTTTAATCCTTACAGAATGGCCCATTCTACAATCTTGTAATATACTTTGTGTATTGATTCTTCATTTCCAAGATCTCTGCTTGTCAATGACTGAGAACCCTCTTAGATCCTGGATCGTCGGGGTTTCCTGCTCTAAAAAATGTATTTACAAAGTAAAAAAAAAACAAAAATAAATTCCCACCATTGTGTAAGAGACAGCTCCTTCTCCCCTCTCGCAGCAGGTTTACTCCCTAGGATAAAAGTGGGGTTATGTCCCCTTTATTGTGATTGTATGGCGCTGGACAGCTATCTATAGACATGCACACATATGGAAACGTGTTTTTTGTCCTCGTACAAGACGCTGGCATGTGTGCGTGTGCCTGTAATGATAGTGGCAGGAGCAGAATTCATTTACACAGCTTGCATGACATTTTTTTTTCCAGTTGGTTGAACAGATGTAGACCCACGGGGCCCTCGAGAAATGACTTTGATAGATGGCTGCTGTCTGAGACGCTAGCGTACAACAGATTAGTGCAAACCCAAAGAGAATCTCGTCTGCTTTGTAGAGAGTTTGGTCCAATAAGATAATGTTTCTAATTAACCTATAGAGCACTGATGGAGCGAGAATGCCGGGCGCAAGGAACAGCCGCGCTCTTCTATTGTCAGGCAAACTGGAGAGTCGCTCTGGGCTCACTGCTGGGCCAAACCACGATTTTTTTTTTTTTTTCTGAATTTTTTATTTTTGTATTTATTTTTGCCTCGTTGCAGTGAAATGGCCATCAGACCCTTTAAGGACGCAGAGTAGTTAGTATCTTAATATTCACCTTTTTTTCATAGAACTTTTTGAATAAATACGACGCTCACTCTACATATGACATGGCAACTTTGTCCGGCAGGTCATTACAATTACGGAAATACCAGATTTGTATTGGTTTTATTACATTTTACCACTTTTACAAATAAAACATCACTTTTTGAAAATGAACAATTTTCCTGAGGTCGCTGTATTCTGACGCATATAACTTTTATTACTGTACTGTTGACGGAGATATGTCAGGACTCTTTATTTGTGGGGCAAATTGTAGTTTTTATTGGTACCAACGTTTGGTATGTATGAGTTTTTGTCTGCTTTTTATTGCTATTTTTTGGGGAAAGAGAGATGACCAAAATACGTTATTTTACGGTTATATATATATATATATATATATATATACAGTGGGGAAAAAAAGTATTTAGTCAGCCACCAATTGTGCAAGTTCTCCCACTTATAAAGATGAGGCCGGCCTGTAATTGTCATCATAGGTAGACCTCAACTATGAGAGACAAAATGAGAAAACTAATCCAGAAAATCTGATTTTTAAAGAATTTATTTGCAAATTATGGTGGAAAATAAATAATTGGTCACCTACAAACAAGCAAGATTTCTGTCTCTCACAGACCTGTAACTTCTCCTTTAAGAGGCTCCTCTGTCCTCCACTCATTACCTGTAGTAATGGCTCCTGTGTGACATTGTTATCAGTATAAAAGACCCCTGTCCACAACCTCAAACACTCACACTCCAAACTCCACTACGGTGAAGACCAAAGAGCTGTGGAAGGACCAGAAACAAAATGGTAGCCCTGCACCAGGCTGGGAAGACTGAATCTGCAATAGGCAAGCAGCTTGGTGTGAAGAAATCACCTGTGGGAGCAATAATTAGAAAATGGAAGACATACAAGACCACTGATAATCTCCCTCCATCAGGGGCTCCACGCAAGATCTCACCCCGTGGGGTCAAAATGATCACAAGAACGGTGAGCAAAAATCCCAGAACCCCACGGGGGGACCTAGTGACTGACCTGCAGAAAGCTGGGACTAACGTAACAAAGGCTACCGTCAGTAACACACTACGCCGCCAGGGACTCAGATCCTGCAGTGCCAGACGTGTCCCCCTGCTTAAGCCAGTGCATATCCGGGCCCGTCTGAAGTTTGCTAGAGAGCATTTGGATGTTCCAGAAGAGTATTGGGAGAATGTCATATGGTCAGATGAAACCAAAGTAGAACTGTTTGGTAGAAACACAACTCGTGGTGTTTGGAGGAGAGTGAATGCTGAGTTGTATCCAAAGAACACCATACCTACTGTGAAGCATGGGGGGGCAACATCATGTATGGGGCTGTTTCTCTGCAAAGGGACCAGGACGACTGATCCGTGTACATGAAAGAATGAATGGGGCCATGTATGGTGAGATTGTGAGTGCAAACCTCCTTCCATCAGCAAGGGCATTGAAGATGAAACGTGGCTGGGTCTTTCAGCATGACAATGATCCCAAGCACACCGCCAGGGCAACGAAGGAGCGGCTTCGTAAGAAGCATTTCAAGGTCCTGGAGTGGCCTAGCCAGTCTCCAGATCTCAGCCCCATAGAAAACCTTTGGAGGGAGGTGAAAGTCCGTGTTGCCCAGTGACAGCCCCAAAACATCCCTGCTCTAGAGGAGATCTGCATGGAGGAATGGGCCAACATACCAGCAACAGTGTGTGCCAACCTTGTGAAGACTTACAGAAAACGTTTGACCTCTGTCATTGCCAACAAAGGAGATAGAACAAAGTATTGAGATGAACTTTTGTTATTGACCAAATACTTATTTTCCACCATAATTTGCAAATAAATTCTTTAAAAATCAGACAATGTGATTTTCTGGATTAGTTTTCTCATTTTGTCTCTCATAGTTGAGGTCTACCTATGATGACAATTACAGGCCGGCCTCATCTTTATAAGTGGGAGAACTTACACAATTGGTGGCTGACTAAATACTCTTTTTTTCCCACTGTATATATATATATAAAATATATAATTTTTATTTATTTATTTTTTTAACGCCATTCACCGAATGGGATAAATAATACTATTTTTGTTTAGTGGGGGCTTATACGCACATGGGGTTACCTAACATGTTTGTTTACGTTACGTGTTTTTTGTTTTAATCCTAAATGTAGGTTTTTTAACTTTTTATTGTCATTTTTTTTTTTTTTTTTTTTAACTTTTTCCCTGTCCCACAAGTGGACTTGAACCTGGGTCTCAGATCCCCAGTGCAATGTACTGCAATACATATTGCTATTGATCACGGCATCCATGGGGTTAATCTGCCTGAGTCGGAGGATCTTCTATCTCCGGTGTCTAGTCCCAGGCCTCGGCTGTGTTGCCAGAGGTAATGCTGCAAGCACAGCTCAAGTGCCCGCGGCATTACTGCGCCGTGCTATTGCAGTGTGACGTAATAGTACGGAGTGGGAAGGAGTTAATGCAGATAAGTCCTTAACAGGCCTTAAAGGCGAACATGTCACCAGAAAAATTGCCTCTTTTTAAACCAAGTTTTTATGTTAAATATATATTTTTTTTCAATTTCGGTCACCGTGTATATATTTTTTTAAAGATTTTAAGTATAATATATTTTTTAAGAATTTTTTTTATAATTTTTTTGCCATGCCACTTGTCTAAATTTTTTTTTAAAAAAGTTTGTTAAATTGAATTTTTTAAAATCATTTTTGGTAATTTTTCTATATCTGACACTTGACAATTTTGCACGGGTTTTCTTTGCAGCAGTCACCTCATGTACATCACAGACAGTATTACAATAAAAGATAACTCCCTTATAGATAACACCACCCATCATTACATCACTACTGACAATAGGTGATGTCACAGCTTATCTCCTCCCCCTCTCTGCACAGAGCATGTCTACAAAACTCTCCATAGACCTCAATGAGTCGGCTCAAGTCTATTGCTGTCTATGGTCATGATTATGCTGTAAAGCAGATCACTAAATGCTGTTAACAGAGCTGAGGACAAGATCAGGCAAGATGGCCGTTCCATAATCATGGACAGAAAATAGAATTTAAAAAATCTGCTACCAGAATAAAAATAAATGAGAAAAAAAAATAGATTTCACTATCTGGTTTTAATAAATAAAGGTTTTGTTTTTTGAAAATAAAACAAATCCAGGAATATTGCAGTTTTCACATTGGCCTCCAGATCTTACTCAGTGACACTTCCAGTTTTCTGCAGCTCACTTGACGGCTTAACTGTATAGACTTGGACAATATAATAAAGCATTTATTCTGAAATTAGGATTGAGGACCAGAGGGTCACTTTAAAGGGATTGTACAAAATTATTAAAACATGGACAATTGCAATTTTCACACTGGCCACTAGAGCAGACTCATTGGCACGTCCTGGTTTCTGCAGCTCACGCGACAGCTTAGCTGTTTAGACTGGGACGGCTTATTGAGAATCGGAGGGTCACTTTAAAGGGTTGTTCAGGATTTTAGAAATGTGGCTAGCTTCTTCCATGAGCAGCTCAGCTCCTTTTAAGTGAAAGAGTCTGTGTTATAACACCACACACAACCTGTGGACACATGGCATTACAAGTATGTAACAGCAGGGGGCGCCAAAGAAGTTATTGTAACAACAGAGGGCTCCAGAAAAAGTATATAATAGGATAGGATGCCATAACTAGTATATAACAGCGGGGGAAGGGGGTGCCCTAACTAGTATATATTAGCAGGGGTGCCATTATAAGTATGTAAAGACAGTGGGTGCCATAACAATTATGTATCTGCAGGGGGCACCATAACAAGTATGTAGCAACAGGAGTTGCTAGAATAATTATGTTACTGCAGGGGTAACACCACAAATATGTAATGGTATGGGGTGCCATAACAAGTATGTAACAGCAGGGGGTGTTATAACTATGTAACAACAAGAGGGAACCATAACAAGTATATAACGGGGACGCCTTAACAAGTTTATAACAGCAGGGGTCATCACAACAAGTATGTAACAGCAGGGGGCGCCATAACAAGTATGTAACAGTAGGGGGGGCGCCATAACAAGTATGTAACAGCAGGGGCACCATAGCAAGTTTGTAACAGCAGGAGGTGTCATAACAAGTATATAACAGCAGGGGGCGCCATTACAAGTATGTAACAGCAGGGGGTTCTATAGCAAGTATATAACAGCAGGGGGTGCTATAGCAAGTATATAACAGCAGGGGGCGCCATAATAAGTATGTAACAGTAGGGGGACGCCGTAACAAGTATGTAACATCAGGGGCACCATTGCAAGTATGTAACAGCAGGAGTTGTCATAACAAGTATATAACAGCTGGGGGTGCCATAACTAGTATATAACAGCAGGGGGCGCCATTACAAGTATGTAACAGCAGGGGGCGCCATTACAAGTATATAACAGCTGGGGGCGCAATAACTAGTATATAACAGCTGGGGGCGCAATAACTAGTATATAACAGCTGGGGGCGCAATAACTAGTATATAACAGCAGGGGGAGCCATTACAAGTATGTAACAGCAGGGGGTGCCATTACAAGTATATAACAGCTGGGGGCGCCATTACAAGTAAATAACAGCTGGGGGCGCCATTACAAGTATATAACAGCAGGGGGCGCCATTACAAGTATATAACAGCTGGGGGCGCCATAACAAGTATGTAACAGTAGGGGGCGCCATTACAAGTATATAACAGCTGGGGGCGCCATTACAAGTATATAACAGCTGGGGGCGCCATTACAAGTATATAACAGCTGGGGGCGCCATAACAAGTATGTAACAGTAGGGGGCGCCATTACAAGTATATAACAGCTGGGGGCGCCAGTACAAGTATATAACAGCTGGGGGCGCCATTACCAGTATATAACAGCCGGGGCGCCATTACAAGTATATAACAGCTGGGGGCGCCATAACAAGTATGTAACAGTAGGGGGCGCCATTACAAGTATATAACAGCTGGGGGCGCCATTACAAGTATGTAACAGCTGGGGGCGCCATAACAAGTATGTAACAGTAGGGGGCGCCATTACAAGTATATAACAGCCGGGGCGCCATTACAAGTGTATAACAGCTGGGGGCGCCATAACAAGTATGTAACAGTAGGGGGCGCCAATACAAATATGTTATGTTTTCTATGCTATAACAGAATAATGTAATATCTACTCGTGGTCCAACCTCATAACTTAACCCTTTCATTGAGTAATTACATTTTTAGGTCGGGGGCGGGTGTATATCTCTTACAGTCTCACCATTTATTTCCCTCTTTCAGAAACTGAATCTCCCGGCCATCCTGCGGGCGCCGAAAGAAAGAAAACCCAGTAAGAGAGAGGGGGGACGCAGAAGACGTTGCCGTTGCCGGCGGTCCTCTACAGGTAATTGTCAGCCATATTTTCATTAGCATTGCAATTTCATTTTCCCCTGGAAAAGGTTGTTAATGTTTTAAGTGGGAGCAGCAGGACCCGTGTTTGTGGCAGCGGCGGCGCTCTCTGCTAGCCCGGCGTTGTGATAATTTTTTCCATGGCCGCAGGGCAGACGTCTGTGATTGACGCGTTTCTCGGCTCATTCTGTGTTTTTTCTTTTTTTTTTTTTTCTTAAAGTTGTGGAATATGTAAGAAGAACCACGACCAGCATCTGCTTCTGCTGTGTGATACGTGCAAGCTGCACTATCACCTGGGGTGCCTGGACCCCCCACTCACAAGGATGCCGAAGAAAACCAAGAACAGCTACTGGTGAGTGCCCCTGCCCTGAATATCAGGCCACATTCGGAGCCTCCGACGCAGAGTTCGATAGAAATCCCAGAGATAAAAGTCCTAGAAGCCTGACTTTTTTTGTCCAGCGATATCTGTGAAAAAGTAACAGGCACCCAACAGACCCCATTATAGTCAGAATCCATTACTGCCCGCCATTAGACAGAACATTTTAGCCATTCTTCTGGTCCTGCAGCAGACCGGAAGAGCTGAGACAGCGGCACAGATGTGAACACAGCCTTAAACTATTTTTGCCCAATTTCTCACTTGTAGCAGTTTTCCCCTCTGCAGAACCTATCTGTAGTTCTCAGTTCTCCCTGAGCTGGTGGTATCTGCTATTAGCTGCTGTGTATGTACATGAGGAGTAACACTATTTCTGCCCAATATATCACTTGCATCCTTTTGTAGCAGTTTTCCCTCTGCTGAGACTGTCTGTAATTCTCAGTTCTCCCTGAGCTGGCGGTGAAGACTATCTGCTATGATGTCAAGATAGGCTACTGTGTGTGTAAATATGAGGAGTAACACTACTTCTGCCCACTATCTCAAATGAACCTTTTTTCCCCTCTGTAAGTATCAGTTCTCCCTGATCTGGTTGGATCTGCTATGGGCTATGTTATCACAATAGGTTGCCATGTGTGTACTTGAGGAGTAACACTATTTCTGCGCAATCTATCACTTGTATCTTCTTGTAGCAGTTTTCCCCTCTGCAGACTGTGTCTATAATTCTCACTTCTCCCTGAGCTGGTGGTGGAGACTAGCTGCTCTGATGTCTCCCATAGAAAAAACATGGAGAAAGCAGGAGATTCTGAACACCTAGCTCTCCCTTGCTCAGTAGCAGCATGGAGGATATTATACAGCTCTGCTGAACAGTATTGGTGAGATAGAAAACTTAATATTAGCTGCAGCAGTCTGCCTTGGTCTTTGCTTCCCTTTCATTTGGCTCTTTCTTCCCTTGTCCTCTCCATATACTTGTATGGACACATGTGATTTGATACCTTGCTGAGCTGTACAGAGGATGTCACCCCCCACACCGGTCCCCACTGGGGCTTATAATCTAAACATTAAATGAACCTATCAGTAGGTTTTTCTAGTGTGGGAGGAAACCCATACAAACCCAGAGAGGACATAGACACTTGTTGCCCTGGACCCCACTACACTACAGCCGTGCTAACCACTGACCCACCGTGCCACCCACTAAGTGAACACAAGCACATTATTTCAGTGCGTCCCATGAATGGACCCGGAAAGTTCCCATCAAATATTCAGAACCTAGTCATTGGCCCTGATTAATCCTATGGAGGCCAGCAGCCTCCTTTTACCCTCGGCTGGGGTGATATGCAGTGGCATGCTGTTTCCTTATGTAGCACACCCGAAATGAGATACCGTATCCTTAGAATAGGTTATCGTTTGAGGATCCCAGGTGTCAGACCCCGCCGATCAACTTTTTGTAGAAACTGCAGCGTCTGGGTGAGCTCTGCGGCCTCTTCACAGAAGGCCAAGCGTGGCGCCGTACATTTATGTATATCGGATGTGCTTTGTATCGAAGCGAACAGACTATGTGAGCAAGTTACGGTGGCCTGTGAAGCGGAAGCAGCACTCTGCTGATGCTTCAGACAGCTGATCAACGGGGGGGGGCCCGGTTTTAGTTTCTCTGCAATTCACCATCCTCTCTGCTTCTGAGCAGGCACCATCTTGGTTTTCAGAGTCCCCTTTCTATGTTCTCTGCTGCCTATCAGTGCAGCATCATATGGGCAGCTACAGACAGTACCATCTTGGCCTGCTGGTGGACATGATAATTCTACTTCTTCCTATATTCTCCTAAGCCATCGAGGCTGCACTGCCATCTCCTACATTCAGACTCCTTCATCAGCCGTGACTGTGATAGGAGTTTGTGTCCCCCTTGTGGATAGTCTGTGTGCCACAGTCCATCTTTTATCATACAAGTAGTGAGACTTTGGAGAGAACACTAATTGTTTTTAGATTTCTCTGTCTCTGTTTGATCAGCATCACAATGGCAGCTACAGCCAGCGCCATCTCTGCCTGCTGGGGAAACCAATATGTGAATTATATGATGTGCAGTTTATATTGTGTGTAATTATATATATATATATATATATATATACACTGTATAGAAACAGGTAAGGTACATGACCGGAGTGTCGCTTTTGTAAGGGTCGACTTGTATACGCTCCAGCAACAGGGTGGATGAACCATTTGTGTCATTTTGGACCAGCTACTCTGTCTCCAAAATTGTGGAGTGGTAAATCTGTGATTTTTTTTTTTTTTTTTCTTTTTGTTCTGCCTTTTAAGTAAATTGTAAGGAGCATTAAGTGTCATCTGTGGAGAGGATAAAAAGGCAGCGTGGCGGTTGGGGGCCAGGTAGAGTAGGTCACATCCTTTTATTTTCTGCTTACAACCTGCCTTTGCCCTGGGTTATAAGCACAAGCTCTTTTCATCTTGGTTGTTGCGCTTGGTTAATTTTATTCTCTTTGCTTTTAATTAGTCCAAATGTTCTCGGATGGAGGAGGGTTTTGGTGAAGCTGAAGCCGCGCAGATCGCGTCTCTTCATTATACTACGCCGTGTTATTCACCGGGTTATTTTCTAAGCCAGATGAATCCATGACTACAGAATATCCCTCCAAAAAAAAAAAAAAAAAAAAAAAAACCTCCATAAATTTTTGTTATTTATCTATTTCTGGGTAATTTTGGCCTTCTACAGATACCATGCTGGATGTCTACTAGTAATGGCCGCCATTACAGCGCCCACAGGGCTTCATGTCAGACTGGCAGAGCAGCAAGAACTACGAACTACTTCTGTCGCTGTCTCACTTTATCGTTCTGTCATGTTGTATCTGTGTCTTTATGTCTCTTTGTATCTTTGGGTCTCTCTTTCAGTCTCTTACATTCAGTCTTTCTTACTTTCAGTCTCTTTCAGTCTCTCTCTTTGTCACTCTGTCTTTCAGTCTTTCATGTATTCTCTCACTTTTAGTCTCTTTTTTTTATATTCAATCGCTCTCTGTCTTTGGGTCTCTCTGTCTGGATTTTTGTCTCTGTCTTTCGGTCTATCTTTTGGTCTCTGTGTTTTGGTTCTCTCTCAGTCTTTCAGTCTGTCTGTATTTCGCTCTCTGTCTTTTTCAGTCTCTCTGTCTTTCGGAGTCTCTCTCTGTCTTTCGTTCTCTCTCTCTGTCTTTCGCTCTCTGTCTTTCGTGTTTCTCTGTCTTTCGTGTCTCTCTGTCTTTCGTGTTTCTCTGTCTTTCGGGTCTCTCTGTCTTTCGGATCTCTCTGTCTTTCGGTTTCTCTCTGTCTTTTGGTTTCTCTCTCTGTCTTTCGGGTCTCTCTGTCTTTTGGGTCTCTCTGTCTTTTGGGTCTCTCTGTCTTTTGGGTCTCTCTGTCTTTTGGGTCTCTCTGTCTTTTGGGTCTCTGTCTTTCAGATCTCTCTGTCTTTCGGTTTCTCTCCCTGTCTTTTGGTTTCTCTCTCTGTCTTTCGCTCTCTGTCTTTCGGGTCTGTCTGTCTTTTGGTCTGTCTGTCTTTCGGGTCTCTCTGTCTTTTGGGTCTCTCTGTCTTTCGGATCTCTCTGTCTTTCGGGTCTCTCTGTCTTTCGGGTCTCTCTGTCTTTCGGGTCTCTCTGTCTTTCGGTTTCTCTCTCTGTCTTTCGTTTTCCTTCTCTGTCTTTCGCTCTCTGTCTTTCGGGTCTCTCTGTCTTTCGCTCTCTGTCTTTCGGGTCTGTCTGTCTTTTGGGTCTCTCTGTCTTTCGGATCTCTCTGTCTTTCGGGTCTCTCTGTCTTTCGGGTCTCTCTGTCTTTCGGTTTCTCTCTCTGTCTTTCGTTTTCCTTCTCTGTCTTTCGCTCTCTGTCTTTCGGGTCTCTCTGTCTTTCGCTCTCTGTCTTTCGGGTCTGTCTGTCTTTTGGGTCTCTCTGTCTTTCGGATCTCTCTGTCTTTCGGGTCTCTCTGTCTTTCGGATCTCTCTGTCTTTCGGTTTCTCTCCCTGTCTTTTGGTTTCCCTCTCTGTCTTTCGGGTCTGTCTGTCTTTTGGGTCTCTGTCAGGCTTTGGGGTCTCTCTGTCTATCTTTTGCTCTCTCTCTCTGGATTTCGCTCTCTGTGTCTTTTGCTCTCTCTGGCTTTTGGGTCTCTCTCTCTGACTTTTGGTCTCTGTCTATCTTTCTGTGTGTCTTTCTCTTTTAGTCGTTCTCTAGTCTCTTCCACCCTTTCAGTCACTCTCTTCTTCCAATTTTTGTCTCTTCTTGGTCAGACCCCAAAATTTTCTGTATTTACTTTAGTAGATCAGGACTCCAGATCAAAATTATTACAAATGTAGCCAAAAAAATATAATTTCTACAGTCTTGAGCACACTAGGGATTTATTTTTCCTTTTTCCCCTCTTTTTTGTTTTACACTGGAGCCATGAGGGGACAATGATATTCCGGGAGATGATTTGCGTCCTGTATTCTCGTGTTGTCTAAGAGCATTACCGTACAACCAAAATTTGTGATAAAATATCACCCACGCCCACTTTACTTTTCTGCTTACTTTTTACTAAGTGGCAATGCATAAAATCTACCGGCCGACTGCTAAAAATATCACTGGCCTTTTTTAGTTATCGCTATCAGATTCTGAAGCTAGTAATCTCGTATAATTAGTTTTGGTTTTTACTCTTATTTACAAACTTTCAGAAGGCGTAACCAAAATTTTTTTTTTTTTCAAAAATTCTACCTGGTCATTTGTCCATGCTGTTTTTTTTTTTTGTTTGTTTTTTTTTATGCCAGCACACAAATGCCCCGGCCACCTGGCTGTGCACAGGAGCAGAGTTGTAAAGGGGCCACAGTGCTGAATTGGTGGTGTGCCCCTTTATTCTCATGATTCATTGGACCCCCACTAATCATAAAGTGATAATGTATCCCAGCAAAATACCATCAATTTATAAGATGGGAATACCAGTTTTAACTAATTTTTTTTTTTCCCATCAAAAATTAAAGTAATAAATGTAATGACTGTAATGACTGGGCAGCTCATACAGTTTCCGGCCCCCAGCGGATCACATGACTGCCCAGTCAGGAGGAAGCCGCATCATGGAGGCTTCCATAGCTGTACATACGGTGTATGAGCAGATCGGGGAAAGTTGGGATGGTAACAAAACCACCCCTTCCTTAGTTTTGGGATGACCGGCTGTCATTAACAGCTGTCTCCCCGATCCTCCTGCAGCTACTCAACTCTGCAAGGATGTGCAGAGTTAATTGCTGACCGTCCGAGTGTACGTAGTCACCGATTGGTCGGTAGCAGTTGAAAAAAAAACAAACAAAAACAACAAAAAGCAGTTGAGAAAAGAGATAAAAAAACCATTCCTGATTTCCATTGCTTTGCGCCCCTCTAGGCAGTGCTCGGAGTGTGACCAGGCCGGTAGCAGTGACATCGAAGCGGATTTTGCTATGGAAACTTTACCAAACGGGACTAAGAGATCGAGAAGGCAAATAAAAGAACCAGTGAAGTTTGTATCACAGGACGTCCCACAAGACACCAAGAAAACTCCTTTAAGGAGCACAGTAAGTAATGATTGCTCTTCCGATTGACCTGCAAGTGGTTGTCTGACGGGTATCCTGGGACTTTTCGGTTTGTGGGGCATGTTCAGTTCTCTAACTCTGCATAGTATAGACATTTTAGGAAGCTGCAGCCATTTTGAAGACTCTGGAGAGTTGCTTTTGGTCACCCGGTCACCCACCTGCATAGAAGTTTATACGGAATCTTTTCTGTTCTCTCCTTCCCTTTATCTGTCCATCCTTTGTATTTAACTTCTATTGGTCAATTTCCTGACCATACCTTGATGAGAACATTAGAGGAAGGCACAAACCTTCACTAAAGTAGGACTATCCACACGACACCCTACATACAGTCAGCCACCATATACAAAACAGATAATAATAACAGTGACCAACTGGCACAGTGGGATAGAGGGCCCTGCCCGCAAGGGCTTACAATCTATGAGGGAAGAGGGATAGAGACAGAAGGTGTGGTGTGAAGAATATCGCCTTGCCAAGCCCTATGGCCTACCTGCGATCACCCTTCTTAACCTTCCACTCACAACCCGTGAGCGGACCAAGTTCGTAGGATAGAATGAAACGAGCTTTATAAATTTTATATATTTAATAACCCAAGTGGGTCGGTACTAATTAATAGCATATACAGAAATATACAATATTAATATGATCAAGCATAAATATACGAGCAAAATGCGATGATACAGCACATAAAACAAAAATGGAAATAAAGTATAGAGTAATACCAGACCTAAGGAAAGCTCCTGAGCACAGCTCTCTCTTAGCTGTCTCTCTTCCAGGCTTCACACAAAGACAAAAGACCTCACCCCACCTCAGTGTGAAGACCCTTGTCCAGCTCCACCCTTCACCCCCCCCAGCCAGCCCTCTCCTCACGAAAAGAGGAATCTATGCCGGTTAGAAGGAAAGATGGGTGCCTGGGTTAGTTGCAGGTCATTAGCCCACTCTCCCCCCTTTGGACATCTGGGATATCACACTGACGGGTCAGAAAGGCCCTCTCTCCATGGTATGCACATAAAACCACTGGAGCGAATTGACCACCAATGTAAACACAGCACTACATTCCTACAGATATGTGAGACTGATATGAATAAAGAATGATACATGTTCAAGAAAGATACATAAATTGAGGGTCTCATCATCGCATGTGGGTAGAGGCTGTACAGATGGTGGCGTGGTGACAGTAGAGTATTTGGAGGTTGTAGGCCTTCCTGAATAGGTGAGTCTTCAGGGCCTTCTTGAAGCTTGTGATTGTGGGGCACTGTCTTATGTGTCTTGGTAATGAGTTTCAGAGTATGGAGGATGCACAGGAGAAGTCTTGGAGACGGTTGTGTGAAGAGCGGATAAGAGCGGAGTAGGAGGTCTGTGGAGGATCGGCGGTTACGTGCGGGCAGGTAGCGGGAGATTAGGTCGGAGATATATGGAGGGGGCAGGTTGTGGATGGCTTTGTATGTCAGCGTTAGTAGTTTGAACTCTATTCGCTGGGCGATGGGTAGCCAGTGAAGGGATTGGCAGAGGGTAGCGGCCGATGAAGAACGGGGGGAGAGGTGTATTAGGCGAGCAGCACAGTTTAAGGTGGACTGGAGGGGGCGAGAGTGTTAGCTGGGAGGCCATGGAGAAGGGTGTTACAGTAGTCTAGGTGGGAGATTATGAGGGCGTGAACTAGTATCTTTGTAGTTTCAGGGGTGAGGACCGAGCAGATTCGATGGATGTTCTTGAGTTGGAGGCGGCAGGAGGTGTTGAGGGTTTGAATATGCGGCTTGAAGGATAGGTCAGAGTCTAAGGTTATCCCAAGGCAGTGGGCCTGTGGCACTGAGGTGAGAGGCCTGTAACTGACTTCATAGGTAGACCTCAACTATGAGAGACGAAATGAGAAAACATATCCTAAAAATCAAATTCTCTTATTTTTTTAAGAATTTATTTGCAAATTATGGTGGAAAATAAGTATTTGGTCACCTACAAACAAGCAAGATTTCTGGCTCTCACAGACCTGTAACTTCTTCTGTAAGAGGCTCCTCTGTCCTCCACTCATTACCTGTAGTAATGGCTCCTGTGTGACATTGCTATCAGTATAAAAGACGCCTGTCCACAACCTCAAACAGTCACACTCCAAACTCCACTATGGTGAAGACCAAAGAGCTGTGGAAGGACCAGAAACAAAATGGTAGCCCTGCACCAGGCTGGGAAGACTGAATCTGCAATAGGCAAGCAGCTTGGTGTGAAGAAATCACCTGTGGGAGCAATAATTAGAAAATGGAAGACATACAAGACCACTGATAATCTCCCTCCATCAGGGGCTCCACGCAAGATCTCACCCCGTGGGGTCAAAATGATCACAAGAACGGTGAGCAAAAATCCCAGAACCACACGGGGGGACCTAGTGAGTGACCTGCAGAAAGCTGGGACTAACGTAACAAAGGCTACCGTCAGTAACACACTACGCCGCCAGGGACTCAGATCCTGCAGTGCCAGACGTGTCCCCCTGCTTAAACCAGTACATATCCCGGCCCGTCTGAAGTTTGCTAGAGAGCATTTGGATGTTCCAGAAGAGTATTGGGAGAATGTCATATGGTCAGATGAAACCAAAGTAGAACTGTTTGGTAGAAACACAACTCGTGGTGTTTGGAGGAGAGTGAATGCTGAGTTGTATCCAGAGAACACCATACCTACTGTGAAGCATGGGGGGGCAACATCATGCTTTGGGGCTGTTTCTCTGCAAAGGGACCAGGACGACTGATCCGTGTACATGAAAGAATGAATGGGGCCATGTATGGTGAGATTGTGAGTGCAAACCTCCTTCCATCAGCAAGGGCATTGAAGATGAAACGTGGCTGGGTCTTTCAGCATGACAATGATCCCAAGCACACCGCCAGGACAACGAAGGAGCGGCTTCGTAAGAAGCATTTCAAGGTCCTGGAGTGGCCTAGCCAGTCTCCAGATCTCAACCCCATAGAAAACCTTTGGAGGGAGTTGAAAGTCCGTGTTGCCCAGCGACAGCCCCAAAACATCCCTGCTGTAGAGGAGATCTGCATGGAGGAATGGGCCAACATACCAGCAACAGTGTGTGCCAACCTTGTGAAGACTTACAGGAAACGTTTGACCTCTGTCATTGGCAACAAAGGATATATAACAAAGTATTGAGATGAACTTTTGTTATTGACCAAATACTTATTTTCCACCATAATTTGCAAATAAATTCTTTAAAAAATCAGACAATGTGATTTTCTGGATTAGTTTTCTCATTTTGTCTCTCATAGTTGAGGTCTACCTATGATGACAATTACAGGCCGGCCTCATCTTTATAAGTGGGAGAACTTGCACAATTGGTGGCTGACTAAATACTTTTTTTCCCCACTGTATCTACTAGCTTTCTCAACCTCCACCAAATCTACATCATTTGATAGGGACTGCTCCACTGATTCCGGCACAGCTGGAATTTTGTCTCTAGCCCCCACCATTTCTGAGCTATTGGAGCTGTTAGTTTCAGCACCTAATATGCTAATTAGGCTCTCTGCTGTCAGGTGGGCGGTCCTGGGCCTGAGCAGATGTCTGAGACAGTAAACAGTCTAATTGGCTGTTGAGTGCAGAAACTCCGATAGCTCAGAAATGGTGGGGGTTAGAGAAAAAATTCCAACTGTGGCAGAATCAATGAAGCAGAGCCCATTGAAGAACGCAAAGTGGTGAAAGATCCTTTTTAACGCTACAGTCTAATGCTGGGGCTACCTGGTGACTTTGGCTGCAATTTCTGTCGTCCGGTCACCCTGCGACTCCTTCATTAATATTAGTGAACAGATTTGCATTGTGGTGCGGTCACTACACCCTCGGGGTCACAATGCAATTCCATTCTCTAACATTGGTGAAGGAGGCGCAGGGCGACCCGGCTATCTTTGGTTGCGCGATGGTCAAGTCAACGTGTAGCCCTGGTCTAAGTGATTCCCGCATGCTACCTGCATATACAGTCATATGAAAAAGTTTGGGCACCCCTATTAATCTTAATCATTTTTAGTTCTAAATATTTGGGTGTTTGCAACAGCCATTTCAATTTGATATATCTAATAACTGATGGACACAGTAATATTTCAGGATTGAAATGAGGTTTATTGTACTAACAGAAAATGTGCAATATGCATTAAACCAAAATTTGACCGGTGCAAAAGTATGGGCACCTCAACAGAAAAGTGACATTAATATTTAGTAGATCCTCCTTTTGCAAAAATAACAGCCTCTAGTCGCTTCCTGTAGCTTTTAATCAGTTCCTGGATCCTGGATGAAGGTATTTTTGACCATTCCTCTTTACAAAACAATTCCAGTTCAGTTAAGTTTGATGGTCGCCGAGCATGGACAGCCCGCTTCAAATTATCCCACAGATGTTCAATGATATTCAGGTCTGGGGACTGGGATGGCCATTCCAGAACATTGTAATTGTTCCTCTGCATGAATGCCTGAGTAGATTTGGATCATTGTCTTGCTGAAATATCCATCCCCGGCGTAACTTCAAATTCGTCACTGATTCTTGTACATTATTCTCAAGAATCTGCTGATACTGAGTTGAATCCATGCGACCCTCAACTTTAACAAGATTCCCGGTGCCGGCATTGGCCACACAGCCCCAAAGCATGATGGAACCTCCACCAAATTTTACAGTGGGTAGCAAGTGTTTTTCTTGGAATGCTGTGTTTTTTGGACGCCATGCATAACGCCTTTTTGTATGACCAAACAACTCAATCTTTGTTTCATCAGTCCACAGGACCTTCTTCCAAAATAAAGCTGGCTTGTCCAAATGTGCTTTTGCATACCTCAGGCGACTCTGTTTGTGGCGTGCTTTCAGAAACGGCTTCTTTCGCATCACTCTCCCATACAGCTTCTCCTTGTGCAAAGTGTGCTGTATTGTTGACCGATGCACAGTGACACCATCTGCAGCAAGATGATGCTGCAGCTCTTTGGAGGTGGTCTGTGGATTGTCCTTGACTGTTCTCACCATTCTTCTTCTCTGCCTTTCTGATATTTTTCTTGGCCTGCCACTTCTGGGCTTAACAAGAAGTGTCCCTGTGGTCTTCCATTTCCTTACTATGTTCCTCACAGTGGAAACTGACAGGTTAAATCTCTGAGACAACTTTTTGTATCCTTCCCCTGAACAACTATGTTGAACAATCTTTGTTTTCAGATCATTTGAGAGTTGTTTTGAGGAGCCCATGATGCCACTCTTCAGAGGAGATTCAAATAGGAGAACAACTTGCAATTGGCCACCTTAAATACCTTTTCTCATGATTGGATACACCTGGCTATGAAGTTCAAAGCTCAGTGAGGTTACAAAACCAATTTTGTGCTTCAGTAAGTCAGTAAAAAGTAGTTAGGAGTATTCAAATCAATAAAATGATAAGGGTACCCAAATTTTTGCACCGGTCAAATTTTGGTTTGATGCATATTGCACATTTTCTGTTAGTACAATAAACCTCATTTCAATCCTGAAATATTACTGTGTCCATCAGTTATTAGATATATCAAATTGAAATGGCTGTTGCAAACACCCAAATATTTAGAACTAAAAATGATTAAGATTAATAGGGGTGCCCAAACTTTTTCATATGACTGTATATTGTTGTGACTGTCCCTTTAAATGAAGATTCTCTGCATTTTGCTGACTGGTGCTTTATCCCATAGTGAGTTCATTATTCTGTTTTATATGTTTATAGAGCCAGCTGAAATGGTTTTTTGCCGTGTTTCGGGTGTAAAATCAATAACAATAAAACGGAATCGCTAGACCGCAACATTGCCGTACATATAGCAAATTAATTACACCTAATTTCAATTTTAAGTGAAATGAATAGGCTTCGCCTTTATCGGGAAATCCATATTACTAAGGAGTATGACCAGCTGTAGCGCACAGATTGATCACATCTGCTGCTCCTGTGGAGAGGGCTTAGTTGTCGTGATGGGGGATCTTTTTTTCGTGAGTAGATGAATTTGGAGCTCTTAAAGGGGAAGTTGGTATTTGAGTCTAAGGGTGTTACATGACGGGACCAGTCAACATGTGGAATTAGATGAAATAAGCTTTATATTCAAATTTGAACAATAACTGTGCTTGGTCTTTTATACATTTTGTTTAGTCTGACTAATAGATTTGCTTGTCCACAATTCCTAGTTTTCCCTTCCTTGCAGTTATGTCCACAGGTCACCAGAAGCTAGTTGTTTTTTCTATCATTCAGATAGCGTTTTACTGCAAGTTACAGCTTGCACAGAAGCCCCATACTGGCTTATATGGTTGACTGTTCTGTGTAGACCTGAACAGAGTCTGCAGAGCCATCTCACCATCAGAGAGCAGGGTATTTAGAAACACATGACAGCTTGTTAAATTGTTGGATGACTAAATAAGACAGAGCAGAAGCACCCAAAAAAACCAGATAAGGCTTTGTATGCAGCTCCCCTGTCAGTCCTGGTTTTCTGAGGCAGGAGAAGCGATTTACTTTTTCATTCATTCACACTAGTGATTCTCACTGCTAGGAAGAACTTAAAGAGGGAAGGTAGTTCTTGCTCTGGTTGAAAATGAGACAGAGCAAGGAGTCCCATGACTAATTAAATAGTTGACTGTTCGGTGTAGACCTGAACAGAGTCAGCGGAGTCATCTCATCATTAGAGGGCAGGGTATTACATAACACATGACAGCTCTGTTATATCGCTGGAGGCCTAACTAGGAGAATAGTAGCAGTAAACAAACAGATATGGCTTTGTAGGCAGCTATCCTGTCACTCTTGGTTATCTGTGGGAGAAGATTTGGAGAGAAAGCCAGACACTTTTTCTTTCATTCACATAGTCATTCAGTGCAAGGGAGAGCTTACTCTGGTGCCCCATTATAACTTATATGAAAAGCTGTTCTGTGTAGTCCTGAGCAGAGTCAGCAGCGTCAGTTCACCATTAGAGCGTAGAACTATAAAAACTTGAATTGTTGGACACTTAAATAATACACAACAGTAACTCTAAACAAACAGGTAAGGCTTTGGCTTAAGCTGCCAAGTCACTCCTGGTTTTCTGGGGCAGGAGAAGAAGCCAGCTACTTTTCTACTTTCCCTTCATTCACACTAGTAATTCACTGTCAGGGAGAACAAAAGAGGGAAAATAGTGCTTGCTCTGGTTGAAAATGGGACAGAGTCAGGGGCAAGAAGTCCCATAACAGCTTATATGGTTGACTGTTCTGTGTTGACCTGAACAGAATCAGCAGAGTCATCTCATGATTAGAGGACAGGATAGTGAATAACACGTAACATCTCTGTTGAATCGTTGGAAGCCTAAATAAAGCAGAACAGTATCACTATATAAACAGGTAAGGCTTGTATACAGCTCCTCTGTCACTCCTGGTAATCTGGAAGAGGAGAATTAGAACAAGCTAGCTACTTTTTCTTTTAATCACATAATGATTCACTACAAGGGAGAACTTAGAAAGCTAATGTAGGGGTTGCTCTGGATCACCAGAATACAGAGTAAGGATTTCATTGATAACCTATATGGTAGACTTTGTTGTGTATAATGGGTCAGAAAAGTCTTATTATTAGTGACTGACATGACAGCTCTAGTATGCTGCTGGCGGGCTATATAAGGGACAATAGTAACACTAGACAAACCAATAAGGTAACAGTATATAGCTTTCCTGTCACCCTGCTGTTTTCTGGGGGAGGAAATGTAGGAGAAGACGCTGCCTACATTTTTCATCATTGACATAGTGGTTCATAGGGATTACTTAGAGTAGGAAGTTAGCACTTGCTTTGGTTCATAAGGAGACAGAGCAAGGAGCTCTGTGAAAGTTTGTATGGTTGACTGGTCTGTGTAGACCTAGGCAGAGTCAGCAGTCATCTCCTCATTAAAGTACAGGGTTTTACATAATAAATGACAGCTGTGTTGTACTGTTGGAGGCCTACATAAGGAAGAATTGTACCACTAAACAGATGAGGCTTTCTATGCTGCTCCCCTTCACTCCCCCTTTTTTTTGAGGCAGGAGAAGCTTGCTACTTTTTCCTCTATTCACACAATGATTCACTGCCATAGAGAATATAGAGAGGGAAGGTAGCGCTTGCTCTGGTTGACAAGGAGACACAACAAGGAGCTATATGCTGTGTAGACTAGGACAAAGTCAGCAGAGTCATCTTATGATTAGAGGACATGATTCTTTCAGCACCCATTCATTACAGCACAGCTCTGCTTGTTCTGATTGGCTGCTGTGTGTAGCGCAGACTCTGCAGGAAGTCAGTACATTAAAAGCTGATTTCAATTACCTTGAGGACTAAGGGATCGTAACTACAAGTAGATAAACTACCAGTGAGAAAGATGAGATTATTAAGTAACTCCTGCACAGACACACCAGAGGGTGAGCCTCAAAGGGACGGGGTGCAGATCTGCTGTAATTGTGACCCACATAAGTTTGTTTAGTTTTTCGTAACATATTTTCTGTGCCGTGTCCTGGCATTCAGGAGAGAGTTCATTATCTGTATTTGTGCTTACAAACGCACATTGTCAGGGTTTCAAGCACAATGTTGGTTTTCAGATATTCTACCTCCCAGAAGACCCTAAGGGGAAAAAAACAGGTGCGGGAACACGAACAACAGACACTGTTAAACTCATTAAAAATAAGAGTTACGTATCCACACAGACAACATTACCGACTAACAGATGTACTGTACGGGGATGGGAATACGACTACTCACACTCTAGTATGGGCCAAAATATTCCAGAACCTATTTGTACACTCGCTACTCTACAGATAGAGCCACTGCATTCATTATCTTCTACTGATCCTACTTTATAGCCTGAATATACTCCAGAGCTAGATTCACTATTCTGCCTGTGGACATACTATACCTGCATTACCTATCCTGTACTGATCCTGAGTTACATCCTGTATTATACTCCAGAGCTGCGCTCACTATTCTGCTGGTGCAGTCACTGTGTACATACATTACATTACTTATCCTGTACTGATCCTGAGTTACATCCTGTATTATACTCCAGAGCTGCGCTCACTATTCTGCTGGTACAGTCACTGTG
The DNA here is from genome assembly GCA_947044405.1 of Leptodactylus fallax. Lineage (NCBI taxonomy): Eukaryota > Metazoa > Chordata > Amphibia > Anura > Leptodactylidae > Leptodactylus > Leptodactylus fallax. The sequence continues at coordinate 168,499 of CAMRHE010000766.1, forward strand.
TACATACATTACATTACTTATCCTGTACTGATCCTGAGTTACATCCTGTATTATACTCCAGAGCTGCACTCACTATTCTGCTGGTACAGTCACTGTGTACATACATTACATTACATTACCTGTACTGATCCTGAGTTACATCCTGTATTATACTCCAGAGCTGCGCTCACTATTCTGCTGGTACAGTCACTGTGTACATACATTACATTACTTATCCTGTACTGATCCTGAGTTACGTCCTGTATTATACCCCAGAGCTGCGCTCACTATTCTGCTGGTGCAGTCACTGTGTACATACATTACATTACTTATCCTGTACTGATCCTGAGTTACATCCTGTATTATACTCCAGAGCTGCGCTCACTATTCTGCTGGTACAGTCACTGTGTACATACATTACATTACTTATCCTGTACTGATCCTGAGTTACATCCTGTATTATACTCCAGAGCTGCGCTCACTATTCTGCAGGAATCTGAACTGGATTCTCCAAGCATTCCCTGCTTGTCCGGTGTTTGCATTCTGAGTAGTGTTCTCTCTGCTAGACATTGCACAAATGTCATAAAGTCAAACTGCCTCCTGCTTTATAGGATCCTAACTAATCTGTTAGGGAATACGACTGTGTCCAAGAGAAACAAACAGAATTATTAAAGTAACTCGGGACCTCACTTCAGAGGAAATGTAGACTATTAAGTTCCGACTCCTTCAGTATCAGCTGAATGTGGGGACATTTAGGGTGGAATGGTCCGGGTTTGTACTTGCTACATTTTCTACATTGTCTTGGAGGTTCCTTCTCGATAACTTCCCAAGTTCCTAGCTACATCGTAAGGTGTTGTCCGGGCTTAATTTTTTATGGGTTATCCTCAGGATAGATATAAATACCTGATCTGTAGGGGGCTGACACCCGGTCCCCCGTCCGATACACCATACAGGGTCAGAAGCAGAAAGCTCCATCTGCTGTATAGCGGCGGGGTGCCTACACTGCAGCTCAGCTCCCACTCAATGAGAGGTGAGTGTGCAGCGACGGTGCCCGGCTGTCATGCAGTGGACAAAGCTTTCTGCTTCCGATCCTATATTGTGTACATGACAGGCACTGGAATCGGTCTGTGGGCTGGGCTGGGTATGGGCTGGGGGCTCAGGATAGGCCTTCAAAAAAAAAATTAAGCCCAGACAATGCCTTTAAGGGGGGCATTATACTGTCTGGGGATCACAAGGAGCATGATACCATGTCGGGGCCACTAAAGGGGCATTATATTTTTTTGGGGTGTCCAGGTGGGCATGGGCGGGGTTGGGGACCTAACTTAAAATACCTAAATTCACTGATTTTTGTCCTTCTTTCAGTCCTGACCTTGCCTGAGCCAAAACAGATACAAAAAGGTTGAATTGAATTTTTAACATGACCAGTGAAGAAATTTCCTAGCGATTTTAGATTTTTTTTTATAGACATGCCCTTTAAGTCCCTTCTAATTGTTCTATGTTCTGTAATGTTATTGTTTCTTTTTGCTTGTGTTGTTACATTGCCGTTATTGGAATTAAATAACCAGCGCTCCGTGAAATGCTTTTTAACCTTTTTTTTTTTTTTTCCCGTGTCCTGTTTTCACACTTTCTGAAAATGCCAATAATCCAGACGCCACGCATGGTGCGCTGACTCTACCGATGTTCAACTTTCATCCTGCCGCCCGCTCTGGTCTTCAAGTGCAGATTGTACCTTCTGATGCATGTTGACTCAATTCCCGGCCTCATTGATTTGATCTTTAACTTTTTTTTTTTTTTTCCCCTCTCCGTTCCTTTGCTCCGAGATAAACCTTGAAGAGCATCTTGTAAAGAGGACACAGCACCTTTAATAGGTTCTGTTATAATGAATTTAGGACGGGGAGGGTCACTTATCGGCGAGCTTTATAGATCAAGAGGGCTCGTTTGTACAAAGACATGAAAGGTCACGGGGATTATGGGAAAATCAGATATTTGTAGCTTTCGGCTTTGGAAATCGTTACTAAAGTTATTTTTTTCGACGCTCTTCTTCTTGGTTCAAAATGGGTCACTACTCAAGTGGACTTATTTTCAGTGAGAGGAGCTGAGCCGATGATGCCAAGACTCTTAGGAAGGAAATAAGGCTTTATCCTTCCTGCCTTTTCAGGTTTTAGGATTTTAAAGGACCGCTGCACATTTGGCAGACTGCTTGTAAAAGTAAAGCTTATAATAAAGTGACACAAAGTAGCCAATATGGAGCAGGGAAGAGTTTGGAAATTACAAGTAGCCTCCTTGTGGTCTAAAATGGCTGATAGCAGAGAGCAATAGGAGACAAAGTTTTATACTATTTATTTTTTCACTAGGTCTCAAACCCAGGACCTTCTGTATGGAAGGCAGACACCTTACTGTTGAGCCACAGATTCAACTTTTGGAGAGCAGTAGATGACATTGCGCTGCACAGTATTCTACGCTCACATATGCGCCAGGAGGTCCGGAAAAATGGACCGTGTAAATAGCGAACACGAACGGAGCCCAAGGGACATCATTTTCTAAAATGGGGTTGGTTGGGTGTCTATTTTTCGCCAATTGACTGGAGTCAACTCATTGAGGTCTATGGGAGAGTTTTCTAGACATGATCTGTGCAGAGAGGGGGAGGAGATAAGTTGTGACATCATCTATTGTCAGTAGTGGATGTAATGATGGGTCAGTGGTGTTATCTATACAGGTGTTATCTTCTATTGTAACATTGTGTGTGATGTAAATGAGGTGACTACTGCAAAAAAAAAAAAAAAACCCTGTAGAATTGGCAAGGGCCAATCTAGTATTAGGCTTAGTGGCCAGAGTGAAAATTGTTGGCTATAGTGCATTTAAAAATGTGCAAATAAATAAATAAAATCATATATACTATGAAGACTAAAGAGCCGTATATAATGTAGGGGCATTAAAGTGTATAACGGTTTTCTCCTGTGTCTTCCAGAAGCATTGCTTTAGAGGAAGGAGGAAGAGCTCGCAGTTACATTACGGACTTTCAGAAGATGTAAAGGAGAAGCAGCCAGTAGATACCACCAAGCAAGTAGAGATCCTTCCTGAACACCCTCCCAGGAGTGAACTGTTGTCGGTAACGTGAACACTTTCACTAACACTAGTAACAAGATGCTATTATTGTGCCCCTACGACTGGTTTAGGCATTGGAAACCTAAAACTGTGTGTACCGTTCTCTTCCTGTCTTTGTGGACTTCATTAGCACAGAGCTTCTTGATGTTTAAGAATATTCCCATCCTACATTGTAGTATAATGTTGTTCCGTGTTAGCCATAGAAAGTAGTGGAAGAGTGAAGAAATCAGGCAATACCTTTTAGAGGCTAACTGAGTATATTTGATAGTGAGCTTTCGAGAGTCTAGCTCTCTTCTTCAGACATGGTGTTATACTAGATACTGAAAATTCACAGACTTTTTATACACACACAAGACATGGATCTTCAAAGGCTCTTGGAATAACAAAATGCAATATAAGTAGAGAAGTTATTTAGAACAGGTCAGGAAATAAACAGTCTGGAAAACTTTTGGGGCATGACGGAGGGATCAGTTATCTGTTTGCAATCAGGTGGTGATTTGTGACCCTCACAGGTCATACATAGTGTGACATGAAACTGGCAGGAATATTAAGTCCAAATTGCAGAGTTTGAAATTAATTTATATTCCCATTCTTTTCTCTCCCTCTGCGTCTTAAAATGTCAATTCAACATTAATAGCAGCAGAACCGATCTCCCAGTGGCCGCACATTTCTCCGTAGAAGACCACTCTATTGAAGATTTGGGGGTTGTGGTTTGGACATTTTAAGACGCAGAGGGAGAGAAAGTAATGGGAATTAAGTTAATGCAAAAATTTCAAACTCTGCAATTTGGACTTAATATTCATGCCAGCTTCATGTCACACTATGTATGACCTGTGAGGGTCACAAATCACCACCTGATAGCAAACAGATAACAGATCCCTCTGTCACGCACCACAAGTTTTCCAGACTGTTTATTTCCTGACCTGTTGTAAATAACTTCTCTACTTATATTGCATTTTGTTATTCCAAGATCCTTTGAAGATCCATGTCTTGTGTGTGTATAATGTGAATTTTCAGTTTCTTGTACTACACCATGTCTGAAGAAGAGAGCTAGCACTCTCGAAAGCTTACTATCAAATATACTCAGTTAGCCTCTAAAAGATATTGCCTGATTTCTTCACCCATCCTATATTGTGGTAGTATATTGCTAGCACATGCCGCCTATGACTGGTGGGGTTGCATCCTCTTGGGCCACCACCCATCCTGAAAATGAAGGGGCTGCAGCGTTTCTGTAGATGAGCAACCCTCCTTGTTGGTACTTCTTCTGATATAAGGCCAGTTGTTTGGAGGAAGCTTCAAAAAAGCCAGGGCCCATGCAAAAACCAAGGAGTGCACAATAAATCAACGCATACCTCTGGTGCCTTCGTATCTTAGATATGCGTCTCAGTGTACAGTTTAAGTATTTATAATAAAAGTAAAAACTGATTACCGCCCGGCTGCACGTTTTATTCTTTATTCAATGTGAAGCATTCAGAGTGAAAGGGGTTTGCTACATCCCTTTACTTCCTCCCTGCTGATATCTGCTGCAGGATCACTTACAACTCTGTGAAAAGGTTTTAGATAGGTGTGTAAAAAAGCCTTCAAACTAAGATGGCTGTGTAATAGTCTATTTTTCTCAACAAAAAAAAAAAAATGTTTAATAAAATTAAGTGAATGAACAGCAAATCAATATTTGATGTGACCTTTGCCCTTTGGAGGAGGAGTCCTGGAAGTGATGTTATGGCCCCCACAGATTATAGCCCTGATCTCAATATCATTCAGTCTGTCCGGGATGACATGAAGAGACAGAAGGATTGGAGCAAGCCTACATCCACAGAAGATCTATGCTTAGATCTCCAAGATGGCGTCGGCTGTCTGCAAGTACCGAGAAGAACTAATGGAAGGCAAAGAGCAAATGTCACACCAAACATTAATTTGAATTAGATTTCTCTTTTGTATGTTCACTTCATTTTGTTAATTGGCAAAAATAAACTATTGAGTCTATTTTTGAAAGCATTCATACTTTGCAGCATTTCCCCCAGCCTAAAACTTTTGCACAGTACTGTAGATAGAGAAATAGTTGGAAAGAGCTAAAAAAAATTGCTTGAATTTCCTAACCCAACAGGGAATTGCAAGTGCTGTGTGTGTGTAGAGAGACCTTCTGGCTAATGAAGTCTGGTGATTACAGCAGCCTCTGCACCTTTTCAAGCAGTGTCTAGGATTGTACTAACAGAAGAGTGACAGCAGTAAGGTTTGCTGGCTTGTAGAAATGGTGACCAGGATGCAGCTTTGCTATATCTGTAACATGGAAGACATTGATAAGAAGTTACTGTTAGCTAAGGGAAGAAGGTGATCTCTGCAGCACAAACGGCCGAGGTTCTGCGTGGATGTCTGAAGAAACTAATTTGCCGACCCATAACCTGTCCTGTGAGAAACAAATCGTACCAGTCAATCTTGAGCTCTCTTGTTCTTCCTCTTCTGGCTTCTCACATCCCGGGCCCTTCACATGAACCCTTAGAGAAAGCTTTTGTGCTGAGCTCTGAATTGTGTTGTCTGTTCTGATGCGTCTGTAGAAATTCTTCCAAAAATAAAAAATCAAAGTTCCCAATCAGCCGCTATTATTCTGCCGTTACCCCGCTGCACGCGCTAATAAATACATGTGGTCGCTGCTCGAAGAAAGACTTTGCCTTCTTAATTGGTTTAGTTGTCAATTTTGCTGTCGCATGAATTTTACTTTATTTATTTTTGCTTTTGCTTTCTTTTAGTATTAAGATTATTTTTTGCATTTTACATAGAACGGAAAAGTTTTGACAGCCTCTAATACTTAGAGAGTCTCTTGACATTGAGCTGATCTTGTCATTGAACTTACCGACCACTTTTGTCGACTTTCTGAAACACTTGACACTTTTTCAAAAAGTAGGAGGAGCGGGGTGGGGATCAAAGCAGTCGGAAGCTGGAATGCCTCAGCCCGCCATTCTATAGCTGAAATCCGTTCTGGTCTGTCGTGCCAGTGCTCACAATATTAAGACATGATCATTCTACAGGTTGTCTTTTGTAGCTTAGCAAAGGAGCTGCAATACCATTCTTGGCCCAGGGAAAGGTGGGGCGCTGTTTCTAAAAGAAAATAACCTTGTTTTTCTAATACCTGCCCAACCCTTTATGGGATGAATGACAACAACTCTGATCTAGAAGTGGAAAGGGGTGAAGTGATTGATTGCCAACTTTTTTGGTGGTAACAGGTAGGGAAGGGGTTAGTGCCAAGATTCCTGGTCGTCTAAAGCAGTGAATTGGGTCATAAAAGTTTTGTGTAGGGCAGAGAAGGTTAATATATAGCATCAAACATGAAGGTGGAAGTAACTAACTTCTCTTCCTTAGATTGAAAAATAATATAGGTGAAATAAACTAACCACATGAGAAGAAAAGTACATAATGGAAGTCTTATTCCAGATGCGGTTAGTTTTTGATCCGTACACTTCAGTATTTATAGCATCAACCATTAAGTGGGAAATAGCTAACTTCTCCTCCTTAGACTGAAAAGTAATATAGGTGAGATATATTATAGCTGTATGAGAAGTGAAGCATACCATGAAAATTTTATTCCAGACCCTAGTTTTTGTTCTATCCTCATTACTTTTGTATATATAGCTTCAACTATGAAGTGGGAAGTAGCTAACTTCCCACTTCAGCTGAGATATACATTAAATGTTCTAGAAGGGATGTACAACATAGAAGGGTTATTTGTAAACCTGTTAGTTTTGTTCCATCCCTTTTCCTTCGGTATATATAGCGTCAAAGATAAAGTAGGAAGTAGATAACTTCTTCTGCCTATAGTGCCATATAATATAGGTGAGATACACTATAGCAGTGTGAGAAGGGAAGTACAACATGGAAGTTTTCTTCCAGACTCTGCTCGTTCTTTCTCTATTTTCTTTACTTTTGTCTTTATAGTGTCAGTCATGAAGTAAGAAGTAGCTTGCTTCTCCTTCTTAGTGTAAAGAGTAATATAACTGAGATATACTTTCCCTGTCATGCAGTTACTGTATATTATGGAGGTTTTATTTTAGACCCTGTTCGTTCTTGTTCCATGTTCTTTACTTTGGCCTTTACAACGTCAACCATGAAGACAGAAGTAGCTAACTTCTCCTCCATAGAGCTAAAAGTAATATAACTGAGAGATACTTGCCTTCTCATGCAGTTACGGTATATTATGGAAGTTTTGTTTGAAACCCTGGTTTTTCTTGTTCCATGTTCTTTACTTTGGTCTTTACAACGTCAACCATGAAGTAGGAAGTAGCTAACTTCTCCTCCATAGAGTTAAAAGTAATATAACAGAGATACTTGCCTTCTAATGCAGTTACAGTATATTATGGAAGTTTTGTTCGAGACCCTGGTCGTTCTTGTTCCATGTTCTTTGGTCTTTACAACATCAACCATGAAGTAGGAAGTAGCTAACTTCTCCTCCATATAGTTAAAAGTAATACAACTAAGAGATACTTGCCTTCTAATGCAGTTATGGTATATTATGGAAGTTTTGTTCAAGACCCTGGTCATTCTGGTTCCATGTTCTTTGGTCTTTACAACGTCAACCATGAAGTAGGAAGTAGCTAACTTCTCCTCCATAGAGTGAAAAGAGATTTAACTGAGATGTACTTCGCACACAGTTACTGCACATTGTGGAAGTTTTCTTCCAGACCCTGTTAGTTTTTCTTCTATCCTCTTTACACCTACTATTCTATATTTTTGTAGATGAAACATGAAGTTCTGATAAGTAATTAAGTTCTTCCTTAGAAAATCCGTCCTTCCTCTCCCCCTCGCATAAAGAGTCCTCTGCCGTGAACACAGATCTCATTTCCACTCCAGTCGTGAATCTGATTTATAGCAAGACCACAAGAATCTGAGCTGTAATTAAATTAAGTCTGAAGCCTCTTTCTGCTTTCTCTTCATATATTCGCCGCGGTTTTTTTATGTTGCCGCCGCATATTCAGTATTTTTTAACTCTGTGACTTAAATGTAATAACTTTTAATCCCCAACAATCTTCCTTGGCTTTTATGGACTCTAATTACTGGATGTAAAATGCCGTATTTAAAGCGATGTCACGAAAATAAAATAAATGAAATTATTAGCTTCTGGCCACGTTACGATGCGGACTTCGCTTAGGATAACTACCCTCCATTAGCTATATGACATTTGTATTCTAGGATGAAGAAAGTGGGTCATGATGCCATTATGTGCATTGTGGGACTCTGTGGCGATAGTTGGCCTTGGAGTTGTAAGTGACTTGATGAATATTGCAAAAAAGTTACATAAAGTTGGAATCTGGGTCATTTTTGCAAGTTCTCCTGCAGCCTTGTATCCCAATTGGTAAAATTATACAGTGGATTGTGTTATATTGATCCCCAAATTGTGCAATTTCTTCATGTCTTGTATATTATCACCCCATATTGTCTTAATTTTCACAAACTTCCTGCAAAACAAGTCTGTGTAACATGGAGAGGCAGTCTGTGGCACAATGGCTCAAACCTCTACAATTACTCATATTGTTAAAAGAGGATCTTCTGCCAGAATTGGGAGGATAGGGAGGGTTAAAGGGATCCAGAAGGTTAGAGAGATGTTGTGGTAGAGATGGGAGGGTAGAGCGAGGAATAGAGACAGATGGGAGGGTAGAGCGAGGAATAGAGACAGATGGGAGGGTAGAGCAAGGAATAGGGAGAGATGGGAGGGTAGAGCAAGGAATAGGGAGAGATGGGAGGGTAGAGCAAGGAATAGAAAGAGATGGGAGGGTAGAGCGAGGAATAGGGAGAGATGGGAGGGTAGATCGAGTAATAGAGAGAGATGGGAGGGAAGAGGGAGAGATGGGAGGGAAGAGGGAGAGATGGGAGGGTATAGCAAGGAATAGGGAGAGATGGGAGGGTAGAGCAAGGAATAGGGAGAAATGGGAGGGTAGAGCGAGGAGCATAGAGAGATGGGAGGGTAGAGCAAGGAATAGGGAGAGATGGGAGGGTAGATCCAGTAATAGAGATAAATGGGAGGGAAGAGGGAGAGATGGGAGGGTAGAGCAAGGAATAGGGAGAGATGGGAGGGTAGAGCAAGGAATAGAAAGAGATGGGAGGGTAGAGCGAGGAATAGGGAGAGATGGGAGGGTAGATCGAGTAATAGAGAGAGATGGGAGGGAGAGATGGGAGGGAAGAGGGAGAGATGGGAGGGTATAGCAAGGAATAGGGAGAGATGGGAGGGTAGAGCAAGGAATAGGGAGAAATGGGAGGGTAGAGCGAGGAACATAGAGAGATGGGAGGATAGAGCAAGGAATAGGGAGAGATGGGAGGGTAGATCGAGTAATAGAGAGAGATGGGAGGGAAGAGGGAGAGATGGGAGGGTAGAGCAAGGAATAGGGATAGATGGGAGGGTAGAGCGAGGAATAGAGAAAGATGGGAGGGTAGAGCAAGGAATAGGGAGAGATGGGAGGGTAGAACTAGGAATAGAGAGAGATGGGACGGTAGAGCGAGGAATAGAGAGAGATGGGAGGGTAGAGCGAGGAACATAGAGAGATGGGAGGGTAGAGCGAGGAACATAAAGAGATGGAAGGGTAGAGCAAGGAATAGGGAGAGATGGGAGGGTAGATCGAGTAATAGAGAGAGATGGGATGGAAGAGGGAGGAATAGGGAGAGATGGGAGGGTAGAAGGAGCAATAAGGAGAGATGGGAGGGTAGAGGGAGGAATAGGGAGAGATGGGAGGGTAGAGCAAAGAATAGAGAGAGATGGGAGTGTAGAGAGGAAATGAGAGATGGGAGGGTAGAGAGGAAGAGAGAGATGGGAGCGTAAAGAGAGGAACATAGATGGAAGGGTAGAGCGAGGAATAGAGAGAGATGGGAGGGTAGAGCAAGGAACAGAGAGAAATGGGAGGGTAGAGCAAGGAACAGAGAGAGATGGGAGGGTAGAGTGAGGAATAGAGATAGATGGGAGGGTAGAGGGAGGAACAGAAAAGTGAATGATGAGATGCAAATGGGGAACAGAGATGAATAGAGGAACAAATAGAGATGGGGTAGAAATGAGATAAGAGCATAAAGGCATGAATAGAGAGAAAAATGGAAAGTAAAGGACTAAAGAGAAGGAAAGCAGAGAGAACAGCAAGATGGAGAGCAATAACATTAGAGAGATGGAAGGACAGAGAGGTGAATAAAGACATATAAATGGGGATAGAGGGATGAATATAGAAAAATAGAGCTGAGAAGAGAGAGTGGAATAAAGAGAGAAACAGGAAGGTGGAGACAGAGAAATGGAAGAACAGAGAGTAAATGAGACAGATGGACGGTAGAGAGAGATGAGAGGCTTAGAAAGATGATTAGAGAGAGAAGAAAATAGGAATATAAAGAGATGGGAGAGATAGAGAGAAAATAGTGAGACACTGACAAACATGTATATTACATAATTGCAACATTTTCTTCCATCCAACAACATCCAACCTTTGTTTTTGTTTCAGAGAACCCGAGGACAGAAAAGGAAGAGAAGTTATCTGTGTGAGGATGACAAACCAGAGGTCAGGGGCCTGCAAGTTCATATCAGGAACTGGTAGAAATCTCCTGACCTTCATGTATAGTGTTTCTCATGTTTATCTCTGGTTGTGTCAGGAGCGGTCACCAAGGTCGAGGAGGAGACGACAACCAATGGCACTGCATAAAAAGCTAAAATCGGAGGATCCGAGAACTGAATGTGCGGCATGTAAAGGCATTGGAGACAATGAAAACCTTGTCAGGTACCACATGTTTGGTTTTCTACTATAGTTGTTGAATCCCAGGACCTTCACACCTACAGGAGCTTGTTACTTATCACATTCCAAAAATATAGTGCTTAATATGGAGTTTGGCACCCTTCACTCTCTTGGGGAGACTTTCCACAAGATTTTGAGGTGGGTCTCTTGTGAGTTCAGGCACTGATGTTTGAGGACAAGGTCTGTCGTAGGTCGTGTTCCCTTTGAGATCCTCAACACCAGGCTTGTCTCCTCATGTCTATACATAGGGGTACATTACTGCAGAAACGGGACCTTCTCCAAAAAGTTGCCACAAAGTTCAAAGCAACAATTTTGCTACACATTAGCATTATCCAGCCTTGGAAATTCGGGGCCAAACCCTGAAAAACAGCCTCATACCCTCTGCCCACATTTTACAGTAGGCACTATGCATTGGTGGTACGGCCAGTGTGCACCTTTTTGCAATGGGGGTGGCCAAAACAATATTTAGTGCACATACTTTTGGCCATATCATGTAAGCTTAATGTGCACAGGTGCTGCAGTGCAGCGGTTATAGGGGTAACCTCCTCTGATATCTCAGTTATTTTTCCCCCATTGTTTGGGTTTCTTCTGGGCTCTTAATATTCCTTTTAAACTCAAAAAAACATTCCCTGGAGTAACCTGGTGTCCTCTGAAATTTCCTCTAAAAATTTTCAGCCATAGGCACCTGACATGTGAACTAGAACTATGAAGGGTTAATCTAATTTCTCCTGATCTAGTTTTGACTTGTAAATCAATCTCTAATTTTTTTCATTAACTTTCCTTTTCATCTCCACAAGGGCTTTGTGTGTTTTTTTTGGTGTTCTTATAACCCCCTGAGCCTTATTGAGCATAGTCAGTCGTTCATTTACTGGTAAAACCTCGGGGGACACTTGGTGTTATCTATTGGCGGCTTTTACGTCACCTCTCACATATTTCACTTGTAATGGTTAATGTGTAATTGATGGGACGGTCTTCAATAATTGGAAGTCATTTATGTCTCACATCTGATCCCCATCACAGGCAATTAATGAGGAACTTTTTGTAATCTACTATCTAATACCTCAAGAAATCCGGCAACAGGCAAAACTAGAGGTGTAGAATAAATAATATATAGTTATATTCTTGTACATAGGAGCAGTATTATAGTAGTTATATTCTTGTACATAGGAGCAGTATTATAGTAGTTATATTCTTGTACATAGGAGTAGTATTATAGTAGTTATATTCTTGTACATAGGAGGTAGTATTATAGTAGTTATATTCTTGTACATAGGAGGCAGTATTATAGTAGTTATATTCTTGTACATAGGAGTAGTATTATAGTAGTTATATTCTTGTACATAGGGGGCAGTATTATAGTAGTTATATTCTTGTACATAGGAGGTAGTATTATAGTAGTTATATTCTTGTACATAGGAGGTAGTATTATAGTAGTTATATTCTTGTACATAGGGGGCAGTATTATAGTAGTTATATTCTTGTACATAGGAGCAGTATTATAGTAGTTATATTCTTGTACATAGGAGTAGTATTATAGTAGTTATATTCTTGTACATAGGGGCAGTATTATAGTAGTTATATTCTTGTACATAGGGGGCAGTATTATAGTAGTTATATTCTTGTACATAGGAGGTAGTATTATAGTAGTTATATTCTTGTACATAGGAGCAGTATTATAGTAGTTATATTCTTGTACATAGGAGGCAGTATTATAGTAGTTATATTCTTGTACATAGGAGGTAGTATTATAGTAGTTATATTCTTGTACATAGGGGCAGTATTATAGTAGTTATATTCTTGTACATAGGGAGCAGTATTATAGTAGTTATATTCTTGTACATAGGAGCAGTATTATAGTAGTTATATTCTTGTACATAGGAGCAGTATTATAGTAGTTATATTCTTGTACATAGGAGCAGTATTATAGTAGTTATATTCTTGTACATAGGAGCAGTATTATAGTAGTTATATTCTTGTACATAGGAGCAGTATTATAGTAGTTATATTCTTGTACATAGGAGCAGTATTATAGTAGTTATATTCTTGTACATAGGAGCAGTATTATAGTAGTTATATTCTTGTACATAGGAGGCAGTATTATAGTAGTTATATTCTTGTACATAGGAGCAGTATTATAGTAGTTATATTCTTGTACATAGGAGCAGTATTATAGTAGTTATATTCTTGTACATCAGTAGGAGCAGTATTATAGTAGTTATATTCTTGTACATAGGAGCAGTATTATAGTAGTTATATTCTTGTACATAGGAGCAGTATTATAGTAGTTATATTCTTGTACATAGGAGCAGTATTATAGTAGTTATATTCTTGTACATAGGAGCAGTATTATAGTAGTTATATTCTTGAATACAGTAGGAGCAGTATTATAGTAGTTATATTCTTGTACATAGGAGCAGTATTATAGTAGTTATATTCTTGTACATAGGAGCAGTATTATAGTAGTTATATTCTTGTACATAGGAGCAGTATTATAGTAGTTATATTCTTGTACATAGGAGCAGTATTATAGTAGTTATATTCTTGTACATAGGAGCAGTATTATAGTAGTTATATTCTTGTACATAGGAGCAGTATTATAGTAGTTATATTCTTGTACATAGGAGCAGTATTATAGTAGTTATATTCTTGTACATAGGAGCAGTATTATAGTAGTTATATTCTTGTACATAGGAGTAGTATTATAGTAGTTATATTCTTGTACATAGGAGGCAGTATTATAGTAGTTATATTCTTGTACATAGGAGCAGTATTATAGTAGTTATATTCTTGTACATAGGAGCAGTATTATAGTAGTTATATTCTTGTACATAGGAGCAGTATTATAGTAGTTATATTCTTGTACATAGGAGCAGTATTATAGTAGTTATATTCTTGTACATAGGAGCAGTATTATAGTAGTTATATTCTTGTACATAGGAGCAGTATTATAGTAGTTATATTCTTGTACATAGGAGCAGTATTATAGTAGTTATATTCTTGTACATAGGAGCAGTATTATAGTAGTTATATTCTTGTACATAGGAGCAGTATTATAGTAGTTATATTCTTGTACATAAGTAGGAGCAGTATTATAGTAGTTATATTCTTGTACATAGGAGCAGTATTATAGTAGTTATATTCTTGTACATAGGAGGCAGTATTATAGTAGTTATATTCTTGTACATAGGAGCAGTATTATAGTAGTTATATTCTTGTACATAGGAGCAGTATTATAGTAGTTATATTCTTGTACATAGGAGCAGTATTATAGTAGTTATATTCTTGTACATAAGTAGGAGCAGTATTATAGTAGTTATATTCTTGTACATAGGAGCAGTATTATAGTAGTTATATTCTTGTACATAGGAGCAGTATTATAGTAGTTATATTCTTGTACATAGGAGCAGTATTATAGTAGTTATATTCTTGTACATAGGAGCAGTATTATAGTAGTTATATTCTTGTACATAGGAGCAGTATTATAGTAGTTATATTCTTGTACATAGGAGGCAGTATTATAGTAGATATATATTCTTGTACATAGGAGCAGTATTATAGTAGTTATATTCTTGTACATAGGAGCAGTATTATAGTAGTTATATTCTTGTACATAGGGGCAGTATTATAGTAGTTATATTCTTGTATATAGGAGCAGTATTATAGTAGTTATATTCTTGTACATAGGAGCAGTATTATAGTAGTTATATTCTTGTACATAGGAGCAGTATTATAGTAGTTATATTCTTGTACATAGGAGCAGTATTATAGTAGTTATATTCTTGTACATAGGAGCAGTATTATAGTAGATATATTCTTGTACATAGGAGGCAGTATTATAGTAGTTATATTCTTGTACATAGGAGCAGTATTATAGTAGTTATATTCTTGTACATAGGAGGCAGTATTATAGTAGATATATATTCTTGTACATAGGAGGCAGTATTATAGTAGTTATATTCTTGTACATAGGAGCAGTATTCTAGTAGTTATATTCTTGTACATAGGGGGCAGTATTATAGTAGTTATATTCTTGTACATAGGAGTAGTATTATAGTAGTTATATTCTTGTACATAGGGGGCAGTATTATAGTAGTTATATTCTTGTACATAGGAGTAGTATTATAGTAGTTATATTCCTGTACATAGGAGCAGTATTATAGTAGTTATATTCTTGTACATAGGAGAAGTATTATAGTAGTTATATTCTTGTACATAGGAGGAGTATTATAGTAGTTATATTCTTGTACATAGGAGGCAGTATTATAGTCGTTATATTAATGTACAGTAGAGGGCAGTATTATAGCAGGCTGTCTGGTACTGGGTGAAAACCAGTGTAAATGATTAGACTACATGCAGTTTTAAGTGCAGAATATATATATACTATTTTAATGTTGCACCCGTAGGACAGATCTTCAGGAAACCTTCTATAAATAACTGGAGTCCATCTTAAAGTATGGTCATTGTTTGCTTTAACCGCTCATCTACTTTGCATCAATCTCTTACGTTTCTGATTTGTTCGCATCAAACACATTTCCTAAACCGAACGCACTCCACAATGCGAGCTCGCTGCCGTCTGACTTTTCCCAATCCTCATAAACACAGTAGTTATCCTGAATCATAGAATTGCTTTCGCCCAGATAGCCGGTAAAATTACCGCTCTGTGGTTTCCTCAAAATGCCGTAATCCGTCAGCTGCCACATTAAGTCCAGGGAGGGAAGCAGTCAGTAGGGCTTCTTGAGCCGTTATGTAGAGAGATGTGCCTTTAACCACAGGATGGGATGTGCTGGATGAAACCCTAACCTTTCTTATTTCAGTCTAAACATGAACGGCTGTGCAGTGATTTAATGCTGGCATTTGTTTTTGCTGATTTATTTTCTTTTCTTCCCATTTCTTTTGTTTTTTTTCCCTATCCCCCATAAAAAAAAAAAAAAAACACACACAACTGTATATATATACAGTACAGGCCAAAAGTTTGGACTCACCTTCTCATTCCAAGAGTTTTCTGTATTTTCATGACTATAAAAATTGTAGATTCACCCTGAAGGCATCAAAACTATGAATTAACACATGTGGAATTATATACTTAACAAAAAAGTGTGAAACAACTGAAAATATGTCTTATATTCTAGGTTCTTCAAAGTAGCCACCTTTTACTTTGATTACTGCTTTGCACACTCTTGGCATTCTCTTGATGAGCTTCAAGAAGTAGTCACCTGAAATGGTTTTCACTTCACAGGTGTGCCCTGTCAGGTTTAATAAGTGGGATTTCTTGCCTTATAAATGGGGTTGAGACCATCAGTTGTGTTGTTCAGAAGTCAGGTGGATACACAGCTGATAGTCCTACTGAATGGAGTGTTAAAATTTGTATTATGGCAAGAAAAAAGCAGCTAAGTAAAGAAAAACGAGTGGCCATCATTACTTTAAGAAATGAAGGTCAGTCAGTCCGAAAAATTGGGAAAACTTTGAAAGTGTCCCCAAGTGCAGTGGCCAAAACCATCAAGCGCTACAAAGAAACTGGCTCACATGAGGACCGTCCCAGGAAGGAAGACCAAGAGTCACCTCTGCTGCGGAGGATAAGTTCATCCGAGTCACCAGCCTCAGAAATCGCAGGTTAACAGCAGCTCAGATTAGAGACCAGGTCAATGCCACACAGAGTTCTAGCAGCAGACACATCTCTACAACAACTGTTAAGAGGAGACTGTGTGCAGCAGGCCTTCATGGTAAAATAGCTGCTAGGAAACCACTGCTAAGGACAGGCAACAAGCACAAGAGACTTGTTTGGGCTAAAGAACACAAGGAATGGACATTAGACCTGTGGAAATCTGTGCTTTGGTCTGATGAGTCCAAATTTGAGATCTTTGGTTCCAACCACCGTGTCTTTGTGTGACGCAGAAAAGGTGAACGAATGGACTCTACAAGCCTGGTTCCCACCGTGAAGCATGGAGGAGGAGGTGTGATGGTGTGGGGGGGCTTTGCTGGGGACACTGTTGGGGATTTATTCAAAATTGAAGGAATACTGAACCAGCATGGTTACCACAGCATCTTGCAGCTGCATGCTATTCCATCCGGTTTGCGTTTAGTTGGACCATCATTTATTTTTCATCAGGACAATGACCCCAAACACACCTCCAGACTGTGTAAGGGCTATGTGACCAAGAAGGAGAGTGATGGGGTGCTACGCCAGATGACCTGGCCTCCACAGTCACCAGACCTGAACCCAATCCAGATGGTTTGGGGTGAGCTGGACCGCAGAGTGAAGGCAAAAGGGCCAACAAGTGCTAAGCATCTCTGGGAACTCCTTCAAGACTGTTGGAAGACCATTTCAGGTGACTACCTCTTGAAGCTCATCAAGAGAATGCCAAGAGTGTGCAAAGCAGTAATCAAAGCAAAAGGTGGCTACTTTGAAGAACCTAGAATATAAGACATATTTTCAGTTGTTTCACACTTTTTTGTTAAGTATATAATTCCACATGTGTTAATTCATAGATTTGATGCCTTCAGTGTGAATCTACAATTTTTATAGTCATGAAAATACAGAAAACTCTTGGAATGAGAAGGTGTGTCCAAACTTTTGGTCTGTACTGTATATATATATAATTTTTTTTTTTTTTTTTCGTTACTCTAAAATTAAAGGGGTTTTTCAGGCCCAAAAGGATTTTCGTACTGTTGAGCTATCCACATATGTGTTCTTTGGGATCCAATACTGCAGGGATCCCACACAGATGAGCTGTATCAGTAGCCTCCGGGCGTTGGGCTTTATAGTAGTGAAGGGTGAGCGCAGACTGCCTATCCTATACAAATATTAGGAGTGGCACAACAGCCTTGTTCACTGTATAGCGGTGGTTCCTACAAAGGGCTGTGCCATTCCCTGTCCAAGTCCGTAACTTCCAGAGCACTGATGGTTGCCGGTACAGCTGATCTGTGCAGGTTTCGAGTGTCTGATCCTACAGATCACATACTAATGACCTTTACTATGAATAGTTCATCACTGTGAAAATTGTTTTTGGGCACAAAGGGATAATACCGCAAACCTTCATCCAACAAGCACCGTAGGCATCAACAAATTATAGCAATCTTAATAACAATTTAATATCTTAAAGGTATATTCCAGAATTGCAAGATAATAGCCCGATTGGTTGGGCTCTGACCAGTGGGACGTCCGCCAAGTCCCATGTGCACCATACAATTGGAACGGAGATAAGACATTGCTGTGTTCGGTTTCTGTATGGCAGTCATGTACGGGTGATTGGAATGGCAGTGTGTTCGCAGGAGCTGACACTTCATTGAGGCACTTGGGATCCCCTTTCTTGCTTTGGCTCAAAAAACCGCAGCAAAAACTTAAACGAAAAAGCTGTGTTTCCAGGGCTGTGGAGTCGGTACGCCAAAGCCCCGACTCCGACTCCGACTCCTCAATTTCCCCTGACTCTGACTCCGACATACATGGCGCATGTTTAAGAGATAACTTAATTTAAGCTTTTTATCATCCTTATGATACAATAATCAAGCTATTTAGGTAGAACATAAAATATATTTATTGGATACAACTTTAGAACACAAAACTTTAATAAATTGCAAATATGCAAAACGCTGCAGTAAGTGGTAAAAAAACAGTTTTCAACAAAAACGTCCTGAATAACATTTGTGGAGTCTATGAATTTGTTCTGAGAAAAAGTATCGCCTCCATCAGATCCTCCTTCAAAGATGACCTCAAATCGGATCGAATTATTTTAAGGCTAGAGAACAGCCTCTCTACACTAACTTGGGTTGGTGGCAAAGCGGTGACCACATGGGCAAGATCTCTAACAATCTCGGGGTATAAAGGAATTGCCTCCTGCACAGTCAGTTTGTTTGCTATGGGAATGGAATCTTTTTCTCTGCGGCAACGCTTTGCCTGATCCATGTCATCCAAATACTTTTCAAAGTTAAACTCTTCATCTGATGAGGCTGAAGATATGGTGGCAGTAGCACTGGCAAGACCCAATTCCTCTTGCTCTTGGCAGTCCTGTAGCACACTCATCCTAATTGCTACCTCAGTCAGAGCTTCTTTTCCTTTAGTAATCTGTTGATCATTCAGCAATATACGATGACTTGGGTCCACATAAACAGCTGCCAGAAGAATTTTGTTATCTAATAACAGTGTCTCTCTCCTTTTCATTGAAGCAGCAATGCCCTCTGCGATTAAGCCTTGTTGGGACATACAAAACAGCAAGTTCTTCCACTCCTTTAAGAAAGTTCCAGGAGTTAAATCTTCAGCTTGTAATTTTTTTGTTACTGTGAATGGGTGATGAAGCAGTTCCATTAATTCAGCCACCTGTGTCCATTGACCTTCTGTTAATGTTACCTGAGGGTTGGCCATGTCCACAAGAAAGGGCTTCAGCTCAACTAATCGCTCAATCATTAAATAGGTGCTGCCCCACCGAGTGGCTTGATCTACGATTGCTCCTTTCCCAGCACGTCTCTTCAAGGTGGAATCAATTTTAGGGGTTCGGGCAGCAATGGCCAATCAGAGTTCCAGCATGTCCCTCTTGCAGACTGTCTCTTATTGCCAGCTGCAGTGTGTGCACAGCACAGCGCATGTGATAAATATGAGAGAATTTTGAAGCAGCTTCAGCAAGATCTAATTCTAAAGTATCATTTTGCTGTTGTTCTGTAGTAATATCTGTTTGTTCCTCAGTTACAGGAACAGGACTGTGGGCTTCCATCTCAGACATACTGAATCCAAAGTTTTCTTCTAACTGTTCTTCACCTTCCTTATTCTCATTCATCAGTTTAATTGTACTTATCATGTTTGAAGCATTGTCCTTTACAATAGCAAGAACCTGTTCTTTTTTGAGTTCATAATCTTCCAGAACATTTTCCACTAAGGCCTGGAGAAAATGACTGGTGTGTTGAGCTTTAGTATCCTTTACTGCCAGTGTCTTGGTAACAAATTTTTTGTTGTCACAAACAAATCTTACATTTATAGCAAATAGTTCACTCTGTGACGCGTGCAGGCATCCATTTTAAGATATATTAAGCGTCTCTTGAGAATCTTTTTAAGATGTTCTTTTTGGTTAAGGGCTTCTTCAATCACTAATTTTCTAATACTTTGTCTTTCCAGAGAAACACCAAGTTTGCGGGCCATTTCTCCATTAAGAGCTTTAAAACTTGGTCAAGCAAATAATGATAATGGTACACCGTCCTTCACAACAAGCTCTATGAGCTGTCTTTTAAACACATCTGCTGTCATTGTTACAGTAATTTTGTTACTTAGAAAATATCTTGTTACTGATGTTTGAGACAATCTTTCATCCTCCATTGCCTGGCGGGAAGTGCTGGGCACTGGTTTCTTGGTGTCACTCTGATCCTTCTCAGTCACAGATTTGAAAACTTCTTGGTGGAAGCGGCTTAAATGTCTTTTTAGATTGGAAGCTCTCGTAGGAGCGTTTTTCTCGCTTCCGGAGTATGCACTGATTTTGACAAAACAGCATTTGTTCTCATCTGGGTCACTTATCTTACACTGACATACAAGATATTTTTTATCTTCAGTTAGTGTGAAATGCTCAAATACAGCTGACTTAATAGGAAGCTTCTTAGACATTTTATAATGATATAAATTTGTTTTCAAAATAATTTTGTCCTATAAAAAAAAAGGTATATTGTAATATCTTTAAGAATAGCGAGTATAACTTTGGATAGAAATAAAACAAACTATGCATAAATCAATAGTACAGCTATCGATATGTCATGATAAATAAAAAGTTTGTAATATATGTTTTATTAGGTCTCTTTACTCTGAACTTTCAGTATCACACTTTTCTCTGGATACAGCTCACTAAGGGCCTGATGTGTGAAAACTGTCTTGGTCTAAGACTTTCTTTGTTACCCATAGCAACCAGTCAGAGCTCACAGCAACCAATCAGAGCTCTGCTTTCATTTCTCCAGAGCACTACATGAAAGGGGAGCTCTGATTGGTTGCTATGGGCAACAAAGAAACTTCTACACCTAGACAGTTTCATACATCAGGCCCTGGGTGTTTTACATCATACTGCTTCACAATCTACAAAGTGAAACTACTAGCAGTGCTGGATAACAAAGCCTTGGCAAGTGGCAACAGCTTCTACACCTATAGTACTTTCTCACATGTGTGTTTCTGTATTTCTAAGTTTGAGATGTTAGAAAACAGTTTCCCCCCTTATATTCTATGTATAGCATATATAAGCCATCTGAGCAGAGCAGCTAACCTCTCCAAACATGAGCTCAGAGGAGAAGCAAACTAACACAAAGCATACAGAGAGAACATACACTGGACAATTGATTTATGCAGTTTATTGAAAATTTAGATATACTAAGAAGAAGTACTTGCCTTAAAGGAGTTCTCAGTCTCAGCACAATGATTCACTTGCTGACAAGCAGTCACTCTGTGTCCTCGGGCTGTGGGTGGGTCTCCAGCACAATTACAGATAAAGTCAAGCTTTTCAGTCCTCATAATCACAACACTTGTATCTTTTTCTTACTCCAGATAATGGTGCTAAACCTTATAGGTTCACTCAGAACTCAGTCCCATCATTATATGAGGAATAGAACAGACCTTTACAGGACATTTCATCATTTTCAACATTTCATCATTTTCCCAAATTCTTATGAAAATATATTCAGCACATACTGCATTGTACTACTAACTGTACCAATTTATTATATATTTTGGGAGTCGGAGTCGGTCCATTTTATACCGACTCCGACTCCACCAAAATAGGCACCGACTCCGACTCCACGACTCCGACTCCGACTCCACAGCCCTGGTGTTTCCGCAACGTAGGCCTCAGCCTTACACTTCTTTTCCTCTGCAGTTTTGTCTCTCCCCATATTAGTTTATCATAAAAAGGCAGCATTTTTTGGGGTAAAATTAACATTGTGTTTTTCAAAAATACACAATTTTTTTTGTTTTTTTCCACATTGTGGGTCGAGTTTACATAAAACCTTATTCACTATACTAGAAAGATAAAACACATTTCCACAACATGCGGCGACCTCAGCCTAAGCGTGTCCCATATACACTGTGTTCCAAATTATTATGCACATAATATTTTCTCATATTTTCCAAAATTACCTATATAAATTGCAGTCATTGTAATTTTCCAGTCATCAACTATTCGAGTATAATTGAAAGGTTTTTGAACAAACTGCCTATGATAACAGTATATTAAAAAAAATAAACACTCAAAATACATGTTTTAAATTATTATGCACAGCAGAATTTGCAACCTTTTCATTTTTATTAAGAACAAAAAAATGGTCATTGTGAAATTCTAAGCATTAGCAGGTTATTACAAACTGAAATCAAACAGTTTTCAAGCCAAAACTTTATTCGAGGTGATGTTACATTTGCACATAGGACCCCTTGTTCGAAAGAAGCTTCTGAACTCTCTCGCCCATTGAATTTGTCAGTTTTTGGATGGTTTCTGCTTCAATTGTTTTACATGAGGACAGAATACCCTCCCAGAGCTGTTGCTTAGATGTGAACTGCCTCCCGCCATCATAGACACTCCTTTTGATGATGCTACAGAGGTTCTCAATGGGGTTCCGGTCAGGGGAGCATGGGGGCCACACCATAAGTTTGTCCCCTTTTATGCCCATAGCAGCCAGAGATGCAGATGTGTTATTTGCTGCATGAAAATGATCTTTCTGCGGAATGCATGGTTCTTCTTCTTGAACCATGGCAGGAAGTGCTGTTTGAGAAACTCCACATACATTATGGAGTTCATCTTTACCCCTTCAGGGATCCTAAAGGGGCCGACAATCTCTCTCCCCATGATTCCATCCCAAAACATTACTCCACCTCCTCCTTGTTGGCGCTGTAGCCGTGTTTGCATGGGGTGTCCATCAACAAGCCATCCTCCACTCCATCCATCTGGACCATCGAGCGTTGCACGGCACTCATCGGTCTTCATGTATTGTTTGGCCCACTGGAGCCGTTTCTGCTTGTGTGCAGTGGATAGAGGAGGTCGACAGGATGGCTTACACACAGCTGCAAACCTCTGAAGGACCCTGCATCTTGTTGTTCGGGGGACGTTGGAGGCACCAGCAGCTTCAGAAACTTGTCTGCTGCTATGACAAGGCATTTTTGAAGCTGCTCTTTTAACCTGACGTAATTGCCTGTTGGAAAGAGTCCTCAATTTTCCCTTATCAGCACGCACACGTGTGTGCTGTGAATCAGCTACATACTTCTTGATTGTGCGATGATCACGATGAAGTGTCTTGGCAATGTTGATTGTAGTCATGCCTTGACCTAAACACTCCACAATTTGTTGCTTCTCAGCAGCCGACACATCCTTTTTCTTTCCCATTTTGACTGAAAATGTAGGCTGCTTAATAATGTGGGACAGCCTTCTTAAGTAGTCTTGCCTTTAATTGGACACACCTGCCAAACTAATTAGCACAGGTGTCTGCAATTGCTTTCAGTGATATAAAGAGCCCTGATACACATCACCATCAATGAGTTTAACTGACAAACAAAAAAATTCTTACCTTATCACGCCTAAACACTTTTTGCATAATAATTTGGAACACAGTGTAGAGACAGTAGGCTAAGCTACTAAGTATCAGAGTGCTAGAGGGTCCCTGCGATCAGGAGAACGGGGGCCCGAAAGTCCCCCTGCATCCTCCACTGAATGGATCGCCAATCTGTTGCCCGACCAGTTCTCCATTCATACCGGTGATGCTCACCATCTCCAGTGGTGCTTAAGAAGTGGAGGCGAGAGTGGCAGAGCAACGCGGGACGAAGGCGATAAGTAAAGAGAAAGTCGCATGGCGAGATTTGCCTTGCGCCACCACCTGGCCGCAGCTGGGGCTGTACAGCTGAATGTAAGGTGTGAGCGAGGAGAGAATAAGAAGATGAGAGCACATCCTGCAGAATGTAAGGCATTTCTTTTTAGGTTTTAATTTATGTTGTTCCTCGGCAGTAATTGCATACTAGGGAGAAATCTAAATCAGTGAAGCATTCTTTCTAATTAAAATTTACAGAGAGCGCAGTCATGAGATATACGGCACGCCGCTTGTCATTTGTTGAGGCGCATTACCAGGAAGCGAGCGATGTACTGGTGTAGAGCGCAGCCCCCCGAAAGGTCACTGACTGCCTGTCGCTAAAGGATAAATTGTTACAGGGAGCAAATACATAAAACCCGGCCTGCATTAATATCTATCGAGTACACCGCACCTGAAGGAACGCTGTTTTTGAAAATTTTTGGAGATGATTCGGTAGCAGATACACCGTCCATCATTGCCCTTGAAGGAAAAATTGGATATCCTCTGTGTGCTTGGGAAGTCTGGAGAGTTTCAGGAGCTCGGCTTGTGTATGAGCAGCCTGATAACAGCTAATTAAAGCCATATATTTAGCAAATCCTATATGCGGTATTAACGTGCCGAGCAATAACATAAATGGTTGAATATCCCCTCTAAGAATTACAGTAGGTAGACATTTACAGGAGTTTTATTCGTGAGTTTAATTGATGCACGAATCAGATTATAGCAAAGCGAGAGATGTCATATGGGGATGACATTGTTTTTGTCTCTGTGTTGAAGTAATAGCATTGAAACAAACAACAGTGTGTGCTGTACCGCATGTGATACCCGGCTCTACTACATGTTACAACTAGTATAATATTCATGGTTGTCACAGTGATTGAGAGACTGAGATCAGGAGCTATCTGCAGCTTATTGTCCCACTGTGCACAAGAATATAGCTACTGTAATACTGCTCTTATGTACAAGAATATAACTACTATAATACTGCCTCCTATGTACAAGAATATAACTACTATAATACTGCTCCTATGTACAAGAATATAACTACTATAATACTGCTCCTATGTACAAGAATATAACTACTATAATACTGCTCCTATGTACAAGAATATAACTACTATAATACTGCTCCCACACAAAACGCCCCCAAAAACAAACCCCCCTATGTACAAGAATATAACTACTATAATACTGCTCCTATGTACAAGAATATAACTACTATAATACTGCTCCTATGTACAAGAATATAACTACTATAATACTGCCCCTATGTACAAGAATATAACTACTATAATACTGCTCCTATGTACAAGAATATAACTACTATAATACTGCCCCTATGTACAAGAATATAACTACTATAATACTACTCCTATGTACAAGAATATAACTACTATATACTACCTCCTATGTACAAGAATATAACTACTATAATACTACTCTTATGTACAAGAATATAACTACTATAATACTGCTCCTATGTACAAGAATATAACTACTATAATACAGCTCCTATGTACAAGAATATAACTACTATAATACTACCCCTATGTACAAGAATATAACTACTATAACACTGCTCCTATGTACAAGAATATAACTACTATAATACTGCTCCTATGTACAAGAATATAACACATAAACACTCCTATGTACAAGAATATAACTACTATAAAACCACACCTATGTACAAAAATATAAAAAAAAAAAAAAAACTCCTATAAAAAAAAAAAAAAAAAAAAAAAAACACCGCCCGTGTACAGAATATAACTACTATAATACTACCCCTATGTACAGTCATGGCCAAAAGTTTTGAGAATGACACAAATATTATATTTTCACATGATCTGCTGCCCTCTGGTTTTTATGTGTGTTTGTCAGATGTTTTTATCACATACAGAAATAGAATTGCATTCATATTATGAGTAACAGAAGCTTATATTGACAGTTAGAATGAGTTAATGCAGCAAGTCAATATTTGCAGTGTTGACCCTTCTTCTTCAGGACCTCTGCAATTCTCCCTGGCATGCTCTCAATCAACTTCTGGACCAAATCCTGACTGATAGCAGTCCATTCTTGCAGAATCAATGCTTTAATTTTGTCTGAATTTGTTGGTTTTTGTTTGTCCACCCGTCTCTTGATGATTGACCACAAGTTCTCAATGGGATTAAGATCTGGGGAGTTTCCAGGCCATGGACCCAAAATCTCTATGTTTTGTTCCCTGAGCCATTTCGTTATCACCTTTGCTTTATGGCAAGGTGCTCCATCATGCTGGAAAAGGCATTGTTGAGCGCCAAACTGCTCTTGGACGGTTGGGAGAAGTTGCTCTTGGAGGACATTCTGGTACCATTCTTTATTCATGGCTGTGTTTTTAGGCAAGACTGTGAGAGAGCCGATTCCCTTGGCTGAGAAGCAACCCCACACATGAATGGTTTCAGGATGCTTTACAGTTGGCATGAGACAAGACTGGTGGTAGCGCTCACCTCTTCTTCTCCGAATAAGCTGTTTTCCAGATGTTCCAAACAATCGAAAAGGGGATTCATCAGAGAAAATGACTTTCCCCCAGTCCTCAGCAGTCCACTCCCTGTACCTTTTGCAGAATATCAGTCTGTCCCTGATGTTTTTTCTGGAGAGAAGTGGCTTCTTTGCTGCCCTCCTTGAGACCAGGCCTTGCTCCAAGAGTCTCCGCCTCACAGTGCGTGCAGATGCACTCACACCTGCCTGCTGCCATTCCTCAGCAAGCTCTGCACTGCTGGTAGCCCCATCCCGCAGCTGAAACACTTTTAAGAGACGGTCCTGCCGCTTTCTGGTCTTTCTTGGGTGCCCTGGAGCCTTTTTGGCACCAATGGAACCTCTCTCCTTGAAGTTCTTGATGATGCGATAGATTGTTGACTGAGGTGCAATCTTTCTAGCTGCAATACTCTTCCCAGTTAGGCCATTTTTGTGCAGTGCAATGATGACTGCACGTGTTTCTTTAGAGATAACCATGGTTAACAGAAGAGAAACAATGATGGCAAGCACCAGCCTCCTTTTAAAGTGTCCAGTGGTGTCATTCTTACTTAATCATGACAGATAGATCTCCAGCCCTGTCCTCATCAACACCCACACCTGTGTTAATGGAGCAATCACTGAAACGATGTTAGGTGGTCCTTTTAAGGCAGGGCTGCAATGATGTTGAAATGTGTTTTGGGGGATAAATTTCATTTTCTAGGCAAATATTGACTTTGCAAGTAATTGCTGTTAAGCTGATCACTCTTTATAACATTCTGGAGTATATGCAAATTGCCATTAGAAAAACTGAAGCAGTAGACTTTGTAAAAATTAATATTTGTATCATTCTCAAAACTTTTGGCCATGACTGTACAAGAATATAACTACTATAATACTGCTACTATGTGCAAGAATATAACTACTATAATACTAGCCCCTATGTACAAGAATATAACTACTATAATACTGATCTATGTACAGTACAAGAATATAACTACTATAATACTACCTCCTATGTACAAGAATATAACTACTATAATACTACTCCTATGTACAAGAATATAACTACTATAATACTGCTCCTATGTACAAGAATATAACTACTATAATACTACTCCTATGTACAAGAATATAACTACTATAATACTGCTCCTATGTACAAGAATATAACTACTATAATACTGCTCCTATGTACAGGAATATAACTACTATAATACTGCCCCTATGTACAAGAATATAACTACTATAATACTGCCCCCTATGTACAGGAATGTAACTACTATAATACTGCTCCTATGTACAGGAATATAACTACTATAATACTGCCCCTATGTACAAGAATATAACTACTATAATACTGCTCCTATGTACAAGAATATAACTACTATAATACTACTCCTATGTACAAGAATATAACTACTATAATACTGCTCCTATGTACAAGAATATAACTACTATAATACTACCTCCTATGTACAAGAATATAACTACTATAATACTGCTATGTACAAGAATATAACTACTATAATACTGCCCCCAGAAAAGAAAAAAACACAAAAAAACAACCCCTATGCACAAAAAAAAAACCCCTAAAAAAACCCCCCTATACAAAAAAAAAAAAAAAAAAAATACGCTTCTATGTACAAGAATATAACTACTATAATACTACCTCCTATGTACAATATAACTACTATAATCTGCCTCCTATGTACAAGTATATAACTACTATAATACTACCCCTATGTACAAGAATATAACTACTATAATACTGCTCCTATGTACAAGAATATAACTACTATAATACTGCTTCTATGTACAAGAATATAACTACTATAATACTACCTCCTATGTACAATATAACTACTATAATACTGCCTCCTATGTACAAGTATATAACTACTATAATACTACTCCTATGTTCAAGAATATAACTACTATAATACTGCTCCTATGTACAAGAATATAACTACTATAATACTACTCCTATGTACAAGAATATAACTACTATAATACTGCTCCTATGTGCAAGAATATAACTACTATAATACTACCTCCTATGTACAAGAATATAACTACTATAATACTGCTCCTATGTACAAGAATATAACTGCTATAATACTGCCCCCTATGTACAAGAATGTAACTACTATAATACTACCTCCTATGTACAAGAATATAACTACTATAATACTGCTCCTATGTACAAGAATATAACTACTATAATACTGCTCCTATGTACAAGAATATAACTACTATAATACTACTCCTATGTACAAGAATATAACTACTATAATACTGCTCCTATGTGCAAGAATATAACTACTATAATACTACCTCCTATGTACAAGAATATAACTACTATAATACTGCTCCTATGTACAAGAATATAACTACTATAATACTGCCCCGTATGTACAGGAATATAACAGTACCCTTTATGCTGGGAAGGGAGCAGGAAGCAGACAGTTTTGTTCATTGTGTGGTGGCTGAGCGGTGTCATTACATCTTGGCTCCAATTCGAGTATATGTAAGCTGATTTGCAGTACCAGGTCTGACCACTACACAAAGAACAGAACTGTCTGCTTATTGCTTTTATCTTTGTGTGAACTGCTGGAAACCACTGATTGATGGGAGTTCTGTATGTCGGACCCTCACCCATATGATATTGATATCCTTACCGTGAGGATGTCATCATGCTATCAGCTGTTTCCCCGGGTGTCCCATAGACTTGTTCAGTACTGGATAGATATGGTGGGATAATGTAACAGACACTTATAATTACGTGTTTATGTCTTGGGTGTGTGTTTGTGTATATATAGCATATATGTATATCCACACATGAAGCAGTCATCCTTCATCTTTGGCCAACAAGACACACTCCCCGTCTTCTCTGTGAACCTTCAAGTGTCGTTCTCCTCCAGACACCAGCAAGCCGTCTCATTGCATCCGTCACCGCGGCTGTTCCTTTCAGATACAGGACGGCACATTAAAAATTTTTCAATATTATGTCATAGATGAAGGAGAAATCTTGTTTTGCTTTGGTTCTTATTTGCATAGAGACAGCATGCGCTCGTTCGGAACACACGGAAACAGCTTGTAATATTTCTCGCTGTGAAATAGAGATAAGTGAGCCAACAGGAATCGAAAAACACCAGTGGCAATGCGAGCTCTGTGCATGAAGGAAACAATGCACCAACCAAAGGCAGCCAATTTGCATTTTCTAATGCCGTACTTGTGCGCTTATCAAAGCGCCTTCTTTTTTATATTTTTTTTCTAGAATATTGTAAACCAATTTACATCGACTGTTACGTTACTGCATAGAGTTACCATGTTTGTTCCCCTTCCCCCCCCAGCCGCTCTACATCTGCAAAGAACTAAGAATCAAGCGAGCGTTTCAGCTCTAATGCCTTTTGTTTTTGGAAGTTATTTCGAGGAGTTTGCGGTAATTATCCTACCAAGGACGTAATTATAGCAGGTGTTTTTTCACCGCTCAACTGGAAGAGTACGCTGTGCCCCAGCATTGGACAAGAGATAGAGTATGCAGGTGTGTGCGCCGTGAAAAGGGCAGAACAAGAGCAGAGCCTTAGTCATAGGGCATTCACCTTGTGAGATTGGGATTTGGTAATATACAGTGGAGAGCGGTACGTAAATATAAAAGCAGGTAATTTTTTCTTGATTTTGGTGCAGAAGGAAAAAGCAGGGATGTAAATGGTGACCTCAACTTTTGCCATAATTTAGAGAGAAACTGTTAGAAAATACTGCTATAATAACACCCCATAAGTACTTGTATAATGTACTATAACTACTATTGTATAATATCCGTGGTCATTACGTGGATCTTGATCTGGAGTCTCTGCAAACTAAGATTAGGGACAATGTCCTGGAATCAACCCTCCCCACCGTTTCAGCTGTTCTCTGAGCGTCCCTCGATGAACCTTTCTCTGAGGAGGATACCTCTCTGACTATTTAAGTGTCCCCATTGGGCAAATTCCCCAGCCCAGCTGGCCTCAAAGACCTGCTGGTTCCTACTGTAACCCGAGTCTTTAATGCTCTTAATAACGATAACAACACACCCCTCGCTCGCCAATCCCTCTCGGCTTTGATCACGGTTCTTCCCGAAACCCGGTAAAGACCCTAACCATTTGCACAAGCTATCGGCCGATATCGTTCATCAATGTCAACGTTAAATTTTACGCCAAATTGCACGCTAATAGGTTATCCCCCTTGATGCCTGGCCTGGTCCACACCGATCAAGTAGGCTTCATCACGGGACGAGAGGTGCGGGACAGCATACGTAAGACTTTTTTGGCAATGGACAAGGCACATGACCGAGACACCCTTTATGCCTTCTGTCGACGCAGAGAAGGCCTTTGACTGGGCCTTTGGGGCTTTCTGTGAGGCACACTAGAACAGATCAGGATTGGTCCCAGCTTTTTGAGTAAAATCCTCTCCCTGTATGGCTATACCACTGCCAGAATGCATGCCTATGACATCGTCTCAACCTCATTCCCTTTGCGTAACAGGACCAGACTGGGTTGTCCCTTGTCCCCCTCCTTTACGCTCTGGTCATGGAACAATTGGTGGTGGCTCTGCAGGGATGTCCCAGTGGGACATCAGATGGGAACCCAACAGGTCAAGACGGCATTGTATGCTGACAACCTTCTGCTCTATTTCACTCAACCCCGCATCTCCCTCCCCTCTATTCTTCACACATTTCGACAGTTTGCTCCCCCCTATACCAGGTCCTGGGAAGCTGATCTTCGACTGTGCCTTTCTCCTGCTGATTGGTCCAGGTCCTTTTTGCTCACCCATAAACTACCGTTGCCATGCAGCGTCCAAGAAAAGAGCTTCAAGATTTTAACTTGATGGTACTGTTGTCCAGACCTCCTACGTTAATTGAATGGCTTCAAGAGTTCCTTCTACTTCCACCTGTGGCTGAGCTGAGGGATGCGTTTCTTTCGAGTGCCACACCTGTTAAGCACTGAATGTTATGCAGCCCTATTTGTTTTCTGTATGGGATGCATCAGGCATGGGGCCTTTTTGACTCCGCCCATCGATGCTTGTTATCATTTATTTCTATTACCTTGGTTGCATCTTGTTCCGTAGGCCAATTGGTCTGCCTTTGTTTGTTTGTTTGTTTTTCTGTTGTATTTGCTTACTTTTGCAAAATTTTAAAACTTTAATAAACGTTGATTACACATAAAAATAGCCATGATCTCCAGACCCTCCACCCCTGGAAACTGACGCTATCCATATATTAAAATGTGACCATGTTCTGGCAACCAACTATTATAACTGGTCCATGCCATATACTTACCCTAGTATGATAGTGGTTGCACCATCATGTTTGCCATATATTGGTGGGCTCAAAAAATGAAAAAATAAATGACTATAACTACTGTAATATTGCTCCTCTGTACAAGAATATAACTACTATAATACTACTCCTATGTACAAGAATATAAATATTATAATACTGCTCCTATGTACAAGAATATAACTACTATAATACTGCTCCTATGTACAAGAATATAACTACTATAATACTGCTCCTATGTACAAGAATATAAATATTATAATACTGCTCCTCTGTACAAGAATATAACTACTATAATACTACTCCTATGTACAAGAATATAAATATTATAATACTGCTCCTATGTACAAGAATATAACTACTATAATACTGCTCCTATGTACAAGAATATAACTACTATAATACTGCTCCTATGTACAAGAATATAACTACTATAATACTACTCCTATGTACAAGAATATAACTACTATAATACTACCTCCTATGTACAAGAATATAACTACTATAATACTGCTCCTCTGTACAAGAATATAACTACTATAATACTGCTCCTATGTACAAGAATATAACTACTATAATACTGCTCCTATGTACAAGAATATAACTACTATAATACTACCTCCTATATACAAGAATATAACTACTATAATACTGCTCCTATGTACAAGAATATAACTACTATAATACTGCTCCTCTGTACAAGAATATAACTACTATAATACTGCCCCTATGTACAAGAATATAATTACTATAATACTACTACTATGTACAAGAATATAACTACTATAATACTACTATGTACAAGAATATAACTACTATAATACTACTCCTATGTACAAGAATATAACTACTATAATACCGCTCCTATGTACAAGAATATAACTACTATAATACTGCTCCTATGTACAAGAATATAACTACTATAATACTGCTCCTATGTACAAGAATATAACTACTATAATACTACCTCCTATGTACAAGAATATAACTACTATAATACTGCCCCCTATGTACAAGAATATAACTACTATAATACTACTCCTATGTACAAGAATATAACTACTATAATACTACCTCCTATGTACAAGAATATAACTACTATAATACTGCCCCCTATGTACAAGAATATAACTACTATAATACTGCCCCCTATGTACAAGAATATAACTACTATAATACTGCTCCTATGTACAAGAATATAACTACTATAATACTGCTCCTACTGTATGTACAAGAATATAACTACTATAATACTACTCCTATGTACAAGAATATAACTACTATAATACTGCTCCTATGTACAAGAATATAACAACTATAATACTGCTCCTATGTACAAGAATATAATACTATAATACTGCTCCTATGTACAAGAATATAACTACTTAATACTGCTCCTATGTACAAGATATACTACTTAATACTTGTCAGATATAACTACTATAATACTGCTCCTATGTACAAGAATATAACTACTATAATACTGCTCCTATGTACAAGAATATAACTACTATAATGCTGCTCCTATGTACAAGAATATAACTACTATAATACTGCTCCTATGTGCAAGAATATAACTACTATAATACTACCTCCTGTGTACAAGAATATAACTACTATAATACTGCTCCTATGTACAAGAATATAACTAGTATAATACTGCCTGCTATGTACAAGAATATAACTACTATAATACTGCTCCTATGTACAAGAATATAACTACTATAATACTACTCCTATGTACAAGAATATAACTACTATAATACTGCTCCCACTGTATGTACAAGAATATAACTACTATAATACTGCTCCTATGTACAAGAATAATAATATAATAATAATAATAATAATAGTCCTTTAATAGTCCCACAGTGGGGAAATTCAGTGTGTTACAGCAGCAAAGATAAGAGATAAGCAGATACAAATACAAATAGAACATGTACAGGAATGTTCCAAGGTGAGAGGCATTACATTAATAGCAGACAGACAGATAGGACGTAGCAGAGGAGGGGGGGGGGGATTTAACAGGCAGAGAGATATTTCAGTTCTCTATGTGTAATGATCTCCGCTTAGGTCAGTGTTGGTTGTACAGCCTAACCGCGGTGGGGAGGAAAGACTTCCGATAGCGCTCCTTCTCACACCTAGGGTGGAGCAGTCGGTCACTGACAGTACTGCTCAGTGCGATCACAGTCTCATGCATGGGATGGGACTTCTTCTTCTGCATGGAGCTCACCACGGACAGTATCCTTCTGTCACCCACCACCTGCACTGGGTCCAGTGGGCTCCCCAGGACAGAGCTGGCCCTTCTAATCAGCTTGTCGAGTCTATTTCTGTCCCTGGTTGATATACTGCT
The DNA here is from genome assembly GCA_947044405.1 of Leptodactylus fallax. Classification (NCBI taxonomy): domain Eukaryota; kingdom Metazoa; phylum Chordata; class Amphibia; order Anura; family Leptodactylidae; genus Leptodactylus; species Leptodactylus fallax. Next base: position 202,271 of record CAMRHE010000766.1, read on the forward strand.
CCCCCAGCAGGCCACTCCAAAGAAGATGGCTGATGCCACTACCGAGTTGAAGAAAGTCCTAAGAAGTGCCCCCCAGATTCCAAAGGCTCTCAGCTTCCTAAGCAGGTAGAGCCTGCTGTGGCCCTTCCTGTACAGGGCCTCCATATGATCTGCCCAGTCCAGCTTATTATTAAGGAGCAGACCCAGGTACTTATAGGTGTTCACAATCTCGATGCCCGTCCCCAGGATGTCCACTGGTTTTGGAGGGCATCTGCCTTTACAGAAGTCCACCACCATCTCCTTGGTCTTCCCCGCGTTAATCTTCAGGTGGTTCTGCTGGCACCAGTCCACAAAAAAACGGTTCAGTTCTCTGTACTCCCTGTCATCATCGTCTGTGATGAGGCCTACTATTGCAGAGTTGTCAGAATACTTCTGTAGGTAGCAGCTGGATGAGTTGCACCTAAAATCAGCAGTGTACAGTGTGAAGAGGAAAGGGGCAAGAACCGTACCCTGAGGTGCCCCTGTATTACAGATCACAGTACCTGACACACAGTCTTGGGCTCTCACGTATTGAGGTCGATTTGTGAGGTAGTCTAGGATCCAGTTGGAGAGGTGGTGGTCCACTCCAGCAAGGCCCATCTTGTCTCTCAGTAACCTGGGCTGTATGGTGTTAAAAGCACTGGAGAAATCAAAGAACATTATTCTCACCGTGTTCCCTGGTTTTTCCAGGTGAGACAGAGCCCTGTGCAGAAGGTGGATGATGGCATCATCTACCCCAATGCCCGGTCGATAAGCAAACTGGAGAGGGTCCATAGCGGGGCTCACTAGAGGGCGAAGATGTGTGAGAACCAATCTCTCTAAGATCTTCATCAAGTGGGATGTCAGTGCTACAGGTCTGTAGTCGTTGAGGTCCATAGGGTGAGGTTTCTTTGGAACTGGTACCACACAAGAAGATTTCCATAATTCAGGGACTATTTCCTGCCTCAGGCTCATATTATACATATATGTAATTATACCACACAGCTGGTCCCCGCAAGTCTTAATTAGCCTTGCACTGATGTCATCTGGCCCTGCGGCTTTCCTCGCCTTGATCTTTTTCATCTCCTTCCTCACCTGGGCCCGTGTGAAGGTCAGACTGTGGTCAGATAAAGACAGATTTCTGGATTTACTGGTCTGTTGGGAAGTGGCCGCATGGGGTGAAGTCATTGTGGTGGAGGGAGCTGAGGGACATGCTGGGGTGGGAGGATAATACTATACTATAATACTGCTCCTATGTACAAGAATATAACTACTATAATACTGCAACTATGTACAAGAATATAACTACTATAATACTGCTCCTACTGTACGTACAAGAATATAACTACTATAATACTGCTCCTATGTACAAGAATATAACTACTATAATACTGCTCCTCTGTACAAGGATATAACTGCTATAATATTGTTCCTATGTATAAAAATATAACTACTATAATACTGCTCCTATGTACAAGAATATAACAACTATAATACTGCCCCTATGTACAAGAATATAATACTATAATACTGCTCCTATGTACAAGAATATAACTACTATAATACTGCCCCCTATGTACAAGAATATAACTACTATAATACTGCCCCCTATGTACAAGAATATAACTACTATAATACTGCTCCTATGTACAAGAATATAACTACTATAATACTGCTCCTATGTACAAGAATATAACTACTAAAATACTACTATGTTCAAGAATATAACTACTATAATACTGCTCCTATGTACAAGAATATAACTACTATAATACTGCCCCCTAGGTACAAGAATATAACTACTATAATACTACTCCTATGTACAAGAATATAACTACTATAATACTGCTCCTACTGTATGTACAAGAATATAACTACTATAATACTGCTCCTATGTACAAGAATATAACTACTATAATACTGCTCCTATGTACAAGAATATAACTATTATAATACTGCTCCTATGTACAAGAATATAACTACTATAATACTACCTCTATGTACAAGAATATAACTACTATAATACTGCCCCCTATGTACAAGAATATAACTACTATAATACTACCTGCTATGTACAAGAATATAACTACTATAATACTGCTCCTATGTACAAGAATATAACTACTATAATACTACCTCTATGTACAAGAATATAACTACTATAATACTGCCCCCTATGTACAAGAATATAACTACTATAATACTGCCCCCTATGTACAAGAATATAACTACTATAATACTACCTCCTATGTACAAGAATATAACTACTATAATACTGCCCCCTATGTACAAGAATATAACTACTATAATACTACTCCTATGTACAAGAATATAACTACTATAATACTGCTCCTATGTACAAGAATATAACTACTATAATACTGCTCCTATGTACAAGAATATAACTACTATAATACTGCCCCCTATGTACAAGAATATAACTACTATAATACTACTCCTATGTACAAGAATATAACTACTATAATACTGCTCCTACTGTATGTACAAGAATATAACTACTATAATACTACCTCCTATGTACAAGAATATAACTACTATAATACTGCTCCTATGTACAAGAATATAACTACTATAATACTGCTCCTATGTACAAGAATATAACTACTATAATACTGCTCCTATGTACAAGAATATAACTACTATAATACTACTCCTATGTACAAGAATATAACTACTATAATACTGCCCCTATGTACAAGAATATAACTACTATAATACTACCGCCTATGTACAAGAATATAACTACTATAATACTGCTCCTATGTACAAGAATATAACTACTATAATACTGCCCCCTATGTACAAGATTATAACTACTATAATACTACCGCCTATGTACAAGAATATAACTACTATAATACTACCTCCTGTGTACAAGAATATAACTACTATAATACTACTCCTATGTACAAGAATATAACTACTATAATACTGCCCCCTATGTACAAGATTATAACTACTATAATACTGCTCCTATGTACAAGAATATAACTACTAAAATACTACTATGTACAAGAATATAACTACTATAATACTGCTCCTATGTACAAGAATATAACTACTATAATACTGCCCCCTAGGTACAAGAATATAACTACTATAATACTACTCCTATGTACAAGAATATAACTACTATAATACTGCTCCTACTGTATGTACAAGAATATAACTACTATAATACTGCTCCTATGTACAAGAATATAACTACTATAATACTGCTCCTATGTACAAGAATATAACTATTATAATACTGCTCCTATGTACAAGAATATAACTACTATAATACTACCTCTATGTACAAGAATATAACTACTATAATACTGCCCCCTATGTACAAGAATATAACTACTATAATACTACCTGCTATGTACAAGAATATAACTACTATAATACTGCTCCTATGTACAAGAATATAACTACTATAATACTACCTCTATGTACAAGAATATAACTACTATAATACTGCCCCCTATGTACAAGAATATAACTACTATAATACTGCCCCCTATGTACAAGAATATAACTACTATAATACTACTCCTATGTACAAGAATATAACTACTATAATACTGCCCCCTATGTACAAGAATATAACTACTATAATACTACTCCTATGTACAAGAATATAACTACTATAATACTGCTCCTATGTACAAGAATATAACTACTATAATACTGCTCCTATGTACAAGAATATAACTACTATAATACTGCCCCCTATGTACAAGAATATAACTACTATAATACTACTCCTATGTACAAGAATATAACTACTATAATACTGCTCCTACTGTATGTACAAGAATATAACTACTATAATACTACCTCCTATGTACAAGAATATAACTACTATAATACTGCTCCTATGTACAAGAATATAACTACTATAATACTGCTCCTATGTACAAGAATATAACTACTATAATACTACTCCTATGTACAAGAATATAACTACTATAATACTACTCCTATGTACAAGAATATAACTACTATAATACTGCCCCTATGTACAAGAATATAACTACTATAATACTACCGCCTATGTACAAGAATATAACTACTATAATACTGCTCCTATGTACAAGAATATAACTACTATAATACTGCCCCCTATGTACAAGATTATAACTACTATAATACTACCGCCTATGTACAAGAATATAACTACTATAATACTACCTCCTGTGTACAAGAATATAACTACTATAATACTACTCCTATGTACAAGAATATAACTACTATAATACTGCCCCCTATGTACAAGATTATAACTACTATAATACTACCGCCTATGTACAAGAATATAACTACTATAATACTGCTCCTATGTACAAGAATATAACTACTATAATACTACCTCCTGTGTACAAGAATATAACTACTATAATACTGCTCCTATGTACAAGAATATAACTACTATAATACTGCTCAGCTCTTGTCACCATATGGTTTTGTTCTCAAACTATACCGCCCATTTACTGCAGCTATTCCTGTTTCCCAGTGCAAATGTCATTACAAGATCTAACTAGTAGCTTCCTGATATTAGTTATTATTCTACCTCTTAGAACCTGGAGTGACAATATTCAGTATCATAAGATATCACTTACATTCCTCGGAAAGATTCTGAACAATCCTAAAATCGGGAAGCCCAAGAAACTAATACGACCGAGGAAAGAAATGGGAGATAGGAAATAGACTAGCTGCAAGGAACTTCTCTATTTAAAGAGTTTATCGCAGGAAAACAATCGATTACCTAGTCACAGAATATATCATAAATATATAATGATAATGAGACCCAGCGTTCACTAGATGGGGGTCCTGAGCCCCCTGTTCTGGAGGAATGTGAAAGGATCGGTATTTATGCAATAATCTTTAAGGTTTTCAGTTATCATCATTTCCACATTTAGTGACCCAAGAGAACCCAATAACTTTCCCTATTTGATACTGTGTATATTGTTCTGTTCTGCGGCTTGTCTTGGCTTTCTTGCCTTGCGGCAGGGTTGATATACATTCCTCGGGGTCGTGTAACCTTCTTCACATGTCATTGTTTCAACCATAAACAAATGTTATGATTAGTCCAGGAAATCTGTTTTTCATGGGGCTTTTAAGTACAGTCACAGAAAGGATAATTAAAGAAATTACCGCTTTGCAAACTTCTAATTGTTAGCAGAACTGCTGTGCTGATTTCGGTAATTTGTCCTCCGCACTGTAGAAGGTATTGTAAGGTAGAGTCGCCGATTCTGCTCCTGCCTGACTGAGACCATTTTGTTCACCCACAACACTGTGAAAACAAAAGTCTATCAGGTGTTAGTTTGGGTACATTTTGTCGGTCCCTGATAATGTAACATTTTTAGAGCATTCTTAGAAGTAGCGCAAATTATTTTCATGTAACTGAGCACAGGAAGTGTTCGATCCCTGATCTCTGATTACAGGCTATATGACATCCTTATAAACAAAAATATTCAATACATTTTTTTCTACCATTTTTCCTTCCCAGTATCTTTCTTTTGTGAGATTGAGTCTTACTATTATATTCCCTATCTGTAGCCTTTCTCCATTCCCTATCCCTATCTTTTTTTCCTTTTTCACTATCCCTATCCTGTCCCTGTCCTTAGCCGTTCCCTATCCCTATAACTAGACTTTCCTCTTTACCTATTTCTAACCTTTATTCTTCCCTATCCCTAGCATTTCCCCTTTCTTCTCTCCATTCCCTTTTTCTATCTGTCACTTTTTCCCTTTTCCTAGCCTTTTTCCTTTTCCCTCCCCCTTTTCCTATCTCCACCCTTTTACATATCCTTTTCCCTTCCCTTTGCCTAGTCTTTTCCTAATCCTTAGCCTTTCCCCTATACCTGGTCATTGTCCATTTCCTATCTTTTCCCTCCCGCCTTTCCCCTCACCCTCTTCATAGCCTTTCCTTATTTGTAGCCTTTTTCCTTTTCCCTCCCCCTTTTCCTATCTCTATCTTTTCTCCTATACCTGGCCAATCTCTTTTTCAGATCCTTTTCCCTTCCCTTTCCCTAGCCTTTCCCCTAGACCTGCCCATTGTCCATCCCCTGTCCTTTCCCTTTTCCCTTCCCCTCTTCCTGACATTTTCCCTTATCCTTTTCTCTAACACTTGCAGTTATTGATTCCCCTTTTGTTATATTCTCCTCTCTGTTTTCTTTACTCGTATCCTCTGTCCCTATCTTTATCCATTTCTCTTTTCTTCCCTTTATTGGTCTCTTCTATTTGTTCTCCCTTTCTTTCCCTTTTCCTATTACTTCGTCTTTCCCTATCTTTATCCCTTTTCTATTTTCTTTATCCCGTCCCTTCCTTTTTCTTTGTCCTTTCCCTTCCCTTTCACCATCTTGTTACCTTTCCCTTTCCTTCCTCTGTTTTCATCCTTTTCCCTTCTTCTTTGTTTCCTTTTGTTTACATCCCTTCCACTTTCCCTGACTTTATCCCTTTCCTTTCTATTTTTTTTATATAGTTACACAGTAGATGAGGTTGGATGAAGACACGGGTCCATCAAGTCCAACCTATAACCCTACAGTTATCCAAAGGAAAAAAAAAACCCTGAGTCTGGTTCCAATTGTCCCGTCAGGTGGAAAAATTCCTTCCTGACTCCAAATCCGGCAATCAGTATAAACCCTGAATCTTCTTGTGTAATATTTTTCCCAACAAGAATGGCGTCCTGACCCCTCTTGGACTTCCCATCATTTCTTTCTCGTTATTTCCCTCCCTCTTTCCTTATCTTTATAATTTCTCCCCCTTATTTTTGTATTTTTCCCCTTCTACTTACTTTTCAGTGTTATTCCCTTTATTCTTTTTTTTTTCCTTTTCCATATTTCTTTTATTTCTAAATAATTTTTACGTTCCTTCCTCCCCATTATTCTTTTCTCTTTTCATTTCTTTCTGCCCTTGATCTCTCCCCCCTAATCTTGATCTCCCCCCAATCTTGATCTCCCCCCCAATCTTGAATATCCCCCCCATCTTGATCTCCTTTTGCCTCTTTGATCCCCTTTTTGCCCCATTAGGCTACATGCACATGGTCATGTATTATCACAGCTCCATGTATGCGGCAGTAAGCTTGGGGCAAAACTCAGGACAGCTCCTATACCTGTCTGTTTTGTGGCCCAGATTCACTGAGAACAATAAATGATGTAATGGAGGCACGAGGCGGCACACAGGGGTCATCCATGTGCCGTCCGCACTGTTCAATCACGACCCGTCACATGCATCTAGCCTTAGTCTCCTTTGCCCCCTCGATCTCCCTTTGCCCCTCGCCCCCCTTTATGTTTCCTATCTATATTTCTGTGTCTTTCTTCTCTTCCCTGCCATTATCCCCTTTTCTCCCCCCATTCGACCCCCTCACGCATTGGACTTCGTGTCCTCGCGGAGTTAATAAATGGCTCTTACTAGACCGCCATATGTTATATTGATTCTTTTTGTGACTCCTTATAGTAACATTGTTTGGAATGAATGTCTTTTTGCCTGTGGATTGTCCTATACAGGGGGTTTCGGGACGGTCCGTTCCGAGCAGGCACGAGCCGCTGCTTATTGTAGTGCGTGGTTTCCTTACATGCCAGTGGTACAAATCAATTTCTGAGTGCGTTTTATCTTATTGATTTTATCACGCAGCTACTCTTGGCTTAATTATGTCCCGGCTGCCGCTCCTCTTATCTCGCCAACTTAAAAGACTATTATTATTGATGATTAAAAGGGGAGATTGGATTGACCTATCGAGAGGAAGTTTTTTTTTTTTGTTTTGTTTTTTTTTTTTGTCGGCTAATTAATTTGATAAAGTTTTTTTCCCTTGTCAGTTCAGGGACACGCCGTGCATGACAATGCTGAACTTTATCAGCAACGTCCCCCGCTGACTGCAAAGTTTAGGACTTCATTTGTAAATTTAAAGCAACGGGTCGTCAATTTATTTATTTATCGCTTTTTTCTAATCTGCTTTTATTTTCTGATTGTAGATTTTTTATTCTATTTTCTGTCCATGATTATGGGGGCGGCCATCTTGCCTGAGCTTCTCCTCTGTTCTGTTAACAGCATTAGGTGATCTGCTTTACAGCATAGTCATGACCATAAGCAGCAATAGACTAGAGCCAACTCATTGAGGTCTATGGGAGAGTTTTCTAGACATGCTCTGTGCAGGGAGGGGGAGGAGATAAGCTGTGACATCATCTATTGTTAGTAGTGATGCCTCAGTGGTGTTATCTATAGAGGTGTTATCTTCTATTGTAATCCTGTCTGTGATGTAAATGAAGTGATTGCTGCAAAGAAAACCCCTACAGAATAAGCAAGTGTTATTCTCAGGTGTCGAGTCTGCAGTTCCATCCTGTGCAGACATTGGCCGGGCCCGAAGGGAAGCAGCGGCCACATGTTTGGTATCAGTGACTTATTAGCAATGATGTGACTGGTGCCCAACATGCGACCGCTGAGGCCGGTGATTGTCCTCTGTGGTCACCTGAGCCACATCCTAGCCAGTGCTTGTAGGGGATGGTATGGGAGACTTAACACCGTACCAGAGCATTAGGGTTAAGCAAGCGTCTCTTCTTTTTTTTTTTTCCACCCCTGCCCCTACTTGGGTTTCTCAGTTTTAATCGGAAACCCCATTAGTGTAATTTTCCATTTAGGGCATTTGAGAATTGGTTTTCCAATCCAGACCATCCCTTTAAATTCTGTGTATTTTTCTATTCTTATCCAGAATATTTAAAAAAAAATAAATCAAGCACCTTTCAGTAGAAAAATAAAAAATGGTGTAAGAAGGAGCAAAATTGGTCATTTTTCCCTATTTACGCGAAACTCCAGGGGCTGTCCAGATTTTTTAAATTTATTTATGGCCTATCCTCAAGCCATAAGCTTCGATTGAAGTCAATGGGGGAAAACTTGCAGTAACAGTGTCTGGCCACTATAAGGGGTGTGGTACCTTCTGCTTCTGGCTCTGTGCACTGCATTAGATATGTATGGCCTATCCTGAGGATATCCTTAAGGCTGGCCATACAATTTAGATTTCTGATGGCCGTCATTCGGATGCCTGATTTGATGGTGGGGTCATTCGACAAACCATTCGTGGTATCTACATGTCACATCACTGAAAACAAAAAAACAGTCACCAGGTCCCAAATTGTGGCTCCATCCATTGCACAGAACAACACCAGGGAAATAAAATCCAAATGTTTTATTATAAATCCAGTAAAAACTGGAACAACTCTAAACTACCGGAGCGGTGGTGGCCTAAACTGCGCTTCAAACAACTCCCCCGTCCTTAGTCATGACGTCACAGCTAAAACAAACATCATCATGGCCGACTTAAATGGTATTTTTTCTTTTATATTATATTATTATGCTTTGTTACATTTGCAAAAATTATACAAATAAAGAATTTAAAAAAAAATCTGTTAAAGGGTATTGCCTAAAAAATTATGCAGTTCTGACTCTGGCCACTAAGCCAAATCATATGCTGACACTTTCTATTTTCTGTATGAGGTTACTTTGCAGCAGTAGCTCACTTAACAGCGCTCTACATATGTAGATATGACAAGATCACAATAGATGATGTCACATCTTATCCACTCCCCTTTCTTTACAATGACCTCTGCAGAGGTCACTGAGCATGCCTAGAAAACTCTACCGTAGAAGTCAATAGGGTCTGCTCCAAACTATTGTGTCTATGCCCCATGGTCCATCTCCAGGAGACAGGAAGTCACAAACTTTGTTTGGCTTAGTGGCAACATTTTTAGGATTTTTTTTTTCCTTTTTAAATATAGCTAACATGGAAAATTCATGACATAATGAAAAATTCTTTAAAAAAAAAAATATGTTCAATATAAAAACATGATTTCCTGACGACACAGTAATGGGCGTGTCTGTCAGGACAGTGTTGATGGATTCCAATAGGCTGCCGGCAGAATTTTGAGCACAGCTCTGGATAACTCTTTAAGTAACTTAAAAAAAGTTACATTATATCAAAAGCGATAACACAATCTAAGATAGTTAAGTCATCTTAGAAGCTTCTTTTATCCAGGTAGATCAGGATATTGTCAGGCTGTGGTGGATCTCCCCCTCCGGACCCCTCCCCCCACTTCTATCCAGTTAGTATGAATGTAATTGATTAGTTTGCTACTTAGAATGACAAAGCTCTCTATTTTCTTGTTCGGTTTTCTCCGCACTCATCAAGAATGTTTGATATGTGCATTGTTAGAAAATAGTGGATAAATGCCTTGTCAGACTTGTCCTAATAAATAATGTCTCTTTCCCCGGTTTGTCTGGCAATTGATGACTCGCTGTACTTGAATCCACTGGAAAGTGACAGAAGCCTGGGAGAGTCAAAAGCAATGTGTTCCTTTGTTATCCTTGGATGGAAATAGCAACCTCTCTTTATCAGTCGTACGCCGTGATTTCCCCGCAGCGGTTTTCGTGGCGGCGTTTTATTAAAGATGTTATTCAAAATCACATTTAATCAAGAGCAATAAACGGGAGGAACACAAAAAGATATTATTAATCGCCGGCTAAATGCACCTTATCTCTGCAGAATCGGCACAAGGCGAGGTGTCAAGATGCGTTCAGACGTTATTCTACCAACGTGAATTATTCATGACTTCTATAGAAAAAATATTTTTAATGTTCTTCTAATTGTAGTTATGAACATAAGGACATTACTTTAGTTAATATTTCTTCCAGTGTGCTTGGTAATAAGCTGTAGAGGTTATCATAATAATATGTACTGGAGGAGGGAGCAAAACACTTCAAATATCAACGATACACATAGATTGGTATAACTGCTACAATACTGCCCCCTATATACAAGAATATAACTACTATAATACTGCCCCCTATGTACAAGAATATAACTACTATAATACTGCCCCCTATGTACAAGAATATAACTACTATAATACTGCTCCTATGTACAAGAATATAACTACTATAATAATGCTCCTATGTAAAAGAATATAACTGCTATAATACTACCTCCTATGTACAAGAATATAACTACTATAATACTGCTCCTATGTACAAGAATATAACTACTATAATACTGCTCCTATGTACAAGAATATAACTACTATAATACTGCTCCCATGTACAAGAATATAACTACTATAATACTGCTCCTGTGTACAAGAATATAACTACTATAATACTGCTCCTATGTACAAGAATATAACTACTATAATACTACTCCTATGTACAAGAATATAACTACTATAATACTGCCCTCTATGTACAAGAATATAACTACTATAATACTGCTCCTATGTACAAGAATATAACTACTATAATACTGCTCCTATGTACAAGAATATAACTACTATAATACTGCTCCTATGTACAAGAATATAACTACTATAATACTGCTCCCATGTACAAGAATATAACTACTATAATACTGCTCCTGTGTACAAGAATATAACTACTATAATACTGCTCCTATGTACAAGAATATAACTACTATAATACTACTCCTATGTACAAGAATATAACTACTATAATACTGCTCCTATGTACAAGAATATAACTACTATAATACTGCTCCTGTGTACAAGAATATATCTACTATAATACTACTCCTATGTACAAGACTATGACTACTATAATACTACTCCTATGTACAAGAATATAACTACTATAATACTGCTCCTGTGTACAAGAATATAACTACTATAATACTACCTCCTATGTACAAGAATATAACTACTATAATACTGCTCCTGTGTACAAGAATATAACTACTATAATACTGCTCCTATGTACAAGAATATAACTACTATAATACTGCTCCTGTGTACAAGAATATAACTACTATAATACTGCCTCCTATGTACAAGAATATAACTACTATAATACTGCATCCTATGTACAAGAATATAACTACTATAATACTGCTCCTATGTACAAGAATATAACTACTATAATACTGCATCCTATGTACAAGAATATAACTACTATAATACTGCTCCTATGTACAAGAATATAACTACTATAATACTGCTCCTGTGTACAAGAATATAACTACTATAATACTACCTCCTATGTACAAGAATATAACTACTATAATACTGCTCCTGTGTACAAGAATATAACTACTATAATACTGCTCCTATGTACAAGAATATAACTACTATAATACTGCTCCTATATACAAGAATATAACTACTATAATACTGCTCCTATGTACAAGAATATAACTACTATAATACTGCCCACTATGTACAAGAATATAACTACTATAATACTACTCCTATGTACAAGAATATAACTACTATAATACTGCTCCTATGTACAAGAATATAACTACTATAATACTGCCTCCTATGTACAAGAATATAACTACTATAATACTGCCCCCTATGTACAAGAATATAACTACTATAATACTACTATGTACAAGAATATAACTACTATAATACTGCCCTCTATGTACAAGAATATAACTACTATAATACTACTCCTATGTACAAGAATATAACTACTATAATACTGCCCCTATGTACAAGAATATAACTACTATAATACTACTCCTATGTACAAGAATATAACTGCTATAATACTGCTCCTGTGTACAAGAATATAACTACTATAATACTACCTCCTATGTACAAGAATATAACTACTATAATACTGCTCCTATGTACAAGAATATAACTACTATAATACTGCTCCTATGTACAAGAATATAAGTTTTATAATACTGCCTCCTATGTACAAGAATATAACTACTATAATACTGCTCCTATGTACAAGAATATAACTACTATAATACTACCTACTATGTACAAGAATATAACTACTATAATACTACTCCTATGTACAAGAATATAACTACTATAATACTGCTCCTATGTACAAGAATATAACTACTATAATACTCATCCTATGTACAAGAATATAACTACTATAATACTGCTCCTATGTACAAGAATATAACTACTATAATACTTCCCCTATGTACAAGAATATAACTACTATAATACTACTCCTATGTACAAGAATATAACTACTATAATACTGCTCCTATGTACAAGAATATAACTACTATAATACTGCTCCTATGTACAAGAATATAACTACTATAATACTGCTCCTATGTACAAGAATATAACTACTATAATACTGCTCCTATGTATAAGAATATAACTACTATAATACTACTCCTATGTACAAGAATATAACTACTATAATACTGCCCGCTATGTACAAGAATATAACTACTATAATACTACTCCTATGTACAAGAATATAACTACTATAATACTGCTCCTATGTACAAGAATATAACTACTATAATACTACTCCTATGTACAAGAATATAACTACTATAATACTACCTCCTATGTACAAGAATATAACTACTATAATACTGCTCCTATGTACAAGAATATAACTACTATAATACTACTCCTATGTACAAGAATATAACTACTATAATACTACCTCCTATGCACAAGAATATAACTACTATAATACTACTCCTATGTACAAGAATATAACTACTATAATACTACTCCTATGTACAAGAATATAACTACTATAATACTGCTCCTATGTACAAGAATATAACTACTATAATACTGCTCCTATGTACAAGAATATAACTACTATAATACTGCTCCTATGCACAAGAATATAACTACTATAATACTGCCCCTATGTACAAGAATATAACTACTATAATACTGCTCCTATGTACAAGAATATAACTACTATAATACTGCTCCTATGTACAAGAATATAACTACTATAATACTACTCCTATGTACAAGAATATAACTACTATAATACTGCCTCCTATGTACAAGAATATAAGTACTATAATACTGCTCCTATGTACAAGAATATAACTACTATAATACTGCTCCTATGTACAAGAATATAACTACTATAATACTGCTCCTATGTACAAGAATATAACTGCTATAGTACTGCTCCTATGTACCAGCATATAGAAATGACATTGGTTATTTGGATTGGCGGTCGGTTTCAGTAATTTTGCGATTAATTGCCCCGCTGTACAATCTGTACATGGTATCTGAATATGTAGCCGAGTTTAGTTTCCTCTTCCAGATTTTCATGTTTTCCCTTGTCTCTCTTCATATTGTCTTTTCTATTACATAGTATTGTAGATATTCATGTATGCTGTGTATCCACATGTGCTGTATCCAGATGTTAATGATGTCATCAGTGTGAGCCTCGGCCATGTGTCTGTCATGCTCGGAGGCCATGAATCATTAGTTTAATTAGAGGCCGAGTCCCCGGCAGAGGTGAGGTAGTGTTGGCCTCATTTGGTTTGGTTTCTTTCCTTTTGCTTCATTGATCTCTTGTATCTTTGTCTTTTCCTTCCTCCTCCACCTACTAATTAAAGATACATTCACTTAATGTTCCGGAGACGCCCCAGCCGCGTACAATGGGGGATGAGGCTGCAGCTTCTATTATTACATCCTCACAATTCCTCGGGTCTTGATGTTACAAAAGACCAGTCTTGCAGTCCGATTATTTGGATGATTGTGATTTATCTGCACTGGTACATTGTATCAAACCTTCAGTGTGCGAGAGATGTATGCTACTGGTGTGTTTCAGTCATGAAGAATTGTGTAGGTTGGATACAGTATGAACAAGCTCTTAAGCTTGGTTCACATGGTGTAACATGGAGCTGAGTATGAAGCAGATTCCATCTCAGAATCTGCTTCATAATTCCTTTGGTTTCCATGGGAGGTAGCAATAGTCGCCAGTTTCTTAAGGACACTGCAAAGAGAAGCGTCTTACTTTATTACGCCACGGATTGCATGGATAATTTTAGACACAGAATCCATAGCGCAGGGCTCAGGTTTATTAGTTCCACTGAATCGGGGATCAGTGAGCCTTGTCGCGGCAGAAAGCCAAAGCTCAACTTTTCTTTCCACCGTTGGTTCCACAGGGCTCATATTTAGATAGGAATCTGAGGCAGAAGAAATCCCTCTCCATGTGCTATTGTGTGAGCCTAGCCTTAGGCTATGTTCACACTTGTCTTGTAGGTTCCATTAGGGGCCTCTTCATTTTCCAGGCCCCCAGCATCCTGCGGCGGAAAGATGAAGAAGAGCTTTGACTTTTTGCCACAGCTTTTCCTCTGTGTAGGCCCAAATGGATGGGGCTAATAAGTGGCCAGATTGAGCAGGACATTTATTTATTTTTTTGGCGTCCTGATGTGGAATCTGCCTTAAAATCAGTGCCCGACTCTGCAGTGTGAACATACCCTAAGAACCTATTCACACAACCAATTTCCTTGGCCGTGTGCTGTCCATAAGTCTTGAAAAAAATAGTGCCCTTGTCTGTTGGGTCCATTTCCATGGTCGTAATTCATCCATTGAGGTTAGTAGGTCCTTGAAAAAATCAGAGTCTGCATATAACTGTTACATACACGTGTGAATAGAGTGCAACTGTCTAGAAAATTGGAAATCCTGATGGAGATGAGAACACAGACTGACGCTAGGGTCACATTAGCGCTGGGTCTCCTCTGATGGACCAGAAGAGCCAACAAGCGGATCCAATAGCGGACACCAACTAAGCCCAAAGACCCAATTGACTACAGTGGAGTCTGTCATATTAACTAAAAATGTCGAACAAAAAAAGTCGAACTTGGAGTAATTTTTCATTCTGTGATTTTAGATTGAGACACCGATGGATTCTCTGATTGGAGACTTACATGCAAATGTGAACATAGTCTGAGATGTGAGAGATTTTAGGCCTGTACTGTATGTCTCCATGAAGAATTGTCACAAAGTATATGTCCTAGTGATTAATTTACACCCAGAAAATCCTTTAGGGTATATTCACATGGTGGATTTTGGCACTAAATTCTGACTCAAAATCAGCTCCGAATTCCGCCTGAAATCTGCCTTCTGTATAATTCAGTGTGAGGTAGAGGAAGATTTTTTTCTACTAGCTAAGAAAGAAGCGTCCTGCCCGTTCTTCAGGCGGATTCTGCCTGAAATTTCCAGTGGAAAATAACGTCAGGCAGTTTTTCGAAGCAAATTTTTAGAATCTACATCAAAATCAGCTTCCAATATCCGCTTAGATTTTTTTTTTTCGCACATCACTAAATTTATCAAGCAAACAATTTCTACTTCAGGAATTTTAAGCAGATTGTTTCAAACACCGATGCAGATTTTGACGTGGAATTTGGAGACGAGTGTGACTGTATTTAGCCTTTATTGTTATCACCCCTCTTAGTAGTCACAATCTGGACCTGACACCTATCAGATGATTTGGCTACTGGAAGCCGTATACAAGGTACTGTATATAGCCGGAAGCTGCTCTGCTCTTATTGAAGTGAATAGGACCCGGGCTGCAATTCCCGTCTGCCACCACTACAGTGTATGGAGTCGGAAGCTGTATACAGTGTACAGAGCCATATACTGTATTGGTGGTTCTGGAAAACTGCAACTCTGCTCCCATTCAATTCAACTTGTATATGGTCTCGGTGTCAGATCTGATACTGATGACCGATTCTGTATTAATCAGCTTTTCATATAATGCCATGTAGGTGGAGTGTTCCTTGAAGTGCGGACATATATGTAGTATCTCGGTCACTCCCAGTGAATTCCTCACCCCCTCTCCTACATTCGGTAGCCGCCGCTCCTCGCCTCATTCCTCATGTCATGTTGTGTTCTTGGCTCGGCAGCAGCTTTGTCCATGCACGTCGTGTAGTCCGGCCCCTGGTGTGCGCTTGTAGCCTTCTGCAGCCTGACTGATAAGATATCCTCCACTGTAATGAAATTGGATGGGCTTAGGAAGCGCAGTAAATAAAATGCCCCCCCCTCTGTCCTCTGTCCCCCCTGCCGCCTCCTCCTTGTCTCAGCCATTATCTTGTTTATCTCATTTACATTGTACAATTAGGATCAACTGGATCGATCAAGAACTACGTAACTCATTTTGATTGGAAAATTACATGACATTCGGTCTCGGGACAACGCGCTTCCTGCTGGCGAGCGCAGATCTCTACTACTACTTTACTGTTTGGGATGATTTGTAGAATTTTATGTGATATTTGTGGGTGCGACGTCATCTATTGTAACATTCAGTAAATGTGTAGCCATTGGGTTAGAGGTGACATAAGGAAGTTGGAGGATATACTGGCTATAGAGGGGCTAACAGAGAACTATCTATCTATTTATCTATCTATCATCCAAAAAATGCTATATTACTCTATTTTCTATCTGCAGTATCTATCAGTCCATAGTATCTATCTGTCTAGATACGGAATCTTATGTATGTATGTATGTACAGTATAATGTATATTCATCTAATATCCATTCATTTTTATTATCTATCTATGCCGTATCCTTCTATTTATGTGTATCTATCTATCTATCTATCTATCTATCTATTATCTATCTATCATCTATCTATCTATCTATCTATCTATCTATCTATCTATCTATTATCTATCATCTATCTATCATCTATCTATCTATCTATATATCTATCTCCTATCTATCTCATATCTATCTATCTATCTATCTCATATCTATCTATCTATCTATCTATCTATCTATCTCATATCTATCTATCTATCTCATATCTATCTATCTATCTATGTCATATCTATCTATCTATCTCTTATCTATCTATCTATCTATCTATCTATCTCATATCTATCTATCTCATATCTGTCTATCTTATATCTATCTATCTATCTATCTATCTATCTATCTATCTATTCCATATCTATCTATCTCATATCTATCTATCTATCTATCTCATATCTATCTATCTCATATCTGTCTATCTTATATCTATCTATCTATCTATCTCATATCTATCTATCTATCTATCTATCTATCTATCTATCTATCTCATATCTATATCATATCTATCTATCTATCTATCTATCTATCTCATATCTATCTATCTATCTATCTCATATCTATCTATCTCCTATCTATCTATCTATCTATCTATATATCTATCTATCTATCTCATATCTATCTCATATCTATCTATCTATCTATCTCATATCTATCTATCTATCTCATATCTATCTATCTCATATCTATCTATCTCATATCTATCTATCTCATATCTATCTATCTATATATCTCAAATCTATTTATCTGTCTATCTACCTTTCACCTGTTTACCTGTGTTTACCCCTCAAGCGATAGGAACACGTATATATAACTTATATATATCTATAGCTTTCTGTGTTTATCCTACATGTATTCACAGCTCCTATGTAAACTCCTATTTGCGTAACCTATATGTACGTGGCCCTGCTGTACATGCACTGGTGTGTGTAGTGACATCAGCCATTGTGTAGTTCTTGGGCCTCTCCGTCATCGTTTTTCCGTCTCATTTCCTTGATCTCGGCTAGTTAAGTCTGAGAGGTAAGAGGTCAGTCCAGTGGTGGCCGAGGCTCCATAGGATCAGTCATTTCTTGGTGGCCACCATGCTGTGGGGTGAGGATCTACCGCTCACCCATCCAGTAGTCCTCAGGCCTTTCTGCACCATTTCTCCACCTCAGTCCCAGGATTTTATCTGTCTGTGATGTAGGGCAGTCAGTCCGCTGGTGGCCCAGGCTCTGCGGCCTTAGTCAGTCCTTGGTGACCACCATGTTGTGTGGTGAGGGTCTGCTGTTGTCCTTCAGCAGTGTGTTCATGTCTTTGCTCCTTATCATCCTGAGTGGTGGCCTCTACCCCCTGCTTGCCACTATTATACATAGCTTGTACATGAAGCCTATCCACTCAGATCAGTTTTACTGTCATGTCTATTTTGGATACGAGTGTAGATGTAGCTGCCTTTTTGCAGATGTAGCTGCAATTGAGTGTGAGAGAGTGAGGTTATAACTTTCTAATTGACTCTATAAAAGAGTGTAGTGGGCATGCTTGCTGACATTAGTTTTACAGGGCTTGTAAAAACAAGGCCAAAAAATATCTCATTGACTAGCCTAGAAATTTATAGTGAGCATGCTCTGTGATATGTACAGAGGGAGATATAGGATGAGCCAAAATGTCTTCAGCTCATCTCCTACAGAGATTTTGTTTTATGGCTGGCAGATTACATAAGAAAACAAGGTCTAATTGACTTCCATGGGGAAAGGGTAGTGGGCATGCTCTGTTATACAGTCATATGAAAAAGTTTGGGCACCCCTATTAATCTTAATCATTTTTAGTTCTAAATATTTGGGTGTTTGCAACAGCCATTTCAATTTGATATATCTAATAACTGATGGACACAGTAATATTTCAGGATTGAAATGAGGTTTATTGTACTAACAGAAAATGTGCAATATGCATTAAACCAAAATTTGACCGGTGCAAAAATTTGGGTACCCTTATCATTTTATTGATTTGAATACTCCTAACTACTTTTTACTGACTTACTGAAGCACAAAATTGGTTTTGTAACCTCACTGAGCTTTGAACTTCATAGCCAGGTGTATCCAATCATGAGAAAAGGTATTTAAGGTGGCCAATTGCAAGTTGTTCTCCTATTTGAATCTCCTCTGAAGAGTGGCATCATGGGCTCCTCAAAACAACTCTCAAATGATCTGAAAACAAAGATTGTTCAACATAGTTGTTCAGGGGAAGGATACAAAAAGTTGTCTCAGAGATTTAACCTGTCAGTTTCCACTGTGAGGAACATAGTAAGGAAATGGAAGACCACAGGGACAGTTCTTGTTAAGCCCAGAAGTGGCAGGCCAAGAAAAATATCAGAAAGGCAGAGAAGAAGAATGGTGAGAACAGTCAAGGACAATCCACAGACCACCTCCAAAGAGCTGCAGCATCATCTTGCTGCAGATGGTGTCACTGTGCATCGGTCAACAATACAGAACACTTTGCACAAGGAGAAGCTGTATGGGATAGTGATGCGAAAGAAGCCGTTTCTGAAAGCACGCCACAAACAGAGTCGCCTGAGGTATGCAAAAGCACATTTGGACAAGCCAGCTTCATTTTGGAAGAAGGTCCTGTGGACTGATGAAACAAAGATTGAGTTGTTTGGTCATACAAAAAGGCGTTATGCATGGCGTCAAAAAAACACAGCATTTCAAGAAAAACACTTGCTACCCACTGTAAAATTTGGTGGAGGTTCCATCATGCTTTGGGGCTGTGTGGCCAATGCCGGCATCGGGAATCTTGTTAAAGTTGAGGGTCGCATGGATTCAACTCAGTATCAGCAGATTCTTGAGAATAATGTACAAGAATCAGTGAGGAATTTGAAGTTACGCCGGGGATGGATATTTCAGCAAGACAATGATCCAAATCTACTCAGGCATTCATGCAGAGGAACAATTACAATGTTCTGGAATGGCCATCCCAGTCCCCAGACCTGAATATCATTGAACATCTGTGGGATAATTTGAAGCGGGCTGTCCATGCTCGGCGACCATCAAACTTAACTGAACTGGAATTGTTTTGTAAAGAGGAATGGTCAAAAATACCTTCATCCAGGATCCAGGAACTGATTAAAAGCTACAGGAAGCGACTAGAGGCTGTTATTTTTGCAAAAGGAGGATCTACTAAATATTAATGTCACTTTTCTGTTGAGGTGCCCATACTTTTGCACCGGTCAAATTTTGGTTTAATGCATATTGCACATTTTCTGTTAGTACAATAAACCTCATTTCAATCCTGAAATATTACTGTGTCCATCAGTTATTAGATATATCAAATTGAAATGGCTGTTGCAAACACCCAAATATTTAGAACTAAAAATGATTAAGATTAATAGGGGTGCCCAAACTTTTTCATATGACTCTTATGTGCAGAGTCCACATCATAGGGAGAAGGTGAATTGTCTTTCCCTCAGCTCCTCAAGAGATTTAGTTTCCCATAGGATATGTGGAAACAAGGGCAAGTAATGTCTCATTGACTTGCATAGGGGAGTATAGTGAGCATGCTCTTTGACACGTACAGAGTTCATTGTGCAGGCCAATGGAGGAGAAGTTGAAATGTCTTCAGCTTATCTCCTTCAAAGATTCAGCTTCATGGCAGACACATGGGCATACAAATTACAGGGTTCAAAAATGTTTTATGAATGTCTATGGGAGAGTATAGTGGACATGCTCTGTGACACTTTGGAGGTCACTGTGCAAGGAGATGGAGGAGAAGTCAAACAGTCAGTCTCCAGCTTATTTCTTCCAGAGATTTTGATTTGTGCAGACACATGGACTTAAATGGGTTGTCCAGGGACTGTTAGCTTACTTGCATGTCCTAGTATTATTGATCTGAAGCAGCCTTCAGCATGTGGGGTCACTCCACCCCCTCCCTCAACCGATCTCACAGGTAACTATCACATGGCCTGGCGGTTGCGACGTGACTAAAATCCCCAAGTCAGCAACAATAACCCGGGAAAGGTAAGTAAATTATCAGACTCTGGACAACCCCTTTAAGAAACCTCGGTCAGAACGTTTCACACTGACTTGTATAGGTGAGTATAGTGGGCATGCTCTGTGACATGACAGAAATTACTGTGCATGGAATGGGAACTGAACAATCCTAGCCCTAAAGTTTGTTTGTGGGATTCCTCCCGCTCTTCCAAAAACAAGATTTTAAGCCCCAGTGTGGACAGGGGTCAATGTAGAATCTGTACAGCACTGCGGAATATGTTGGAGCTATAAGAATACAATGCTCTACATTGGCATTCTGCCAGTCACCGTGCCGCTGGTGGACATGATGGTCTATTTTGAAAATCACGTCTTGGACAAGCCATTTTGCGTTCCTCCATAAGGGGGAGAAATCGGAAACTACACCCACCCTGCTTCCTATAGTCCAACTTGTAATTAAAGTGCCGTATCCCTTTTAATTACTGTCAGTAATGGCTCCGTCAGTAAGAATCGGACCAGAAAATCTTGCTCTCGAGCTTCCTGAATTACAGTAGGGCACGCACATCATTCCAGCTTTATTAATAGGCGCAGAGAGGTGATGTGTACGGCATAAAAATCCTGCCGTGTAATGAGAGGAGGAACGGCCACATATATTTCCAGCAGGATGACCTTTCTAAAGCTCATTGTAGAATATTGAAATATATAACCGCTCACTTGTCCTTTCTCTGTGGCAGGATATTGCTGCTGTCTTTTCTTCCGTGTTTCCTCCACCTCCTTATAATTATTGCTTCTTTGCCAATATGTCACCTGCCTTAAAACCAGCAACAAATATTTTATGTGATAGTCATTTATTATATAGAGTAGCAGAAGTGTAATAATGTTTTATCTATCTATCTATCTATCTATGTATCTACGGTATCTATCTATCTATCTATCTATCTATGTATCTACAGTATCTATCTATCTATCTCTCATATCTATCTATCTATTTATCTATCTATCCCATATCTATCTATCTATCTATCTACTGTGTCTATCCCATATCGAACTATCTATCTATCTGTCTATCTATCTATCTATCTATCTATCTATATAATATCTATCTATCTATCTATCTCATATCTATCTATCTATCTATCTCATATCTATCTATCTATCTATCTCATATCTATCTATCTATCTATCTATATAATATCTATCTATCTATCTATCTATCTCATATCTATTTCATATCTATCTATCTATATAATATCTATCTATCTATCTATCTATCTATCTATCTATCTATCTATCTATCCCATATCGAACTATCTATCTATCTGTCTATCTACAGTATCTATCTATCTATCTATCTATCTATCTATCTATCTATCTATCTATCTATCTATCTATGTATCTACAGTATCTCTCTATCTATCTATCTATCTATCTATCTATCTATCTATCTATCTACTGTGTCTATCCCATAGCTATCTATCTATCTCATATCTATCTATCTCATATCTATCTATCACATATCTATCTATCTCATATCTATCTATCTATCTGCCTTGTTCATTGCCATGTGAGTAATGTATTTTGCTGTGCAGTGTCTACTGTAAAGCTGAATCTTCAGCAATGTAAAACACAGAGCAACCCACAGGGGCTGCAACGAGATGTGAGTTTCTGTCATACTTAAAGGGGTTGTCTGGATCTATGATATTGAGATCCGCTTTCTCTTCTCAGGCTGATGACATCACGTTCATCAGTCACATGGCCATGCTGCATCTCAACCCCATTGAAATGAATGTGACTGAGCTGCTCTACCATGCACAGCCACTATAAGATGTATTGCTCTGTGCTTTGTAAGCTCCTCTGCTCCTGATTTGACACCATCTTGGTTTTTATTTTTCCCTTGTGTTTTGCTAGCAATCGCAAGATGCCTCATTACAGCATCACATGGGCAGCTAGAGACAGTACCATCTCCTCCTGCTGGGGGAAAGTGTAATTATCCTTTCTAGATTCTCCATAAATATACAGTCAGCGAGATTTCACTGTCATCATCTTTAGTATAACTGTGCGGCAGGAGCTGTCTCATCATTGGCATTAGCTGTGGTAGAAGCTTGTGTCCACCTGGTTGAGATCCTGTGTGGTCAGTCATATCAGAAATGAGATTGTGACTGTTGCAGAGCAGAGAGACATGTAAATCTCAGTAGGTCATAATGAGATGACATGTAACAACTGAAGAGACAGAGCCCATACAATTTCAGATAGAATAAGTTGTCTTCATTAATATACCTGTATGACAGGAGTGGTCTCATCATTATTATACCTGTGTGACAGGGGCTGTCTCATCATTATTATACCTGTGTGACAGGGGCTGTCTCATCATTATTATACCTGTGTGACAGGGGCTGTCTCATCATTATTATACCTGTGTGACAGGATACATCTCATCCTTATTATACCAGTGTGACAGGAGCTGTCTCACCATTATTATACCTGTGTGACAGGAGCTGTCTCATCATTATTATACCTGTGTGACAGGGGCTGTCTCATCATTATTATACCTGTGTGACAGGATACATCTCATCCTTATTATACCAGTGTGACAGGAGCTGTCTCATCATTATTATACCTGTGTGAAAGGAATTATCAAATCATTATTATAACTGTGTGGCAGCAGCTGTCTCGTCATTATTATACCTGTATGACAGGAGACGTCTCATCCTTATTATAACTGCGTGACAACAGCTGTCTCATCATTATTATACCTGTGTGACAGGGGCAGTCTAATCATCATTATAACTGTGTGACCGGAGTCGTCTCATCATTATTATACCTGTGTGACAGGAGACATCTCATCCTTATTATACCAGTGTGACAGGAGCTGTCTCACCATTATTATACCTGTGTGAAAGGAATTATCAAATCATTATTATAACTGTGTGGCAGCAGCTGTCTCATCATTATTATACCTGTGTGACAGGGGCAGTCTAATCATCATTATAACTGTGTGACCGGAGTCGTCTCATCAGTATTATAAATGTGTGACAGGCGGTGTCTCATCATTATTATACCTGTGTGACCGGAGACGTCTCATCCTTATTATAACTGCGTGACAACAGCTGTCTCATCATTATTATACCTGTGTGACAGGCGGTGTCTCATCATTATTATACCTGTGTGACCGGAGACGTCTCATCCTTATTATACCTGTGTAACAGGAGTCGTCTCATCATTATTATAACTGCATGACAACAGTCCTCTCATCATTATTATAACTGTGTGACAGGCGCTGTCTCATCATTATTATACCTGTGTGATAGGATTCGTCTCATCGTTATTATAACTGCATGACAACAGTCGTCTCATTAGTATTATAACCGCGACAGCAGCTGTTTCATCATTATTAGAACTGTGTGACAGGAGACGTCTCATCATTATTATATCTGTGTGACAGGAGACGTCTCATTCTTATTATACCTGTGTGACAGGAGTCATCTCATCATTATTATAACCGCATTACAGCAGTCATCAAATCATTATTATACCTGTGTGACAGGAGTCGTCTCATCATCATTATTATACCTGTGTGATGGGCTGTTTCATTATTATACCTGTGTGACAGGAGCTGTCACATCATCATTATACCTGTGTGACAGGAGCTGTCACATCATCATTATAACTGTGTGATAGGAGCTGTCTCATCATCATTATACCTGTGTGACAGGAGCTGTCACATCATCATTATACCTGTGTGACAGGAGCTGTCACATCATCATTATAACTGTGTGATAGGAGCTGTCTCATCATCATTATACCTGTGTGACAGGAGCTGTCACATCATCATTATAACTGTGTGATAGGAGCTGTCTCATCATTATTATACCTGTGTGATAGGAGCTGTCTCATCATCATTATACCTGTGTGACAGGAACTGTCTCATCCTTAGCAGTAGCTGTAATAGGAGGTTGTGTTATCCTGACCACACACAGTTTTGTTATAGTTGTGCATTTCCTTCTCTTGCAGGTGCGATGAATGTAAACTCTGCTACCACTTTGGCTGCCTGGACCCTCCCCTGAAAAAGTCCCCAAAGCAGACGGGATATGGATGGATTTGTCAGGAGTGTGACTCCTCTTCTTCAAAAGTAAGTCCCAAAATCTAAAGACAGTATCGGGAAATCACAGGCTCCATCCATGGGACCTTATGTCATGACCTGTGCCTATGACATTTCTGGAGAGTGTTGGTGTAGTTCCCATTTAAAGGGGTTGTGCAGGACTTCAAACACATGGCTGCTTTTTTTCTGCTCAGGAAGTGACATTATGTTCATTGGTCACATGCCAATTCCACATCTCAATCCCATTAAAATGAATGGGACTGAGCTGCAGCATGGCCATGTGACCAAAGGACATGATATCACTTTCTGAGAAGAAGAAAGCAGCCATGTGGTTGAAGTCTTGCAAAACCCCTTTAAGGGAGGGTTCCCATGCTTATATGAAATGTGCAGTCTCCTTCCTTATCTTAATCACAGTTTACCATTTTGACAGTTGTTTAGAAATGCCCTTTTTATGTAAATTTTTGCAGCTCGCCACCTATAAATACGGAATATGTCAACAGCGCATTTTTGTTATTGCATATTACAAAACTTTTCTGAATGAACCACTAGAATACCCCTTTAAGAGCAGATCACTTGTTGTGTATACAATATTATCTACTGTACATTTCTGGAAAATTTAGCTAGGGCCGCCATAAAAAGGCCATGTAGGGATTGATAACTTGTGACTGAAACCTTTTGACCAGCGGTAATGTAATTGGTCGTTCATATCTTATAAGCCAGGTTGTAGGAACATATGAGATCCATCAACAGCAGAAGGTTGAAGATTTCTGGCTGAACATTGTTTTTAAATGGGTAAAAAAAACATTTTGCTCAGTTGGAAATTCTCTATAAAATATACAGTACTAGACAGCACGGATTGGCTTCTAAGTGATATGAAATCCTGAGATACCTAACGGGCCATTTAATAGTCCCTGAAGTTATTTTGGGTGTGCTCTGCTGTACAGATATCTAGTCCTCTGTTACCCTGTATCCACAATTGTGAATGGAGAACAAAAAAATGTACACAAAAGGTTGAATGAGACATTTGTAAATACATCACATTACTTATCCTGTATTGATCCTGAGTTACATCCTGTATTATACTCCAGAGCTGCGCTCACTATTCTGCTGGTACAGTCACTGTGTACATACATCACATTACTTATCCTGTATTGATCCTGAGTTACATCCTGTATTATACTCCAGAGCTGCGCTCACTATTCTGCTGGTACAGTCACTGTGTACATACATTACATTACTTATCCTGTACTGACCCTGAGTTATATCCTGTATTATACTCCAGAGCTGCACTCACTATTCTGCTGGTGCAGTCACTGTGTACATACATTACATTACTTATCCTGTACTGATCCTGAGTTACATCCTGTATTATACTCCAGAGCTGCGCTCACTATTCTGCTGGTACAGTCACTGTGTACATACATTACATTACTTATCCTGTACTGATCCTGAGTTATATCCTGTATTATACTCCAGAGCTGCACTCACTATTCTGCTGGTGCAGTCACTGTGTACATACATTACATTACTTATCCTGTACTGATCCTGAGTTACATCCTGTATTATACTCCAGAGCTGCGCTCACTATTCTGGTACAGTCACTGTGTACATACATTACATTACTTATCCTGTACTGATCCTGAGTTACATCCTGTATTATACTGCAGAGCTGCGCTCACTATTCTGCTGGTGCAGTCACTGTGTACATACATTACATTACTTATCCTGTACTGATCCTGAGTTATATCCTGTATTATACTCCAGAGCTGCACTCACTATTCTGCTGGTGCAGTCACTGTGTACATACATTACATTACTTATCCTGTACTGATCCTGAGTTACATCCTGTATTATACTCCAGAGCTGCACTCACTATTCTGCTGGTGCAGTCACTGTGTACATACATTACATTACTTATCCTGTACTGATCCTGAGTTACATCCTGTATTATACTCCAGAGCTGCACTCACTATTCTGCTGGTACAGTCACTGTGTACATACATTACATTACTTATCCTGTACTGATCCTGAGTTACATCCTGTATTATACTGCAGAGCTGCGCTCACTATTCTGCTGGTGCAGTCACTGTGTACATACATTACATTACTTATCCTGTACTGATCCTGAGTTACATCCTGTATTATACTCCAGAGCTGCACTCACTATTCTGCTGGTACAGTCACTGTGTACATACATTACATTACTTATCCTGTACTGATCCTGAGTTACATCCTGTATTATACTCCAGAGCTGCACTCACTATTCTGCTGGTGCAGTCACTGTGTACATACATTACATTACTTATCCTGTACTGATCCTGAGTTACATCCTGTATTATACTCCAGAGCTGCGCTCACTATTCTGCTGGTACAGTCACTGTGTACATACATTACATTACTTATCCTGTACTGATCCTGAGTTACATCCTGTATTATACTCCAGAGCTGCGCTCACGATTCTGTTGGTACAGTCACTGTGTACATACATTACTTATCCTGTACTGATCCTGAGTTGCATCCTGTGTTATACTCCAGAGCTGCGCTCACTATTCTGCTGGTACAGTCACTGTGTACATACATTACATTACTTATCCTGTACTGATCCTGAGTTACATCCTGTATTATACTCCAGAGCTGCGCTCACTATTCTGCTGGCGCAGTCACTGTGTACATACATTACATTACTTATCCTGTACTGATCCTGAGTTACATCCTGTATTATACTCCAGAGCTGCGCTCACTATTCTGCTGGTGCAGTCACTGTGTACATACATTACATTACTTATCGTGCACTGATCCTGAGTTATATTCTGTATTATACTCCAGAGCTGCGCTCACTATTCTGCTGGTGCAGTCACTGTGTACATACATTACATTACTTATCCTGTACTGATCCTGAGTTACATCCTGTATTATACTCCAGAGCTGCGCTCACTATTCTGCTGATACAGTCACTGTGTACATACATTACATTACTTATCCTGTACTGATCCCGAGTTACATCCTGTATTATAGTCCAGAGCTGCGCTCACTATTCTGCTGGTGCAGTCACTGTGTACATACATTACATTACTTATCCTGTACTGATCCTGAGTTACATCCTGTATTATACTCCAGAGCTGCGCTCACTATTCTGCTGGTGCAGTCACTGTGTACATACATTACATTACTTATCCTGTACTGATCCTGAGTTACATCCTGTATTATACTCCAGAGCTGCGCTCACTATTCTGCTGGTGCAGTCACTGTGTACATACATTACATTACTTATCCTGTACTGATCCTGAGTTACATCCTGTATTATACCCCAGAGCTGCACTCACTATTCTGCTGGTACAGTCACTGTGTACATACATTACATTACTTATCCTGTACTGATCCTGAGTTACATCCTGTATTATACTCCAGAGCTGCACTCACTATTCTGCTGGTGCAGTCACTGTGTACATACATTACATTACTTATCCTGTACTGATCCTGAGTTACATCCTGTATTATACTCCAGAGCTGCGCTCACTATTCTGCTGGTACAGTCACTATGTACATACATTACATTACTTATCCTGTACTGATCCTGAGTTACATCCTGTATTATACTCCAGAGCTGCGCTCACTATTCTGTTGGTACAGTCACTGTGTACATACATTACTTATCCTGTACTGATCCTGAGTTGCATCCTGTGTTATACTCCAGAGCTGCGCTCACTATTCTGCTGGTACAGTCACTGTGTACATACATTACATTACTTATCCTGTACTGATCCTGAGTTACATCCTGTATTATACTCCAGAGCTGCGCTCACTATTCTGCTGGCGCAGTCACTGTGTACATACATTACATTACTTATCCTGTACTGATCCTGAGTTACATCCTGTATTATACTCCAGAGCTGCGCTCACTATTCTGCTGGCGCAGTCACTGTGTACATACATTACATTACTTATCCTGTACTGACCCTGAGTTACATCCTGTATTATACTCCAGAGCTGCGCTCACTATTCTGCTGGTGCAGTCACTGTGTACATACATTACATTACTTATCCTGTACTGATCCTGAGTTACATCCTGTATTATACTCCAGAGCTGCGCTC
Source organism: Leptodactylus fallax (assembly GCA_947044405.1). Taxonomy (NCBI): domain Eukaryota; kingdom Metazoa; phylum Chordata; class Amphibia; order Anura; family Leptodactylidae; genus Leptodactylus; species Leptodactylus fallax. The sequence goes on from CAMRHE010000766.1 coordinate 231,769, forward strand.
ACTATTCTGCTGGTGCAGTCACTGTGTACATACATTACATTACTTATCCTGCACTGATCCTGAGTTACATCCTGTATTATAGTCCAGAGCTGCGCTCACTATTCTGCTGGTGCAGTCACTGTGTACATACATTACATTACTTATCGTGCACTGATCCTGAGTTATATTCTGTATTATACTCCAGAGCTGCGCTCACTATTCTGCTGGTGCAGTCACTGTGTACATACATTACATTACTTATCCTGTACTGATCCTGAGTTACATCCTGTATTATACTCCAGAGCTGCGCTCACTATTCTGCTGGTACAGTCACTGTGTACATACATTACATTACTTATCCTGTACTGATCCTGAGTTACATCCTGTATTATACTCCAGAGCTGCACTCACTATTCTGCTGGTGCAGTCACTGTGTACATACATTACATTACTTATCCTGTACTGATCCTGAGTTACATCCTGTATTATACTCCAGAGCTGCGCTCACTATTCTGCTGGTACAGTCACTATGTACATACATTACATTACTTATCCTGTACTGATCCTGAGTTACATCCTGTATTATACTCCAGAGCTGCGCTCACTATTCTGTTGGTACAGTCACTGTGTACATTACATTACTTATCCTGTACTGATCCTGAGTTGCATCCTGTGTTATACTCCAGAGCTGCGCTCACTATTCTGCTGGTACAGTCACTGTGTACATACATTACATTACTTATCCTGTACTGATCCTGAGTTACATCCTGTATTATACTCCAGAGCTGCGCTCACTATTCTGCTGGCGCAGTCACTGTGTACATACATTACATTACTTATCCTGTACTGATCCTGAGTTACATCCTGTATTATACTCCAGAGCTGCGCTCACTATTCTGCTGGCGCAGTCACTGTGTACATACATTACATTACTTATCCTGTACTGATCCTGAGTTACATCCTGTATTATACTCCAGAGCTGCGCTCACTATTCTGCTGGTGCAGTCACTGTGTACATACATTACATTACTTATCCTGTACTGACCCTGAGTTACATCCTGTATTATACTCCAGAGCTGCACTCACTATTCTGCTGGTGCAGTCACTGTGTACATACATTACATTACTTATCCTGTACTGATCCTGAGTTACATCCTGTATTATACTCCAGAGCTGCGCTCACTATTCTGCTGGTGCAGTCACTGTGTACATACATTACATTACTTATCCTGCACTGATCCTGAGTTACATCCTGTATTATAGTCCAGAGCTGCGCTCACTATTCTGCTGGTGCAGTCACTGTGTACATACATTACATTACTTATCGTGCACTGATCCTGAGTTATATTCTGTATTATACTCCAGAGCTGCGCTCACTATTCTGCTGGTGCAGTCACTGTGTACATACATTACATTACTTATCCTGTACTGATCCTGAGTTACATCCTGTATTATACTCCAGAGCTGCGCTCACTATTCTGCTGGTACAGTCACTGTGTACATACATTACATTACTTATCCTGTACTGATCCCGAGTTACATCCTGTATTATAGTCCAGAGCTGCGCTCACTATTCTGCTGGTGCAGTCACTGTGTACATACATTACATTACTTATCCTGTACTGATCCTGAGTTACATCCTGTATTATACTCCAGAGCTGCGCTCACTATTCTGCTGGTGCAGTCACTGTGTACATACATTACATTACTTATCCTGTACTGATCCTGAGTTACATCCTGTATTATACTCCAGAGCTGCGCTCACTATTCTGCTGTTGCAGTCACTGTGTACATACATTACATTACTTATCCTGTACTGATCCTGAGTTACATCCTGTATTATACTCCAGAGCTGCTCTCACTATTCTGCTGGTACAGTCACTGTGTACATACATTACATTACTTATCCTGTACTGATCCTGAGTTACATCCTGTATTATACTCCAGAGCTGCACTCACTAATCTGCTGGTACAGTGACTGTGTACATACATTACATTACTTATCCTGTACTGATCCTGAGTTACATCCTGTATTATACTCCAGAGCTGCACTCACTATTCTGCTGGTACAGTCACTGTATACATACATTACATTACTTATCCTGTACTGATCCTGAGTTACATCCTGTATTATACTCCAGAGCTGCACTCACTATTCTGCTGGTACAGTCACTGTATACATACATTACATTACTTATCCTGTACTGATCCTGAGTTACATCCTGTATTATACTCCAGAGCTGCACTCACTATTCTGCTGGTACAGTCACTGTGTACATACATTACATTACTTATCGTGCACTGATCCTGAGTTATATTCTGTATTATACTCCAAAGTTGCACTCAATATAGTGCTGTTGCAATCACTTTGCATAAATCATTGGAACAGTGTTTGTACATTCCTCTCTGAGCTACTATACACGTCACACAGTGAGTACAGGGAACGCCTAGAACGTCTCTGTAAGGAGAAAAACAGAAGCATGTAATACATATATAGAGAAGTACTGACTTAATTAAAGTGCATTGGTTAGGATAAAAAGCTTCTATTTATCTCCAGCATCAGAGTGAACCTCTGTTCTATAGACATGTTATATGAGACTCGTGACCTGCACTATTACATTGTTTCTTATATTCGCCTTTACTATTCATTTATGCACAGTTTGGTGAAAACTTAGTGACCATGTAAAGTTTCCAGAGACACCTCTTTGGATTACCTTTCAAGGTTAAAGAGATTTGTCCAGTCTTTCCAAATTAAATGCAAATGGTTTACATATAGTAAGACTAGTCTATCGGTAGTTGGAATGCCTCTGTAAGCCTGTGTTCACATGCGTTATAAACTCCATCTTAGTCTGCCTTAGTCACAGGTTGCATCACATTTGACAATGAAAAACAAGAGATGTGTGCAGCATCATATGAAGTCTATAATGTCTGTCGGTGATGCATCTGCCACAGTGGATTCCATTATGAACTGAAGCCAATGTGAATGAGTCTAAGGCAGTCACATGTCCAAGCTTCTGGTCTTTATCTACTTGTGTGACATCTCATACTCTGAACACTTGGTTATCACTTCTCCTTTATTACAGGAGATCACATGTCTCTGATCTCTATTGCTCCCTGTCCCCCATCCCCATTATTCCCTTTCTCTGCAGGGATTGTGTTTCACGTGCTGGGCAGAAGACAATTTAGATTCAGTGAGCGACTAAATACAGAGCAGAGTAGATGGGGAGTTATAACACCGATACCCTCAACATTTACACCGAGGGATATGCAGGCAGCCATTGTCTGTGAGAAGAAAGAGAAATTATGGACGCTTCACATTGTTAATGCCCTCCACAGGACGCCCTGGCAGCATCAAAACAAAGGTGCTGTACAGGGTAACGGAAATGAGATGTACTTACTGAGGTAGAGTGACATCATCGGGTGGACACCCAGACACATATACACATATAATGTGTGGAAAGCCACAACACCGTAGGTGTGACAACTTACAGTATAGTCTGTGAACCTGCAGTGCAGATGTCTCCTCTCCGGGGCTCCATTCATTTCAGTAACTGGCACAGTCTAGGGAAAATACCTTTAAGATCTGGAGTCTTCCTAGTTCACCCAGAGGCACATCTGTAGAAGACGTTGTAAAGAAATCCGAATAAGTACACCTTAAAGTAGAACTTGGAAAGATCCTTCGAGTCACAACTAACCAAAATTAAAAGTTCATTGCTTTCTATAATGGGCATGGGCAACGGAAGTGATCGCGGCTATGAACTTGGGCAGGTGGATGTGGGAAATGAACTGTCGGCCCTTGTTTGCAGCTGTCTGATCTCTCGCCTCTACCTCTTAAGTATGTTGGGCACCCCTTGAGTGAATAAGAATTGGTATTGAATTCCTGTCAGGGGCTTCTAATAGAAGGGATTTACCATTAGTTAAAAAGGGTTTCATTGTCATTCAGAATCTATCCAAAATAATTTATTGGGAGATCACAGATGGGAACATTCTACAATATAATGGGAAGGAGCGAGATCTATAAATCGACCCCAGAGGTGTAAATTTTCCACATATATACATATACAGTATTCTCATTTTACATGTATATTATACTCTTTCTTTATATACTGTAACCCTTGCTTATTCCACACCACTGTACTGATAATACACTTACTGCAGTAACCCTGTACATATAGTGTAATATTGTAAGTATTAGACTACGTTCACACGTTCCAGAACTGATGGGAAGAATTATACTACATGTAGTGCTTTTCTTAATATCGGAGCATTAGGAACTACAGCCGAGCCCGAGAAACTTCACTGTAAGTCAGAAGGATTCATTTGGTGCCATTGGGGTCCATTGTGTGAAAGTCTGGCACAGAATTGTGCATTCCAGTATAATGCAATGTGAACAGGGCCTGACACTAAATTCTGTCTGCATGTTCGGTCATTAGCAGTAAGCCAGACCAGATTCCTTAGGCAAATCCAAACAGACATCGAAACTCATTCAGACCCCCAGATTAGACCCCTAAACTCGTTCATTGTTTATATTAAATCTTTAAACTCACTGGGAACCCTTTAAATTAATTCATACACCAGGTCAGACCCCAAAAATTATTTCAATCCCCAAGAACTCAAAAAATAGTTTAGACTAAGATCCCAGATCAGACCCCTAAAATAATTCACACACAAGGCCAGACCACTAAAATTATTTTAAATGCTAGACCTCCAAAAATTGCTCAGATCCTGGACCAGACCCTTAAAATTACTTCACACACCAGGCCAGATCCCTAAAATTATTTTAATCCCCAGACCTCAAAAAATGGTTCACACCATGTACCAGGATGCTAATATTAATTCATGCCTTAGAGCAGACCCCTAAGATGATTTCAGTCCCTAAGACCTCAAAAAATAGTACAGACCAGATCCCTAAAAATAATTCACACACCAGGCCAGATCCCTAAAATCATTTCATACCCCAGACTTCAAAAAAATAGACCACAAACCAGAATGCTAACATTAATTCAGACCTTGGACAGCCCCTCAAATGAATCCGATCCCAGAACACATCCCTCAAGACTTCCAGGCGCAACCACACACAACTTCTTGGCCAACTCCCGGACCTTATGTGCCAGGATTCAGCAGTAGTTCCGTTCCTGATACATTGGAGGAGACATTGCCCTTCTCCAGTGCATACAGGATGGCAGGTCTGCAGGGTCCAGACTGTCGACATTCCCATTTCAAATTCAGATCATGGGTTCGGAAAAAGGATTCAGATCAGGATTAAAAAAAAATTGTGGAGAAAAGGGAACATGTGAAGGAACAAGTACAGCTATGTTCTGAGCACCAAGGGAAGGATTAAAGGGAGACCCCGTATAGTTAGGAGATACAGGTTGTAAGGATTTATTCCTAGCAATTATAATTTGGTGGCCATGATCAAAAGGAAACATGCGCCATCTTCTTACTCAATCCATGGTACCACCGCCAAGTGGACACCACAAGCAAGATGGGGCAGGGCTCAGACATAAACAAGAGTTAGGCATAAAATACCAATCTTCAGACATTGAGTAATTACATCCAATGCAACGTCTCCATCATTTGTGCTGTTAAAACAGTTTGGTTGAAAGTAGGACCTTCATAGCTTCACATGGGAGACCTGAGGCCAGTCCATGGACAGTATAGAAGGGACCTTCTGTCTCCTAAGTGGCTGAACTAGAAGGGGCACCAATTCAGCTACATACTATACATAGTACTTTCTTAATTTGTGATATTCCCTTAAAGGGGTTGTTTGGGCTAAATTGAAATATTTCTACGAGGTGGAGTAAAATAACAAAAACAAATGATACTTGCCTATCCCGGTCCTTGGTTCGGGCGATGCGTTTCCACTCCCACTAGCCTCATTGGTCACATGCTTGATACCGACCTCACTAATGTCCAACATAGGACTGTTGAGGCCAGTGATTGGTTGCAATGATCATTTGACCCTCTGCACTTCCAGCTCTGGCTGATCATAGACCACAGGGAACGGGTTTGGGGGGGTGTGAGTATCATTTCTTTTTTTTTATTTTGCTCCTCCCCGGCCCCCTGTAAGATTTTAGTTTAGACTTTACACCCCTTTAAATTACAATTACGTGTCTTAAGCAGTGTGCGTATAAGCAGAGGCCATACTGACACTTGTAACAACTCTTTGCGATATTAAAGGGATTGTTTGGCCATGTAATATTTCGCCACATTGTTTTAAAAAATTGTAAGTGTTCGAAATCTCTTAAAACCTGTGGTCCAGCTGCGCTGTGCATGCCAATGGCTTGTGTCCTCCATGTCTGCTTGCTTTCTGCTCCCCTGTCTAATTCACTCTCTCCTCCTTCTAGAATCTCCTTAATCTATAACTCCAAATTGTCTTTTCCCTCCTTCTCTATTTAAACCACGTTTCTGCAGGAGGGGCCACATTGAATGGTCTATGAAGAATGTGTCAAATTGCTGCAGTCCAACGTCAGTCTGCAGCCACAAGGTACGGCAGGGTTCTTTTTTTCCTCTATGTGTTATGCTTTCTTTCTTATGGTATAACTGACATCATCTGAATTAAAGGGATTTTTCCACGAAAGACATTTATGACATATCCACAGGATAGCCCATAAATGTCTAATAGATAAGGGTCCCACCTTGGGGACCTGGACATATCTCTAAAATGAAGCCCCCAGGTCCTGTCCCCTGACTCTTACCCGACTATGACCTGGTTGACAGTGAAGTCCTCAATGGTTACGGAAACAATGGAGCTCATAGTTGTTCTCTTTTTGTAAAGCCCAACCATTGAGGACTTAACTGTCAGCAAGGTCATGGTCATGTAAGAGCTGGGGAATGGAACCTGGGGGCTTCATTTTAGAGGTGGGACCCGCATCTATCAGACATTGATCGCAGAGCCTGTGGATATACCATAAATTTATTATGTAGGAAAACCCCTTTAAAGGGAGTCTATCATTCGCAAAAACACTTTTAAGCTAATGGTAAATGGCCTTTAATTGGCCGATTCCAAGATAATTAGTTTCTTCATGTATGTAAATGAGCACAGGGGCGTACCTTCTCTTCTGCGAGCACCCATCACGTCATTGCTTCTCCCCGCTCCTTCGGCCGTTGCGGTGACTCCCCTCTTGGTCTTTTTTTTTCTCAGTTCTCGCTGGCAGCAAATTCTCGCGACTGCGCATGCGCAATCAGCTCTGCCACGCTCTTGTGACAGACCACCGGAAAATGGCAGCCTCATTGCGCATGCACAGTCATGAGAATTCGCTGCCAGTGAGAACTGAGAAGAAAGAAGACCAAGAGGGGAGTCACCGCAACGGCCGATGGGGCGGTGAGAAGTGATGAAACGATAGGTGTTTGCAGAAGAGAAGATACGCCCCGGGTCCTCCGTGGTGCTCATTTACATACATGAAGAAACTAATTATCGTGGAATCGGCTGAGAGAAGAAAACAAGGAAAGGTAGGAGAAGAATGGCCTTTTTAAAGGCCATTCCAACGTGCCATTAGCTTAAAAGTGTTTTTGCGAATGATAGACTCCCTTTAAAGCACATGAATCATTCTGTACCTGTACATCTGTTTGAGATGAAGTGTGGCAAGAAATGTCCTGTCTAACCTCCATCTTTTCCCATCTCTTTGCTTGGCTCCTGTATACAGTATGTATCACTTTTTCTTGCATGCTCTCTGAGTGGGCATGCTCTTCCTGATGTGATGTTTGTCCTTACTTTGGTGGTGTTTCCTGCTGCCCATGTATCCCCTAGTGCTAAGCAGCTCACTCCAAGCCTCCTTACTTAAGCTCCCCTCGCACAAAATTCAAAGGTTTACTTTTCTGTTGATACATGGACAAAAGGCTGTAGATGAATTTTATGGGAGACTGTTGTGGGCATACTCTGTGAACTGTGCAGGGAGAGGGAGGAAGTGAGCTGTGATCTTTACCCATTGTGAATGGTGCATCTTGTGTTATTTATATGTATAAGTGTAGAAATAAAACATAACTAATAAAATACCTAGAATATTATTTATTTCTGTGGTGATGAGAAGTGATCTCTGCAGAACAGGAAGTTCTGTGCAGAGTATTCTGAACCTATCAAATACCTTTCCTCTTAAGTCCCCCCTTTCTCTCTCTCAATATTCAGAGACTTGCTATACAGTAGCTACATGGAGCGAAGGAAACAATAGACTAGAGATGACTCATTGAGGTCTGTGGGGGAAGTGTTGTGGGCATACTCTGTGACCTGTGCAAGACAAGGGAAGTGAGCTGTAACCATTAACTATTTGAATGGTAGATCCTGTGTTCTATATAGTTAAGTGTTACCTATCATTTTATTGTTGCTTGTGATGATAAGATGATGAACTGAGTGATCTCTACAGAACAGGATGTGTTACATACAGCATTATGAGCATTCCTAATTAAGCTCCCCTCTCACAACATTGAGAGATTTACTGTTGCCACATGGACCAAAACAATGAACAATGGAGTATTGGGGAGGAAAGGGGGGCAATAAAAAAACCCCCAACAAAAAAAAAAAAAAAAAAAAAAAAAAAAAAAAAAAAAACCAAACCCACAACAAACACACAACAGCCACCAAACATTAATTGTTCCTCTGCATGAAGCCTGATAATTCACCAAAACCACCCCGGCGAACCAACCACACACATATCAAGAACCTGGAGATTACTTATTGAGGTCCAAGGGACCAAGAATTGTGGGCATGCTCCTCTGAACTGGTATGTACGACCAAACACCAAATTGCAGCAGTTCACTGTGCAGGGAGGGGGATGAGCTGTGGCCATCAATTATTAAAAACCAAATTATAAATATATATAGTTATTACCTGTCATTGTAATACTGCCTGTGATGATAATGATATAACTGATTGAAAGTAATTTCCACATAACAGGAAGTATCAAGGTATTGTGAGGCTCAGTGGTCGAGTTATATTCATCTTTGGGGGAAAAATTTTAGGATGCACACATTGTGATTTTCCCTTAATTCTACTAACAAAAATGCAAAAAGTCTGATTCTAGCACTGAATTGTGACCATGTAGCCGATCTCCGATGCAATTTTTTCAAAATGTTTTTGTAGATTACAAGGAGATACTGTACGTAAAACCGCGACTAAAAAGCAGAACATAAATACATGTAGGTTGTTTTCTTGAAGGGTCATCAGAATAAGGGAACTTCAATGACCGTTCATTCTTTCTTCCCGGTGACCAGTTATGTTCTATTCCATCTGAGAGAGATATTGCATATCCCCTGACAACATTGACAGTCGAAACTGTTAGATTTCTAAAACAAGCAGTCGAGTTTTCAGGTTCATGTCCGCGCCTTTTATCTTTTTTGACAGCGTGCATAGGGATTTAATAGGAGTCATGTTGGTTTTAAGCAGCGTAATATACTTCTTTTTTACCCTACGTGTCAAGCACTAGATAGACAGTGACTGCAGGGCATGAAATCTGCTTTTTTCACAATTGGTAATATCGCCTGTCACCCCGGAGCCAGAGGTGTTGATCACGGCTGTGACAAGGTTTCTCTTATGACAACGCTGCATTTGTTGCGTTCTGAAAAATCAGATCTCAGTTATAAAAAAAAAAAATAAAATTAGAAATAAAAAAGTTGATACATAATAGAATGAATAAGTTAATTTAGGATTTTTTGCAACACAGATGACATTTGTAATGTAATACAGATGTGATAAAAAAAAAAATTTTGTAGACAGATTTGAATTTTTGATTTTCATAATTGGTTATTTTATATATATTTTTGATTATAATTTATTGGTTAGTATGTATATTTTTGGTTCTTAATTTTTTGGTTATTGTAAAGAAAAAAATAAATAAATTGGTGTGAGTAGTTACATTTTTTTATGTATATTTTTTCACTGTAATAGTTGTATGTAAATTAAATAATTTTTTTAATTAATTTACACACTATTTACAAACTTTTTATATACCATAACAGCACGGTGACTCAGTGGTTGGCACTGGTGATGGGGTCCCAGGCTCGAATCCGACCAAGGGCAACATCTGCATGTAGTTTATATGTTCTCCCCATGTTTGCATGGGTTTCCTCCCTGGTACTCCGGCTTCCTCTGACATGCCAAAAATATACTGATGGGTAAATTGATTCCCTGTACAAACAACTGACCCTTGTGAGTGTTGGGGTTGGGCTCAATTCTCCCTGTGCTTTGAGTCTCTCTGAGAAAAGCGCATTACAAATGTTTGTCGTTGACAGGTTTTTCATGTAAAAATTAAAAAAAAAAAATTAATAAAAAAATGTTATAGTTTCTCACCTTTTGTTACAAAAACAGTTGGTATTAAATTTTTATATCAAAAATTCACTTTTTAAAATAAATTTTGTTAGAGGGATCCCTTAGGGCTGTGTTACATCTCTATTAAGAACTTTTCTTCGCAGATTCCGTAAAAAATGTCAGATAAATAGTGTAGCATACTGAACGCTAAAATGATAACAAACCCAGATGGAGCCCATTATAATCAGTGGGATCTGTTGGTCACCATGGGTGATGGGGAGTGACAGATCCTTCCTGTCCTCCATTTTGTTTTTGATCATTAGATCACATGTTTTAACGCTGCAGCAACTTCTTTTGATTTCTGCAGCACCACCACTGGACAAATTAAGTATTACATGGTGTCCATTGAAATCAATGGATTGTCCATGTAATGCATGGATATGCTGGGTCCTCCAGAGAGAGAGACACTCTTTATATCCAATCTCTGATTCAGCCTATTAAAAGATATTAGATTTTAGTAGGAAATTGTTTTTGTTTTTTAACCAGCGACTCCCTGTAATGTTTTTGTTAGATGTCACTCTCTTTTGTGTTTCAAAATATTTTTACTGTATATTTTAAGTCTATTTTTCCTGTTTAGTTTTATGATATTTACATATAGACCTTTATTTACAAATTTAAATATTTGTTTTATATAAAATTTAACGATAGACATTTGAGCCCCATATGTTATTTTTGTCTCCTTTATATTTTTAGCACTTTATTATGGTTTCTGTAAAATTAAGATTTTTTTTGTATTACTTTTATATTTTTTTTTTTTACAACGCATCTATATTGTTCACTGTAAAAAAAAATTGTAAACCATCAATTTTTCTTTGGCTTAAAGTGGGAAGTTAAGAGGCTTCTCGGTAATTTACTGCCGCATGCACCCTTTTAAATTATTCCAAACCTGTAAATCAGTTTTATTGAAATGTTCTCTGCCTCGGGCTGGGTATTTTTTTTTCTCTTGACAGTTGCCCTTCTGCATTCTGATAAGATATTACAGTCACTGTCTTCTCACCTTTTTGCCAATGTTGTTAATTTTTACTCCTGTAAAGCGATATCTCGGCATTGTCTTAGTCCTACTAATAGTTCCACTTTTCAAAAAAAAAAAAAAATTCCAGATTTTTTTTTTTTTTTTTAATTTGTTTAATTTATTTTCTGCAAATTTTTCTTTAATACGGACAAGACCAAATTTTAAAATGGCCACCACTGGTATCGATGGTCACTTTTTTGGTGCTACAGTCATTTGTCTCCATAGTTTACTCATTTAGGTTTATCTTTCAGAGAGACCCAGCGAATGAAAAATTTTGCATGACCATGCCCCCTTTTACTAAAGCCCCACCCCATTTGTGGCCATAATGCCCCATTCTATAGCATATAATGCCCCCTTTCTGGATTCATAGTGTGCCCATAACACTTTTTGGATGTAACAGGCACATAAAGTGCCCACGTCTCTTATGATAGAGGGCATCTTCCATGCCCAAGAGATTTGCCCACTCTTCCGGAACACTTGGGGAGGTCTACATTTTTTTTTTTTTTTTTTGGCCTGGGAACCTAATAGACATTTCAGGAGAGTTGACAAGTACATGTTTACTACAGCAAAGGATTTCCCCCCTTCAAAACCAACACAGGCCAGTATAACAAATATGGACCATCATCTGTTACAAGTGGTGTACATTTTTGGGAAGATTTGCCCCCTTCTTTCATAGGAAGGACAGTCATTCTGGCTGCGCTCCTTCGTTGCTGGTAACAACCCATTTTTAAAGGGATTTTCTGGGACTCTGATATTGATGATCTGTCCTTAGGACAGGTCGTGAATACAAGACTGGTGAAAGTCCGGCACCCACAGAAATTAACTTTTTGAAGAAGCGGCAAACATTTTGACAGTTAAAAAAATTACATAATTCTTGTGACTGTTCATAAATGTAAAAAAGAATTTTCGTATTTTTACTGTTTGGAACCACTAAATTTTTACTCGGAATATAACTTTTTTTTTTTTTTTTTGTCTCCTCCTGTGTCAATCGGTGTTGAAAAATTGATGGCAGAAAACTGACAAGGACAGATACGTATTTATTTATTTATAAGGGATTTTTTTTTTTGTGTTCTTATTTTGCTGAGTCAAGTTTTATTTTAAGTTATGAGTTACCTAGAGTGCGGCTTCTGAGAAAGGCCTTATTGAGGCTGGATATGTTCACATTTAATCTTTCCCTGCATAGACAGCCTGAAGACTGCTGTGATTTGTGCCTTGTCAGCCACTCTGCAGCAAAGGGAAAGTCTGAATGTTTTTACTTCTACTTGAGAATCAGCATTCTGGCTCTTAACCCTGTAAGTACCTTCTTCAGGCCAGAGACACGCATGGTGGACTTTTTGCTTCAGTTGAGGTCTGTGGTTGGAAAACAAGCTAAAGAACGCCACACCACCAAAAAAAGAAAAAAGGCAACGTAGGTAGAGAAGGTCAAACATCTGGCCAATGTCATTACAGCAAAAAGTTCCAAAAACTTATTTTCCGAATTTTACATGTCCGCCCTATAAGACAGAATGATGCCAACATTTTGACAAGGATTTGAGGATTAAAGAAGTTTTCCGCGACTTGGATATTGATGACCTCTTCTTTGGTCATCAACATGTGACTGGTGGACTGAAGCTGGTTGAAGAGGCCGTAGGGTTTGGGTGAGCCCTGCGGCCTCTTACCAAGGACAACATTGTACATTCACTAGAAAGGGACTGAACTGCTGCTGTACCATGTGACTGATGAATGTGATGTCATCGGTACATGGAAGAGGCCTCTGTACCTGTGAACGCCGCCATCTCTTTAGACAGCTTCATGGGTTTTGGGTCTCAGCCCAGCACCGATCACATATTTATATTTTCAATGGATCATTTCCAGAATATCCCTTTAATGCTCTAGCTCTCATCTAAACCGGCGGTCATCCAACCCCGCTGTGGGTGGAGACTGTTGGCTACAAGCTCGGGTGATCCATGTTCCTTGGATACATTCTGATATGCCACAAATGTCTCAGATGGGAATACCCCTTTAAGGCACATCTAAATAAAGAATAAATTTGTAATACTTGGCCTAGTCAATGGAAAAAAAAATGTGATAGGTGACCAGTGAGACCCCCCACAGATCACGAGAAGGAAAGGTCCAGGTTTTAGGCAATGGTCGATTGTGTGGTGCCTTTTCCTCCAAACTCTATAGAGCGATCTTCGTCAGTCAATGGAATTAATACACACAGGCCTGACCACCACTCCATTTAGTTGGGGAAAGGGGAGAGAAGACAGGACACACTTCTCCACTCCACTATGATCCAAAATCTGGCATTCCGACAGGTAAAAAGTTGATGTGTATGGACAACTTTAGTACCAAACTATACAGTAGTCTTAAAGGGATTGATTAGGAACTTTGTATGTATGGAGTATTCTTAGATAGACTATAAGTATCTGATCAGGGAGGGGCCAACAGCCTGTTCCCGCGCGGATTAGTTCCTGCATTAACTCCTGTACCATACACAACTCAGAGACAGTTGACTCCGATCCCTGTATAGTGGTTGGGAGCCGGTACTGCAGCTCAGCTGCCATTGAAGCCAATAAGAGCTAATCTGTAGTATTGGCGCCCGTCCACTATAAAGGGATTGGAGTCAACTGCTCCTGGCTCTGTGCAGTGTATGGTACAGGCATAAGAAGCAGCCCCAGACAGCTGATCCCTGAAGGGGCTAGCTGTTGACCCCCACCGATCAGACATTTATGGGCCTATCCCAAGGAGAGTCCATAAATAAAATTCCTAGACCATCCCTTCAAGAGGTTAGGCTAGTTGTATGTGACAACAGCGAACACAGTAGGTCGTGTCACATGAATGGAACTAGGTTGCAATACCAGACAGAGCCTACAGACAAGGGTGGTGCTGTTTCTGACGGTAAGCATAACCTCTTACAAAGTTTTGGCTGCCATAGTAGGCTACAGCGCATTACACAGACTCCCATTTACAGGATTATAAAATATGTTCTATCATTTAATAGGAATGGGAAGATTATTAAGTTTTGCTGTTGCGTTAATTGGAAATGAAGGTTGTCATGAAGTAAAATATCCTTTTTATCAGAATGTAATTTGCGGCAGACGTCGCTTTATCTTCTATAGACTCTATATATAAAGGTTTGCTTATTAAGGAAAATAATTACAACTTCATGTGGCGTCCTCGGAATGGAAACATCATTTCTTCTTTTAATAAAACTGTTTGTTTGATTTGTTATTAAACTTCTCACTTTTTGCAGGCAAAAAAAATGGTAAAGGGACATTTACCTACCTTTATTGACTGCCTATTGATATTGAGCACTAAGAGGATGGGTGCAGTTCATAGTACTCAATAATGTCTTGTATGGACTATGTTCTTATTGTACTTACTATTCCCCGATCCCCCCACCCCTAAATTATCTGTAGCCGCATGAAGGTCTAGTTGTAGTGTAGTTTATAATGATCATGTACTTGTTGTATGTGAACCTAACTTTTCATGAACCAGAATAGTAGTTATATTGTACATAGCAGCAGTATTATAGTGGTTATATTCTTGTACATAGGAGCAGTATTATAGTAGTTATATTCTTGTACATAGGAGCAGTATTATAGTAGTTATATTCTTGTACATAGGAGCAGTATTATAGTAGTTATATTCTTGTACATAGGAGAGTATAAGAGTAATTAAAAGGTAGTATTATAGTAGTTATATTCTTGTACATAGGAGTAGTATTATAGTAGTTATATTCTTGTACATAGGAGCAGTATTATAGTAGTTATATTCTTGTACATAGGAGCAGTATTATAGTAGTTATATTCTTGTACATAGGAGTAGTATTATAGTAGTTATATTCTTGTACATAGTAGGTAGTATTATAGTAGTTATATTCTTGTACATAGGAGCAGTATTATAGTAGTTATATTCTTGTACATAGGAGGCAGTATTATAAAACTTATATTCTTGTACATAGGAGCAGTATTATAGTAGTTATATTCTTGTACACAGGAGCAGTATTATAGCAGTTATATTCTTGTACATAGGAGGAGAGTAGATATACAGGGAGAAAGGTTATAGTAGTTATATTCTTGTACATAGGGGCAGTATTATAGTAGTTATATTCTTGTACATAGGAGTAGTATTATAGTAGTTATATTCTTGTACACAGGAGCAGTATTATAGCAGTTATATTCTTGTACATAGGAGTAGTATTATAGTAGTTATATTCTTGTACATAGGAGCAGTATTATAGTAGTTATATTCTTGTACATAGGATCAGTATTATAGTAGTTATATTCTTGTACATAGGAGCAGTATTATAGTAGTTATATTCTTATACATAGGAGCAGTGTTATAGTAGTTATATTCTTGTACATAGGGGGCAGTATTATAGTAGTTATATTCTTGTACATAGGAGCAGTATTATAGTAGTTATATTCTTGTACATAGCAGCAGCATTATAGTAGTTATATTCTTGTACATAGGAGTAGTATTATAGTAGTTATATTCTTGTACATAGGAGCAGTATTATAGTAGTTATATGCTTGTACATAGAGTGCAGTATTATAGAAGTTATATTCTTGTACATAGGAGCAGTATTATAGTAGTTATATTCTTGTACATAGGGTGCAGTATTATAGTAGTTATATTCTTGTACATAGGAGGTAGTATTATAGTAGTTATATTCTTGTACATAGGAGCAGTATTATAGCAGTTATATTCTTGTACATAGGGTGCAGTATTATAGTAGTTATATTCTTGTACATAGGAGCAGTATTATAGTAGTTATATTCTTGTACATAGGAGTAGTATTATAGTAGTTATATTCTTGTACACAGGAGCAGTATTATAGCAGTTATATTCTTGTACATAAGAGTAGTATTATAGTAGTTATATTCTTGTACATAGGAGCAGTATTATAGTAATTATATTCTTGTACATAGGAGCAGTATTATAGTAGTTGTATTCTTGTACATAGGAGGTAGTATTATAGTAGTTATATTCTTGTACATAGGAGTAGTATTATAGTAGTTATATTATTGTACATAGTAGGTAGTATTATAGTAGTTATATTCTTGTACATAGGAGCAGTATTATAGTAGTTATATTCTTGTACATAGGAGGCAGTATTATAGTAGTTATATTCTTGTACATAGGAGCAGTATTATAGTAGTTATATTCTTGTACATAGGAGCAGTATTATAGTAGTTATATTCTTGTACATAGGAGGTAGTATTATAGTAGTTATATTCTTGTACACAGGAGCAGTATTATAGCAGTTATATTCTTGTACATAGGAGTAGTATTATAGTAGTTATATTCCTGTACATAGGGGCAGTATTATAGTAGTTATATTCTTGTACATAGGAGTAGTATTATAGTAGTTATATTCTTGTACACAGGAGCAGTATTATAGTAGTTATATTCTTGTACATAGGAGCAGTATTATAGTAGTTATATTCTTGTACATACAGTAGGAGCAGTGTTATAGTAGTTATATTCTTGTACATAGGGGCAGTATTATAGTAGTTATATTTTTGTACATAGGAGCAGTATTATAGTAGTTATATTCTTGTATATAGGAGCAGTATTATAGTAGTTATATTCTTGTACATAGGAGCAGTATTATAGTAGTTATATTCTTGTACATAGGAGCAGTATTATAGTAGTTATATTCTTATACATAGGAGCAGTGTTATAGTAGTTATATTCTTGTACATAGGGGGCAGTATTATAGTAGTTATATTCTTGTACATAGGAGCAGTATTATAGTAGTTATATTCTTGTACATAGGAGTAGTATTATAATAGTTATATTCTTGTACATAGGGGCAGTATTATAGTAGTTATATTCTTGTACATAGGAGCAGTATTATAGTAGTTATATTCTTGTACATAGCAGCAGTATTATAGTAGTTATATTCTTGTACATAGGAGTAGTATTATAGTAGTTATATTCTTGTACATAGGAGTAGTATTATAGTAGTTATATTCTTGTACATAGGAGCAGTATTATAGTAGTTATATTCTTGTACATAGGAGGTAGTATTATAGTAGTTATATTCTTGTACATAGGAGCAGTATTATAGTAGTTATATTCTTGTACATAGGAGCAGTATTATAGTAGTTATATTCTTGTACATAGGAGCAGTATTATAGTAGTTATATTCTTGTACATAGGAGCAGTATTATAGTAGTTATATTCTTGTACATAGGAGCAGTATTATAGTAGTTATATTCTTGTACATACACTGTGTTTCAAATTATTATGCAAATAAGATTTTCTCATATTTTCCAAAATTACCTATATGAATTGCAGTCATTGTAATTTTCCAGTCTTCAACTATTCGAGTATAATTGAAAGGTTTTTGAACAAACTGCCTATGATAACAGTATATTTAAAAAAAAAATAAACACTCAAAATGCATGTTTTAAATTATTATGCACAGCAGAATTTGCAACCTTTTCATTTTTATTAAGAACAAAAAAATGGTCATTGTGAAATTCTAAGCATTAGCAGGTTATTACAAACTGAAATCAAACAGTTTTCAAGCCAAAACTTTATTCGAGGTGATGTTACATTTGCACATAGGACCCCTTGTTCGAAAGAAGCTTCTGAACTCTCTCGCCCATTGAATTTGTCAGTTTTTGGATGGTTTCTGCTTCAGTTGTTTTGCATGAGGACAGAATACCCTCCCAGAGCTGTTGCTTAGATGTGAACTGCCTCCCGTCATAGACACTCCTTTTGATGATGCTCCAGAGGTTCTCAATGTGGTTGAGGTCAGGGAGCATGGGGGCCACACCATAAGTTTGTCCCCTTTTATGCTCATAGCAGCCAGAAATGCAGATGTGTTATTTGCAGCATGAAAATGATCTTTCTGCGGAATGCATGGTCTTCTTCTTGAACCATGGCAGGAAGTGCTGTTTGAGAAACTCCACATCCATTATGGAGTTCATCTTTACCCCTTCAGGGATCCTAAAGGGGCCGACAATCTCTCTCCCCATGATTCCAGCCCAAAACATTACTCCACCTCCTCCTTGTTGGCGCCGTAGCCGTGTTTGCATGGGGTGTCCATCAACAAGCCATCCTCCACTCCATCCATCTGGACCATCGAGCGTTGCACGGCACTCATCGGTGAACAAAACAGTTTTGAAGTCAGTCTTCATGTATTGTTTGGCCCACTGGAGCCGTTTCTGCTTGTGTGCAGTGGATAGAGGAGGTCGACAGGATGGCTTACACACAGCTGCAAACCTCTGAAGGACCCTGCATCTTGTTGTTCGGGGGGACGTTGGAGGCACCAGCAGCTTCAAAAACTTGTCTGCTGCTATGACAAGGCATTTTTGAAGCTGGTCTTTTAATCTGATGTAATTGCCTGTTGGAAAGAGTCCTCAATTTTCCCTTATCAGCACGCACACGTGTGTGCTGTGAATCAGCTACATACTTCTTGATTGTGCGATGATCACGATGAAGTGTCTTGGCAATGTTGATTGTAGTCATGCCTTGACCTAAACACTCCACAATTTGTTGCTTCTCAGCAGCCGACACATCCTTTTTCTTTCCCATTTTGGCTGAAAATGTAGGCTGCTTAATAATGTGGGACAGCCTTCTTAAGTAGTCTTGCCTTTAATTGGACACACCTGCCAAACTAATTAGCACAGGTGTCTGCAATTGCTTTCAGTGATATAAAGAGCCCTGACACACATCACCATCAATGAGTTTAACTGACAAACAAAAAAATTCTTACCTTCTCACTCCCAAACACTTTTTGCATAATAATTTGGAACACAGTGTAGGGTGCAGTATTATAGTAGTTATATTCTTGTACATAGAAGGTAGTATTATAGTAGTTATATTCTTGTACATAGAAGCAGTATTATAGTAGTTATATTCTTGTACATAGGAGCAGTATTATAGTAGTTATATTCTTGTACATAGAAGCAGTATTATAGTAGTTATATTCTTGTACATAGGAGCAGTATTATAGTAGTTATATTCTTGTACATAGGAGTAGTATTATAGTAGTTATATTCTTGTATATAGGAGTAGTATTATAGTAGTTATATTCTTGTACATAGGGGCAATATTATAGTAGTTATATTCTTGTACATAGGAGCAGTATTATAGTAGTTATATTCTTGTACATAGGAGCAGTATTATAGTAGTTATATTCTTGTACATAGGGGCAGTATTATAGTAGTTATATTCTTGTACATAGGGGGCAGTATTATAGTAGTTATATTCTTGTACATAGGAGCAGTATTATAGTAGTTATATTCTTGTACATAGGAGCAGTATTATAGTAGTTATATTCTTGTACATAGGAGGTAGTATTATAGTAGTTATATTCTTGTATATAGGAGTAGTATTATAGTAGTTATATTCTTGTACATAGGGGCAGTATTATAGTAGTTATATTCTTGTACATAGGAGCAGTATTATAGTAGTTATATTCTTGTACATAGAAGCAGTATTATAGTAGTTATATTCTTGTACATAGGAGCAGTATTATAGTAATTATATTCTTGTACATAGGGGGCAGTATTATAGTAGTTATATTCTTGTACATAGGAGGTAGTATTATAGTAGTTATATTCTTGTACACAGGGGGCAGTATTATAGTAGTTATATTCTTGTACATAGGAGGTAGTATTATAGTAGTTATATTCTTGTACATAGGAGGTAGTATTATAGTAGTTATATTCTTGTACACAGGAGGCAGTATTATAGTAGTTATATTCTTGTACATAGGAGGTAGTATTATAGTAGTTATATTCTTGTACATAGGAGCAGTATTATAGTAGTTATATTCTTGTACATAGAAGCAGTATTATAGTAGTTATATTCTTGTACATAGGAGCAGTATTATAGTAATTATATTCTTGTACATAGGGGGCAGTATTATAGTAGTTATATTCTTGTACATAGGAGGTAGTATTATAGTAGTTATATTCTTGTACACAGGGGGCAGTATTATAGTAGTTATATTCTTGTACATAGGAGGTAGTATTATAGTAGTTATATTCTTGTACATAGGAGGTAGTATTATAGTAGTTATATTCTTGTACACAGGAGGCAGTATTATAGTAGTTATATTCTTGTACATAGGAGGTAGTATTATAGTAGTTATATTCTTGTACATAGAAGCAGTATTATAGTAGTTATATTCTTGTACATAGGGGGCAGTATTATAGTAGTTATATTCTTGTACATAGGAGCAGTATTATAGTAGTTATATTCTTGTACATAGGAGCAGTATTATACTAATTATATTGTTGTACATAGGAGCAGTATTATAGTAGTTATATTCTTGTACATAGGAGTAGTATTATAGTAGTTATATTCTTGTACATAGGAGTAGTATTATAGTAGTTATATTCTTGCACATAGGAGCAGTATTATAGTAGTTATATTCTTGTACATAGGAGTAGTATTATAGTAGTTATATTCTTGCACATAGGAGCAGTATTATAGTAGTTATATTCTTGTACATAGGAGCAGTTTTATAGTAGTTATATTCTTGTACATAGGGGGCAGTATTATAGTAGTTATATTCTTGTACAGTCATGGCCAAAAGTTTTGAGAATGACACAAATATTCTATTTTCACATGATCTGCTGCCCTCTGGTTTTTATGTGTGTTTGTCAGATGTTTTTATCACATACAGAAATAGAATTGCATTCATATTATGAGTAACAGAAGCTTATATTGACAGTTAGAATGAGTTAATGCAGCAAGTCAATATTTGCAGTGTTGACCCTTCTTCTTCAGGACCTCTGCAATTCTCCCTGGCATGCTCTCAATCAACTTCTGGACCAAATCCTGACTGATAGCAGTCCATTCTTGCAGAATCAATGCTTTAATTTTGTCTGAATTTGTTGGTTTTTGTTTGTCCACCCGTCTCTTGATGATTGACCACAAGTTCTCAATGGGATTAAGATCTGGGGAGTTTCCAGGCCATGGACCCAAAATCTCTATGTTTTGTTCCCTGAGCCATTTAGTTATCACCTTTGCTTTATGGCAAGGTGCTCCATCATGCTGGAAAAGGCATTGTTGAGCGCCAAACTGCTCTTGGACGGTTGGGAGAAGTTGCTCTTGGAGGACATTCTGGTACCATTCTTTATTCATGGCTGTGTTTTTAGGCAAGACTGTGAGAGAGCCGATTCCCTTGGCTGAGAAGCAACCCCACACATGAATGGTTTCAGGATGCTTTACAGTTGGCATGAGACAAGACTGGTGGTAGCGCTCACCTCTTCTTCTCCGAATAAGCTGTTTTCCAGATGTTCCAAACAATGGAAAAGGGGATTCATCAGAGAAAATGACTTTCCCCCAGTCCTCAGCAGTCCACTCCCTGTACCTTTTGCAGAATATCAGTCTGTCCCTGATGTTTTTTCTGGAGAGAAGTGGCTTCTTTGCTGCCCTCCTTGAGACCAGGCCTTGCTCCAAGAGTCTCCGCCTCACAGTGCGTGCAGATGCACTCACACCTGCCTGCTGCCATTCCTCAGCAAGCTCTGCACTGCTGGTAGCCCGATCCCGCAGCTGAAACACTTTTAAGAGACGGTCCTGCTGCTTGCTGGTCTTTCTTGGGCGCCCTGGAGCCTTTTTGGCACCAATGGAACCTCTCTCCTTGAAGTTCTTGATGATGCGATAGATTGTTGACTGAGGTGCAATCTTTCTAGCTGCAATACTCTTCCCAGTTAGGCCATTTTTGTGCAGTGCAATGACGACTGCACGTGTTTCTTTAGAGATAACCATGGTTAACAGAAGAAAAACAATGATGGCAAGCACCAGCCTCCTTTTAAAGTGTCCAGTGGTGTCATTCTTACTTAATCTGACAGATTGATCTCCAGCCCTGTCCTCATCAACACCCACACCTGTGTTAATGGAGCAATCACTGAAACGATATTAGGTGGTCCTTTTAAGGCAGGGCTGCAATGATGTTGAAATGTGTTTTGGGGGATAAAGTTCATTTTCTAGGCAAATATTGACTTTGCAAGTAATTGCTGTTAAGCTGATCACTCTTTATAACATTCTGGAGTATATGCAAATTGCCATTAGAAAAACTGAAGCAGTAGACTTTGTAAAAATTAATATTTGTATCATTCCCAAAACTTTGGGCCGAGGGTGGAAAAAAAAAGAAAAAAATTAAATTTATTTTTTTTTTATATTTTTATTATAGTAGTTATATTCTTGTACATAGGAGTAGTATTATAGTAGTTATATTCTTGTACATAGGAGCAGTATTATAGTAGTTATATTCTTGTACATAGGAGTAGTATTATAGTAGTTATATTCTTGTACATAGGGGCAGTATTATAGTAGTTATATTCTTGTACATAGGAGCAGTATTATAGTAGTTATATTCTTGTTCATAGGAGCAGTATTATAGTAGTTATATTCTTGTACATTGGAGGCAGTATTATAGTAGTTATATTCTTGTATATAGGAGTAGTATTATAGTAGTTATATTCATGTACATAGGAGTAGTATTATAGTAGTTATATTCTTGTACATAGGAGCAGTATTATAGTAGTTATATTCTTGTACATAGGAGTAGTATTATAGTAGTTATATTCTTGTACATAGGAGCAGTATTATAGTAGTTATATTCTTGTACATAGGAGTAGTATTATAGTAGTTATATTCTTGTACATAGGAGGGTAAAGAGTTTTAGTATTATAGTAGTTATATTCTTGTACATAGGAGGTAGTATTATAGTAGTTATATTCATGTACATAGGAGTAGTATTATAGTAGTTATATTCTTGTACATAGGAGCAGTATTATAGTAGTTATATTCTTGTACATAGGAGCAGTATTATAGTAGTTATATTCTTGTACATAGGAGCAGTATTATAGTAGTTATATTCTTGTACATAGGAATAGTATTATAGTAGTTATATTCTTGTACATAGGAGTAGTATTATAGTAGTTATATTCTTGTACATAGGAGCAGTATTATAGTAGTTATATTCTTGTACATAGGGGACAGTATTATAGTAGTTATATTCTTGTACATAGGGGGCAGTATTATAGTAGTTATATTCTTGTACATAGGAGCAGTATTATAGTAGTTATATTCTTGTACATAGGAGGTAGTATTATAGTAGTTATATTCTTATGCACATTAGGCAGTACTCTTTCATATCATGTAACTATGTAATATTTGAAGGCATAATATTTTTCATGTTTTTTATTCTCGATGCAACATGACATTACTTTGTGTTTATTTTAAATCTTCATCATTGCGGTTTTCTCTGTGTGTCTGCGTGCCGCCAAGCATCATTTAAAAGCTATTAAATACAATTAAAATTAAGTTCACATTTTTAGATTTCTGTTGTCATGGAAACAATTAAACTTTTTTTCTTTCCTTAGCGGCTTGTTGTTTTTGTTTTCTGATTGGCTTTATTCCAGTTATAAGACCCTTAGTCGTAATTTTGCTGTGTATCTCGTGGGCTAAATTTAGTTCCTGAAGTAGAGACCACATTTCCCTTGTATTCAATTTTACACTTAAATGTTTGATTTCGGTAGAAAGTGTACCCCAAAAATCAGAGAAGCTTATACTGGTAATGTTTTCTAATATTCTCTTTTATCATCTTCGTATCTTCTGCATTTCCTACATAGCAAATATATTGGTAACATTTTATAATCAATTAATATCTGTACCATATCAATACATTATAATATAAAGTTATAGATTTTCTGTGAATGTGGAGATATGTACTGTTCTGATTTTGTCAGTCTTCACTGCAATTCTGGCATTATATTCGTAAAGTCGCAGGGTATGGATGAACAGAACAGTGCTTTTCCCACCTACTAACACTTTACCACTATCATGCCTGCTTTTTGACATAGTGGTATCTTTCCGTTCTATAGTAGCCTGTGTCTAAATTACTTAAAAAGAATCAGTTTTCCTTACATATCTTTTTTAGTAGATACTTATATAGCCCTTAAAATGCTGTAGCATCTTTTCATAGAACACTGAATTGTGGAAACCCTATGTCATTCTTCCTGGAAATGTATGAACACACTGACAATTGAACTTTAGTATTTCTTCTACTTATGGGGCATGTCCCTGCACTATGGTAATGTCTAGTCAGTTTTTGGATGGAGACAGGATTAATGGTTGCACCCAGTTATGAGTGTATTTGTATATTTCCAGGAAGAATAACAGAGGAGCGTCAATATGTAAATATATATTTTTTTAATGGTGCTTGTATGTAATAGTGGATTAAAATTTTTAACCTGACATGTCCCCTTTAACAAGTTGCCTACTTCCTGTTGACTTTATACATCTGGACAGTCAGCCGTACCTGTACGAGATCGTGAAGCTGGAGGATTGGGCAGTCGCCGTTTATAAATGATGGATATCTCAGATTGAAGCAGGGACGGTTTATTATTGCCCCTTACTTACCGATCGCTGTATGCACAGTGTTCAATACATGCTGTGTATGCAGCTATGGGAGCCTGTGATACGACCTGGCGGCCATGTGATCTGCCAGGGGACAGGAGCTACAGGGTCCTAGAGGACCTACATCAGTTCAGCAGTGTATACTAGGGGCTATATTCCTCTTATAACTGGGGCTTATATATCAGCATCGGCCCCATGGGATACTTGGCAAATCATCATCATAAAAAAAAACCAATTTTAAAATGTTACCCAAAAATTCAAAATTAGTATAAATAATATATATAAACATTAATAAATATACATAAATCTCTCCATAATGGAGAGTTAAAAAAAAAGAATTAAAAAAATGAAAAAGTTTGTAGTTTTTTCTGCTATAAATAAAAAAAAAAACTTTTAAAAATGTGAAACAAAAACAAACACATTTTCCTCTTTTTTCTACATCTATACAGATATTTAAAAAAAATAAACACTTGCAAAAATAAATTTTAAAATAAAATTATTTAAAAAAAATCCCTATGTATCACTAAAAAAAAAAAATTCTACTATAGTAAAATATACTCTAATTTTTAATTTAAAAAAAATATATTTTTTGTTTTGTTTTGTTTTGCAAATCTTTGTCATGAAAAGTATGTCCCCTCTGGTATTTTACCACATCTTTTACTCTACAGTATATTTAACAGAACACAAACATCCAATCGAGCGATTCAATGCTGTCACCATGGCGACCGTTCTTGGCGGCGTCAGATAGATAGTATTTTGGCACTATCTTCACAATTTTTCCTGCGGAACGGTTCACACGCGGCGTCATCTTCTAATACATTCTGAACTCCTTTTGTGTTTTTAAAAAGTCGTCGAAACTGTGCAAAAAGTACTCAAAATAGAGATCTCGAGAAAGATTAAAGTCGGCGCTCATTAATCTGTTTCAGAGCTATTAAGCATTCAGCTCGCAGCACGAGCGTGTAAGGTGCAGACTTCTCCCATCAGTAATTCACAGCTGCAGAGCAGCGCTCTGTTTTATGGGTAAAAATGTGCCATGTTCTTAAGTCGACTGCCATTAGTCATAAGTACTCTACAAGCAGCTTAAAAGGATTAGGGACATTGGCAAGTGCCTTGTGAGGCATTAAATTCATTCCATTAATGTTGTAAAGGCGAGAGGAGACGCACACATTTTTAACTCAGCCTGTACAGTGTAGTGTGACCACAGATCAACCTCACGTCTGTACAATCTGACAAGTGACACTTTATTTCCTATGACATGTCCTGGGGTCAGTTCTCCCCATAAATCGTAATCCATGTGAAGGATTAGGGAATGAATGCTATACTGTAGATAGTGTACATAATATTATACTGTATATATAAAATTGTTATTAAATACATCATATATCACCTGTGCATGTGCTCATGATCTCCTCCAGCGGGCAGCTATAACAGAAGTGGTAGGAATATGACTACTGCTCCGAGTAGGTTTTAGGTTCATAAAAGTGTCATCTATGTTTGAAAAACCCTTTCAGGTTTTTGCAAGTCAACCTAAATATTTATTAGCAATTACATCTATAGTACGGCTACTGACTGACAGACTGTGTGCGAGAATATAACTGCCATAATACTGCTTTCTATGTACAAGAATATAACTACTATAATACTGCTCCTATGTACAAGAATATAACTACTATAATACTGCTCCTATGTACAAGAATATAACTACTATAATGCTGCTCCTATGTACAAGAATATAACTACTATAATGCTGCTCCTATGTACAAGAATATATCTACTATAATACTACTCCTATGTACAAGAATATAACTACTATAATACTACTCCTATGTACAAGAATATAGCTACTATAATACTGCCCCCTATGTACAAGAATATAACTACTATAATACTACTTCCTATGTACAAGAATATAACTACTATAATACTACCTCCTATGTACAAGAATATAACTGCTATAATACTACTCCTATGTACAAGAATATAACTACTATAATACTACTCCTATGTACAAGAATATAACTACTATAATACTGCTCCTATGTACAAGAATATAACTACTATAATACTACTCCTATGTACAAGAATATAACTACTATAATACTGCTCCTATGTACAAGAATATAACTGCTATAATACTACTCCTATGTACAAGAATATAACTACTATATTACTGCTCCTATGTACAAGAATATAACTACTATAATACTGCTCCTATGTACAAGAATATAACTGCTATAATACTACTCCTATGTACAAGAATATAACTACTATATTACTGCTCCTATGTACAAGAATATAACTACTATAATACTGCTCCTATGTACAAGAATATAACTGCTATAATACTACCCCCCCCCCCCCCCCCCCCCCCCCCACTCCTATGTACAAGAATATAACTACTATAATACTGCCTCCTATGTACAAGAATATAACTACTATAATACTGCCCTCTATGTACAAGAATATAACTACTATAATACTACCTCCTATGTACAAGAATATAACTACTATAATACTACCTCCTATGTACAAGAATATAACTACTATAATACTGCTCCTATGTACAAGAATATAACTACTATAATACTGCCACCTATGTACAAGAATATAACTACTATAATACTGCCCCCTATGTACAAGAATATAACTACTATAATACTGCCCCATGTACAAGAATATAACTACTATAATACTACCTCCTATGTACAAGAATATAACTACTATAATACTGCTCCTATGTACAAGAATATAACTACTATAATACTACCTCCTATGTACAAGAATATAACTACTATAATACTACCTCCTATGTACAAGAATATAACTACTATAATACTGCTCCTATGTACAAGAATATAACTACTATAATACTGCCACCTATGTACAAGAATATAACTACTATAATACTGCCCCCTATGTACAAGAATATAACTACTATAATACTGCCCCCATGTACAAGAATATAACTACTATAATACTACCTCCTATGTACAAGAATATAACTACTATAATACTGCTCCTATGTACAAGAATATAACTACTATAATACTACTCCTATATACAGGAATATAACTACTATAATACTACTCCTATATACAGGAATATAACTACTATAATACTACTCCTATATACAGGAATACAGCTATTATACGTCTCACCGGAGTATGGTCCTATCAGCTGATTGTTAGGGTTGTGACCATCAGTGATCTTATATTGATGGTCTTCAGTTTTTACAGACTGGATACCCCTTTAAGAACTACTTTTAATTCTATTAGTATATAACGTATTTGTTATTTTTATTTTTATAATTTTCAGATTTCCTTTAATGCCGTCCTTTCTCTCTTCCTTGCCTTCTATCAGGTATCCTAGCAGCCATGTTGTTGCCGACCCATATAACCCCCTCCCCCTCTACTTTTACACAGATTCTCTTCACCGTGGCATAATTTGCCTCATATAAGCAGATTAACTTTACAAGCTCGCTGTTAATCGCCGTGACTTTATATATTGACCTACTATAGAGCGTAATTTACTTAGTGTAATTAAGTTAATTAATTGTCACACACTGATGAGTGAAATATTAAGAGGAAAGGAAAAGCAAACAGGAAATCAACATCTGTTTGGTTCCCTTCATATTGTTGAGGATTTTCTTAAGATGGAGCACATTAGAGCAGAGGAGGAGCGGGCAGCGTTCTAGGAGGAAGCCATGACATATTTTAGGTAGCCATTCCCAGACTGGTCACCCTTATTTGCCAGACTGGTATCATCTTAAGAACATTCTTTATTGTATTGTTCGGGGCACGTCAGTGTTATTTTTGTGTCATTTTTGGCCTTGGCCTGCAAAAACGGAAATATTGTCTACGTCCGGTTGTAAGAGGGTTTTATTGTCTCAATTTACTGGAACGAAACGGAACGTTATAGAAGTATGGCAGTCAGGGAGTTTTTAGGGGGATTACCATCTTAGACATTTATGGCATATCCCAAGGATCTCTATGTGTAGAACATGTATTCTACAATCCCCTTCATAACTGAGAACGTAGCCACTTTCACCTGCGTTCCAGTAGAAAACGAAGATCTGACGACATTCCCCCTTCCCTTTAGTTTTCTACTTGGATGCCTTGACCGCCTTAACAGGTGGGGGATCGTGGTTCTCTCATTGCCCAAGATGGAACCCACATCTATGAGATGTTGATAGCATATCTTATGGATTTTGCCTAAGACTGGAATACTCCTGTAAAGGGAGTCTGTCACTAGACCCCAGCATATCACCCCAGCCCTGCAGATAGATAGGTTAGTGTCACCAGACCCCAGTATATTACCCCAGCCCTGCAGATAGATAGGTTAGTGTCACCAGACCCAGCATATCACCCCAGCCCTGCAGATAGATAGGTTAGTGTCACCAGAACCAGCATATCACCCCAGCCCTGCAGATAGATAGGTTAGTGTCACCAGAACCAGCATATCACCCCAGCCCTGCAGATAGATAGGTTAGTGTCACCAGACCCAGCATATCACCCCAGCCCTGCAGATAGATAGGTTAGTGTCACCAGACCCCAGTATATTACCCCAGCCCTGCAGATAGATAGGTTAGTGTCACCAGACCCAGCATATCACCCCAGCCCTGCAGATAGATAGGTTAGTGTCACCAGACCCAGCATATCACCCCAGCCCTGCAGATAGATAGGTTAGTGTCACCAGACCCCAGTATATTACCCCAGCCCTGCAGATAGATAGGTTAGTGTCACCAGACCCAGCATATCACCCCAGCCCTGCAGATAGATAGGTTAGTGTCACCAGACCCAGCATATCACCCCAGCCCTGCAGATAGATAGGTTAGTGTCACCAGAACCAGCATATCACCCCAGCCCTGCAGACAGATAGGTTAGTGTCACCAGAACCAGCATATCACCCCAGCCCTGCAGATAGATAGGTTAGTGTCACCAGAACCAGCATATCACCCCCAGCCCAGCAGATAGATAGGTTAGTGTCACCCAGACCCCAGCATATCACCCCAGGCCTGCAGATAGATAGGTTAGTGTCACCAAAACCAGCATATCCCCCCAGCCCTGCAGATAGATAGGTTAGTGTCACCAGACCCAGCATATCACCCCAGCCCTGAAGATAGATAGGTTAGTGTCACCAGAACCAGCATATCACCCCAGCTCTGCAGATAGATAGGTTAGTGTCACCAGACCCAGCATATCACCCCAGCCCTGCAGATAGATAGGTTAGTGTCACCAGAACCAGCATATCACCCCAGCTCTGCAGATAGATAGGTTAGTGTCACCAGACCCAGCATATCACCCCAGCCCTGAAGATAGATAGGTTAGTGTCACCAGAACCAGCATATCACCCCAGCCCTGCAGATAGATAGGTTAGTGTCACCAGACCCAGCATATCACCCCAGCCCTGCAGATAGATAGGTTAGTGTCACCAGAACCAGCATATCACCCAGCCCTGCAGATAGATAGGTTAGTGTCACCAGAACCAGCATATCACCCCAGCCCTGCAGATAGATAGGTTAGTGTCACCAGAACCAGCATATCACCCCAGCCCTGCAGATAGATAGGTTAGTGTCACCAGAACCAGCATATCACCCCAGCCCTGCAGATAGATAGGTTAGTGTCACCAGACCCAGCATATCACCCCAGCCCTGCAGATAGATAGGTTAGTGTCACCAGAACCAGCATATCACCCCAGCCCTGCAGATAGATAGGTTAGTGTCACCAGATCCAGCATATCACCGCAGCCCTGCAGATAGATAGGTTAGTGTCACCAGACCCAGTATATCACCCCAGCCCTGCAGATAGATAGGTTAGTGTCACCAGAACCAGCATATTACCCCAGCCCTGCAGATAGATAGGTTAGTGTCACCAGACCCAGCATATCACCCGCAGCCCTGCAGATAGATAGGTTAGTGTCACCAGAACCAGCATATCACCCCAGCCCAGCAGATAGATAGGTTAGTGTCACCAGACCCCAGCATATCACCCCAGGCCTGCAGATAGATAGGTTAGTGTCACCAGAACCAGCATATCCCCCCAGCCCTGCAGATAGATAGGTTAGTGTCACCAGACCCAGCATATCACCCCAGCCCTGAAGATAGATAGGTTAGTGTCACCAGAACCAGCATATCACCCCAGCTCTGCAGATAGATAGGTTAGTGTCACCAGACCCAGCATATCACCCCAGCCCTGCAGATAGATAGGTTAGTGTCACCAGAACCAGCATATCACCCCAGCCCTGCAGATAGATAGGTTAGTGTCACCAGAACCAGCATATCACCCCAGCCCTGCAGATAGATAGGTTAGTGTCACCAGAACCAGCATATCACCCCAGCCCTGCAGATAGATAGGTTAGTGTCACCAGAACCAGCATATCACCCCAGCCCTGCAGATAGATAGGTTAGTGTCACCAGACCCAGCATATCACCCCAGCCCTGCAGATAGATAGGTTAGTGTCACCAGAACCAGCATATCACCCCAGCCCTGCAGATAGATAGGTTAGTGTCACCAGATCCAGCATATCACCCCAGCCCTGCAGATAGATAGGTTAGTGTCACCAGACCCAGTATATCACCCCAGCCCTGCAGATAGGTAGGTTAGTGTCACCAGACCCAGTATATCACCCC
Source organism: Leptodactylus fallax (assembly GCA_947044405.1). Lineage (NCBI taxonomy): Eukaryota > Metazoa > Chordata > Amphibia > Anura > Leptodactylidae > Leptodactylus > Leptodactylus fallax. The sequence goes on from CAMRHE010000766.1 coordinate 263,068, forward strand.
AGCCCTGCAGATAGATAGGTTAGTGTCACCAGAACCAGCATATCACCCCAGTTTGTTTGGATATTGACAAAAACAGCAATATCTCGGCCACGGAGGCAGCGATTCACAAGGGGTAAAGCTCTTTGTTTCAGGTGATCCTAACCTATCGGAGGGGCTGAGTTGATATGGTGGGCTCATCTCTTCTCCCAGCAGGAAATCTTGGAACCTCTCATCCTAAGTAGTAAACCTCTTACATGCAGCCAACTTGTCGTCTGTATGCAACCAAACCTTTTGGTAGTTTAGTCTGAGAAAGTTCCCTTACCTGTTTTATCAGTCTGTGCGTTTCTATCTGAGTGTACTGGGCCTTGTACTGCTATAAGTAGACACATCAGTATGACTTAGGATGGTGCAACGAGAAAGCAGAAAAATGACTATTTTTACTTTTATGTAGACTGTGAAACTTACAGCAGTTCTTCTTGGCTTCCACTTTTTGCCCCAGTAACCGTAGGACAGCTGTGGGACATATTCTTCATCATGGATCTATTATTATGAATGTATTTTTGACATTTTTCTTTCCCTTTTACAGAGTTCTTACCTTTGTCTTGAATAACCTATAAAATTGTGCAATCTCGTAAACTGTCCTGAATTCTCCTCCGTCTTGCAGTATTCTCCACCTTGCTTACTTACGTTGAAGCATCCGGTTGATTCTTGTCCTCTAGATCTTTGCACGTTTGGCAGTGGTTGTGCCTTACTGTCGTGCAGAGGGACGCCTTACCCTCCCTCCCAATATTAAGTTGATGATGAGCGGCTCATCTAGCCCGAGCCGCTCTATACTAAGTCTATTAGATGTTGAATTCAGAGCTGCGTGAACTTTTCTTTATTATGTTGAATCTATAATATAATTGCTTGTCCTTAAAACCCCATGTACTTCTTAAAGACGCTTGTGCTAATCGATGTGCTCCGAGGATACAGGCCATATGTTGTAAATCCTAATTGCTATGTATAGATAGAGATTTAATAATCTATGCAGAATATTCCATTTTCCCACTCCTGCCTTTTGCTGCACCTTCACTGCAAGGTCAATTCGAGAACATCCAGTTACACACTTAATTTCCTCAATATCTTGGCTTTAAATTGAATTAACCTCGCTTAGCTTATATCTCGCTTGCTCTTATGTTATCAGTTAAGGAGACCTTTTACGTGAAATAGCGGCTGCGAGTCCATCAGAGGAAGATTCCAACTTGTAATACTAATAAATGAGGCCGGTATGGACATGCAAAGATATTGTCGTTACGGTCGTGTTGATTGCAAACCGTTGCTTTATATCACGGACCAACGTCTGGTTACTTTTGTACTGGTAACCGAAAAAGAGTCCCGTTGACTTGCAGTGATCAGCTGTAACTAAGGGAGTCTTTCACCACGATCCAACATATCTAGCCCCACAGATAGATTAGGAGGCCCTGGACTAAATGGTTTTTTCCCCCATGTGAATCGCTGCGTCCGTTGCCAGGATATTGCTGTTTTTGTCAATATGGAAATGAGATCTTTGGAGCAACAAGGCCAAGGTCATTGCTCCAAAGAGGTAAGTGACAACACCCTTATTGCATATTGACAAAATTAGTGGTGTATGGTGTCAGACTCCCATTAATTCTGACCATCGATGTCTGTAGATGAGATCAGAATTATTTGGGTGCTTTAAAAATTTTAGCTTATAAACCATAACTTCAAGGGGTTGCCCCATTTTAAAACCTAGTTCTACACCCTGTAAAGATACATTCACATCTGTGTCCTCCGATATCGAGCCTGTCTAAAGTCACAGATAAAGAAAACTACTGCAAGAATAACTTTTTCATCCAGCAAATTTAACAATTGGAACACTATACATATTGACATTATGGTCAATGGGGTCCCACTGGATTTGTTGTTGTCAGTCATTAGACGGATCTGTTTTAATGTTTAGTCCAAAACAACGCAAGTATAAAAGCACCTGTAGGGAATTCTGAGTTAGAGGGTCTCCTCTTCAGGACTAAGAGCATCTCACGCTGGAGGATCTAACCTGTGTTGTATTACATCCAAGACCATTGACATTAGTGGACTATGTGTAATGCTTAATTTCCCCTTTGGTGGTGCGGTTGAGGTCTGACACCTGGATCTTGCACCGATCAGCAGATTTGGCAGCCTCTGGGCGCTGGAGGCTACAGTTGTGTACAGACCAAAAGGCATTTCAGTTCCTATTCAGGTGTGGCAGGGTTCACATCTGTGCTAAAGTCTCTGTCGCAGAAATCGTCGAAACTCGGTGGGGAGAAAAGTCCTGCGCAGAGGAGTTTGCTCTTTGCCGCTTTCAGTTTGAACGACGGAAACCACAACACTAGCGTGAATCTATCGCAACAGGCGCAGAACTACAACCCTGCCCACTCTATGGTGGAGGTGCCGAGGTAATGCAGCTCTGTGCCTATTACTTGCCAAGGAGCAGAGCTGCCTATGGTCAATACACCACAGCTGATTGGTGTGGAGGCCAAGGGTTGAACCCCCACAGATCAGCATAAAAAACTCCAGGGGGACCCCTCTAAACACACTACCTGGTTTCCCACTCAATTACAGCTGATCTCTGTAGGTCCCAATCTGCCAATTGTCAAGGGACCCTTCAAACAAATTAGACTTGTCCAAAGTGAAGGTGACCTTTACGGTCTACGAAGACCTTTATTTCGGCCAGGACAGCATACTAGAAGTAGAGATGCGCTCACCCCTACTGTAGCTCATATTTCTGTGTATGTTGTGTGAAGTATTTCTGTAAATTCCCTTCTCATGAATTTCCTATCCACGCCGGTGTCTTCTGTTGTCCTCGGCTGTATCCTTATTATTTAGTCCGATGTTGTTTGCCGTACATCATTAAGATTTAACATTTGGTGATCAGGTCTACAGTGTAGTCAGAAATTCGCAGAGGATCTCTTTGATATGTCCTCCGGTGTATGGGTTTTCTCTGGGGCAGCCTGCGGCAGTAGTCCTTATGTAAGCAGAATCCACCAGCCCTTGGGGGCCTTTATGGACTAATAGGCAAGGAAAATATACAGTAAATGCTAGAAAATATTTTCCTGGGTGAAGAAAAATGCACAGAACAGTGTTGTATATATGTATGTTTTACAGAATTCTACTCAACTCAGAATTTTTTATACTTTATCTACAAGTTAATACAAAATACCACAAATCAAATCAGATCTTAATAGAAGTCAAAAACTTGCAATCTCCATTATTAAAGGTATACTCAACCTTTTGAAAGCTTCTGAATCGAATAGAAATCTAGCCGGATTCTTTAAATCTTAGCCCCCATGCACATCATGTTTTGACCTTCAGTCACAGGACCATGTCTAATACCCAAAATTGGTATTTGGAGGTAGCACACTTGAGGCAAAGCAGAGACAAAATGGGAGTCTCCAGTTCATCTGCATTTAGTCTGTGTATGTGTTTTTGGCCAGACACAAACAGTATAGTATACCCCACTTTGTGTCCTGCCCAAAACCTGTACACAGTTGGAAATCGGATGAAAAGGAGTCTCCTTGACTTATTAAAGTCAATCGATTCCCTGTGGAGTCAGTCCGAACAGTGTTTTCACAATGTAATACATTTTCTTTGACAGAATTTTTGAGAAGAAGCAGGTTGTGATGTGAATTTGACTTTAGCCCAGCCTTGTCTCTTTTCAAAGAGAGCAGACCTAATGTCCACCATTTTTACAAAGTTCCTGCTTCACATGTAGTACCATAGAAACGAGAAGAAAGATGTTGAGATAAAATCGGGGTTCAAGGCTAACAAAAAGAACAGAAGATTAGTCATTGGTTCTCAAGTCTAAAAATTGGACTGGACTTCCTGGAGCACAGTAGAGGGGACTGAAAACCCTCATAGACAGTGTTGGTCCCATGGGCAGGTCTGTTGGTGTTGGGGCGTCGTGAGCTGGGCCTACAATTTCTTCTATCATCAGATAGACCAGCCCAGCTATGGTTTTGTACCTGTGACAATATGAGCATAATTCATATTGTTTGGGTTTTTTTTTATATTTTTATGGTGCTCCAATTCAGCAAAGAGGTCATGCTTAGGCTATTTTCCACCTTCTAATTTGCCTCTTGGTGTTCTTGGAAGGTACAAGTTCCTCTTTCGGAGATCCAGATGGTGTAGGGAGATGTACACACTATACTCCCTGGGAAGATATGCCAGTGAGGTCTCCGAAAAGAATGAAAACTTCTTCTGTAGTGCTGCTTTTAGGTGTCTACCTTGTAAGTCAACTTCCGATGAGGAATATAAGAATATAAGCCAAACCAGAGATACCAGGAGAAAATTACTATTCCCTCAGATGGGAACTATTACTATTCTCCATAGATGGGAATAGCTGTGGGACATCTTTTACACCAAAGATGTACCACTTCCCTCTTTTTTGCCTTGCTCACTACTTTTTTTACAAAAGTGGGAAGAATGGCTGGGCTGGGATGCCTCGGCCCGACAGATTTACTATATTCAAACTGGTCTTAGTCATATAGGAGATCTATGCCAATCCCTGACTGGTGTAGATTTCCATTCTGGTGGCGCAAATATGTTCTGACCTCTTAATAAGTCTAGCACAGTCAGCGCTGGTAGGGGATTGGATTAAGACTGGTGTACAGAATGCCAGTCCTAATAAATTCCACTTAGTGTAGACTTCATTGTTTTGTAGTCTTCGCTCATCCTCGCTACGTATGCAGTCTCCATAAGACATCATTGTAATGTCCCTTTATGTCCTGTAATTTTTTTCATGTTTGGGCAACTTTTTGAAACATTTCTGCGAAAGTTAATTATAAGTAACTAAAAGAGGCAAGATTAATAGATTCACTGTAGACTTAAAGCCAAAAAACTTGGAAGAAAGTTTCTTTTTGGTTTCAAAGGGCTTCAATAGGCCCGATGCGGAATCATTACAGCGCACGTGTCAAACACGAAAGTAGAAACTTTATTGAAAAATTCAATGTCACCTTTAAGTTAGTGGAGATAAGGAGAGGTCACCCGACAGTCATTAATAATGCAGCTGTATAGATTTTCCTTTCCTTGTTTCTGGGTTATCTCAACATTGCAACAGACCGAATGTCACATAGTCGCAGACTCTCATTAGTACACTCGCCCATATGTTAACAAAATAGATTAGATAATAAGTGAATGCAAACGCAATTGTCGCTATTCTAAATGTTAAGCATCAAATGGCAAAAAGCGTCTTCTGATGTAAAGCAATGGGGGGGGATTGAACTAGGTCTAACTATTTACTTAATGATGTTTGCTGTTCTGATGGTACATGGTATATAGAGTCAAATATCTGCTCCCATATAGACCTCTCTTCCGCCTCATTCATCACATATACGTCTATTTTCCAAGCATAGTAGGGTTGCTTTGTATTGATGTGTTCGAGTACCTACTAAAAAATCAAGTTGACTTCTTGAAGGACCTGGCCATTTTCAAAACTTTCTTAAAATCCAGTAGGTTGGAAGTACTGTAGTCAACCTTAAATTCTCCTAGATCACAGATGACCAGTGGAGTTCACATCAGGCAAAAAAGTGAACAGCCACTGGAAAGTTCTCCTGCTCTTTAGGAAATTTATTGTCGCCAATGAATAGTCAGCACAAAACCAAGTTGGCCTGGCCAGTGTCATTAGGTGTTTACCTTGGGATCAACAGGTACTTTGTCATAAGTTGTTCAACACTGAACCAGAAATTGGCTGTACCCATTAAGATTTATTTATTTTTTGACCTGCCATCCAACTTTTGGAGAGGAGGAGGAGAGTTGGGACACCCCTATGCATGTTAGATGGTTGGTTGCTTCCAACAGAGGGGCTGACCTTCGTATCATGTTTATAGTCACACCTAAATTAAGAAGAGCAAAGAACCAATGCAAATTGAAGTTATTGCTCGGAAGGACGTTTTGCGTTCTTGCATTTTTGATTCCCATGGAACCCGAGTGATGCTTCATTTTTTGTGAAATATTGTTGCAAGGGAGGCAAGTATTTACCAAGTAGAGATACCAACAAGGTTAAATCCCTGCAGTCATTCAAACTCCAGGAAAACTGTTTACTTCAAGGGTTTGCACTGTGATTTACTTCTTCTGGCTGCTTGAGTTGCTTGACTTGGTTCTCAAGTTGGTTGACTTGGGTCTCAAGATTGGGACACCCTGTGATCAACTTATGGGAGGCTTCTCATAAGAAACAATTTGTGCAAAACAGACGACCCCCTTTAATAGATGTGGGTGCTGACCACAATGTAAGTCAACGGTTTTCTTCGTCTGCCTATGTTATGAGGAGTGGATGAGTAAAATAGATACAAGCTGGCAGTAATTTGATGAAGGCTATATATACCGTTTCAGTGTCTTGCTCCTTTTTGAAGTTATTTTGTTCAATACCTTGGAGTCATTTAATGTAGTAAAATCTTGTTTTATGTTCTGTAACCTGCGGTGAACCTTGGCAAACTTTCCATTAGTTTGTGGCATTCCGCTTTCTACATAGAGAATGTTTGACCTTGACAACGAAACCCACTACATAAAGCGACGTTCCGTTAGATTAATGTGCCTTCCTGAGACTTTCAAGGTTAGAAACAGCATTTTTTTTTTTTCCAAAATCATGTATAAATTCATGGAAGCAAATCTTGTCACATCAGGCAAAAAAAAATGTAGCCCAAGATTTATTGTATCAGGAATACCTTTAGAAGTTCTGTGATATTTCCTCTGAAGAAGAAGAGGAATATAGACGCTAATGTGGGGGGAGGGGTTTGGAAACATAGTAGACCTTAGTAGTACTAAAAAGGTTCCCAAAAACATTTATAATGTGTTTTGTTTTTGAAGAAAAATAACTTCCTGCTTGTGACATTTCTATTATACGTTGTACCTTCTGGACATTGGCACATGAATAAATAGCTATAGACATACTGTATGTGTTTATATATATATATATATATATATATATATATACATACAGTACAGACCAAAAGTTTGGACACACCTTCTCATTCCAATAGTTTTCTGTATTTTCATGACTATAAAAATTGTAGATTCACACTGAAGGCATCAAAACTATGAATTAACACATGTGGAATTATATACTTAACAAAAAAGTGTGAAACAACTGAAAATCTGTCTTATATTCTAGGTTCTTCAAAGTAGCCACCTTTTTCTTTGATTATTGCTTTGCACACTCTTGGCATTCTCTTGATAAGCTTCAAGAGGTAGTCACCTGAAATGGTTTTCATTTCACAGGTGTGCCCTGTCAGGTTTAATAAGTGGGATTTCTTGCCTTATAAATGGGGTTGGGACCATCAGTTGTGTTGTTCAGAAGTCAGGTGGATACACAGCTGATAGTCCTACTGAATGGAGTGTTAGAATTTGTATTATGGCAAGAAAAAAGCAGCTAAGTAAAGAAAAACGAGTGGCCATCATTACTTTAAGAAATGAAGGTCAGTCAGTCCGAAAAATTGGGAAAACTTTGAAAGTGTCCCCAAGTGCAGTGGCCAAAACCATCAAGCGCTGCAAAGAAACTGGCTCACATGAGGACCGCCCCAGGAAAGGAAGACCAAGAGTCACCTCTGCTGCGGAGGAGAAGTTCATCCGAGTCACCAGCCTCAGAAATCGCAGGTTAACAGCAGCTCAGATTAGAGACCAGGTCAATGCCACACAGAGTTCTAGCAGCAGACACATCTCTACAACAACTGTTAAGAGGAGACTGTGTGCAGCAGGCCTTCATGGTAAAATAGCTGCTAGGAAACCACTGCTAAGGACAGGCAACAAGCAGAAGAGACTTGTTTGGGCTAAAGAACACAAGGAATGGACATTAGACCTGTGGAAATCTGTGCTTTGGTCTGATGAGTCCAAATTTGAGATCTTTGGTTCCAACCACCGTGTCTTTGTGCGACGCAGAAAAGGTGAACGAATGGACTCTACAAGCCTGGTTCCCACTGTGAAGCATGGAGGAGGAGGTGTGATGGTGTGGGGGGGCTTTGCTGGGGACACTGTTGGGGATTTATTCAAAATTGAAGGAATACTGAACCAGCATGGTTACCACAGCATCTTACAGCGGCATGCTATTCCATCCGGTTTGCGTTTAGTTGGACCATCATTTATTTTTCAACAGGACAATGACCCCAAACACACCTCCAGACTGTGTAAGGGCTATTTGACCAAGAAGGAGAGTGATGGGGTGCTACGCCAGATGACCTGGCCTCCACAGTCACCAGACCTGAACCCAATCCAGATGGTTTGGGGTGAGCTGGACCGCAGAGTGAAGGCAAAAGGGCCAACAAGTGCTAAGCATCTCTGGGAACTCCTTCAAGACTGTTGGAAGACCATTTCAGGTGACTACCTCTTGAAGCTCATCAAGAGAATGCCAAGAGTGTGCAAAGCAGTAATCAAAGCAAAAGGTGGCTACTTTGAAGAACCTAGAATATAAGACATATTTTCAGTTGTTTCACACTTTTTTGTTAAGTATATAATTCCACATGTGTTAATTCATAGTTAGAAAATACAGAAAACTCTTGGAATGAGAAGGTGTGTCCAAACTTTTGGTCTGTACTGTTATATATATATATATATATATATATATATATATATATATTACATGCTTTCCTCCATTGAAACTCTCAGTGGTGTAAAACCACAAGGCACTTGTCAAAAGCAGGGTTTTTTTACCCATTAACTCTAATGCAAATTCTTTCTTTCAACCATCTAAATGTGAACTGCCTGTTAGAGCTCCTGCAGGTCACGTATTCTGCTTTCACCATACAGAATTTTTTCCCTCACTTAAGAAGCAATACATTTTCCTTTTTAAACCTTGTCCAAGAAGGAACCCAATTGATTCTTAATGTACTTTTTGTGTAGGGGCAACAAGCCACCTATAATCCTAAACCACTCTGGTTTGCTGAGTCTTAAGCCACCCCAAGGTATTCACCAGAACCTCTGCAAGGCAGGATGGACTTTGCTGCTCAGGACCCAGGTTGCAACCACAGAACAAGGAGCCAGAAAACAGGTGCACTTGCAGGCTAAGGATTGGACCAAAGACCATTATTTCGGGCAGGAGAGCAATGCCTTATTCACACGACCGTGACATTTTCCATAGATCTAACAGGCTTTAAAACGGATGTAAATGGCCAAAAATGGATGAATTTAATTGGTCTTTCTGTTTTGACCCAACCCACTGCTCCTTTTTTTATGGGCTAATGGGTTTAACTTGGACATCAATCTGATTTACATCCATTGAATTGATCCATTGATTTCTATTGGGTCCATGTGTCTGTGAAAACTGACAAAGACAGAATGATCTTCTGACGGCTAAATCCAAAGGTGACTTCTCTCTTCTTATTCTTCTAGATCTCTCAGCAGCATTTGACACTGTTGACCATCAACTCCTCCTCACTATGCTCCGCTCTGTCGGCCTCACAAACACCGCTCTCTCCTGGTTCTCCTCTTATCTCTCTGACCGCACTTTCTGTGTATCATTTGCGGGCTCTGTTTCTTCCCCTCTTCCTCTTGCTGTTGGGGTTCCTCAGGGCTTGGTCCTAGGCCCCCTGCTCTTCTCCCTCTACACGGCCCACATTGGACAAAACATCACTAGATTTGGCTTCCGGTACCATCTTTATGCTGATGACACCCAATTATATACGTCATCCGGTGACATCACCCCTGCACTAATACAGAACACCAGTGACGGTCTCTCTGCTGTCTCTAATATCATGTCTTCACTTTATCTGAAACTGAATCTCTCAAAGACTGAACTACTGCTGTTTCCGCCATCTAATAGATCTGTCCCTGATATCTCCATTGCAGTCTCCGGCCTTACCATAACTCTTAGGCAGTATGCTCGCTGCCTCGGGGTTTTGTTTGACTCAGACCTTTCCTTCACCCCCCATATCCAATCCCTCGCACGCTCATGTCATCTCCACCTCAAAAACATCTCCAGAATCCGCCCTTTCCTTACCACTGATACACTAAAGACACTTATTGTTGCCCTGATTCACTCTCGCCTTGACTACTGTAACTCCTTACTAATCGTCTTCCCCTTACTAAACTCTCCCCTCTACAATCTATTCTGAATGCGGCCCCTTCTTCTGTACAATTGTTCTAGACCTGTTTACTTTTTGAACTTTTTTTAAAGTTCTCTGAGTCGGTAAAGCATTATTCTCCGAGATCCATTCCTGCTTCAAAATGTCACGTCCTTCATTTATGAGAATGTTAACGATGATGATGCTATTAAAAAAAGAAAAAATATAACGCCGCTTGTCTTGTAGCGTCAAAACGCCGCAGAATATCCGGTGAAGTCTCCGTAACCGCGAGTTAATCAAAGCCGAAAGTCAATGCTTTTTGTTTCATCCGAGTGGTACCAGTAATATGAGTAACAAGGATTTATCTCTCTGCCGTGAATCATTTTTTATCAGAGTTTTTTTTTTTTCTCTCCAGTTTGTGTAAAATAAATATTTTGTTTTCCTCATTTTTCTGACCTAGAAGATACAGATAAAATGGGCTCCAAGTGTCAAATATAATGCATTGCCTGCGTGGAGAGGCCGTATAGTTCTATTGGGCAGAGAGAAAATCTAAATCATTTAGGTGGCAAGCTTATAAGCAAGATAACATCAGCAGTTTCCTCCTAGAAAATATATCTGCGGTAAATTAAAAGAAGTTGTATTTTATGAAAATGCGAGTGCCAGGGTTTAACTCTGCCGGCGTGTCACATCGGCCGCTGCATTCTCATCCATTACGCCATTTATAGTGCTTGTAGCTTAATAGAAACTTGTTGTTAAAGTAATCGCAGGCGCAGTGGAGGAGCCCGGAGTGAACCTTTAGGTAGTTGAAGTTTATAGACTCTTTCTTACGATACTAACCCTCAAACTTATGTAGTTGTTTCGCTCACTATTAAAGCAGTATGGCTATGTAGTCTGTCGCTCCCTCTATAACAGCAGTTTGGTTGTGCAGTATGGGGTGCCCCCTGTAAAAGCAATTTGGTTGTGTACTCTGAAACTTACGTTATAACAGGAATCTGACTGTGTAGTCTGAACCTCGCCTTATAACAGCAGTCTGGTTGTCTACTATGCAGGCTATGTAGTCTGGACCTCCCCTTGTAATAGCAGTCTGACTGTGCGTGAGGAAAGAAGCTGATCTGTGTATGTATTATTACTGAATCATATTATTCATATACATTTATGCATGTCTAATCTTTATACTACATTGGTATGTGTGTATACAAGCAAGGTCAGAAGGGGGGTCAGTGTCAAGACCATTAACTTCCTCAGCCCAAAAACAAATGTCCATCCAAGAGGATTTTTTTGTTTTATGACTAGTTGTAGTGAAACAAACTGGTTAGGCATGCAGGTGTGACTGGAATTAACGTCACTGACTCAGCTCTACAAGACTGAAGATAGAACGATTCATTCTCCAGCTTTTCCAGAAGGAAGAAGAGTTGTTCATTTCCAACCTCAGGGAGTGTAGTCTGAATTTCACCCCAGTAACAGCCGTCTGGATGTGTAGTCTGGAGTGCCCAAAATAACAGCAGTTCAACTGTGTGGCCTGGAGGTCCCCCAATAATACTAGCTGTTCCTTTAACATCAGTCTTTCTGTGTTGACAGAGCCGCCATATGTGAACAGACCATGTGACGTCACATTCATCGGTCACATGGTCGCATAAAGTGAAAGCAATGCTCATGATCTTCAATTGATTAAACTATCATAAGGATAGATCATCATTTGATAAACCCAGAAAATCCCTTTCATTTTGGGTCTTGGATATTCCTTTAAATATTTTTGATGAACTGAGATATATCGATGTGAAGTCTACTTGGCTGATGATACATTGTAGAGCGTAACAAATACTCTAATTCTACTCCAGCAATGTTCACTTGGGGCATTGGGCAGAAATCGCCAAATCCCACAGATTATTGGAAAGGAAGAAGTTTTCATTTTTGTTCTGTGGAGTGACAGATTGTTACGATTTCTGTGTTTTTGATACTGTCCATATGACTTGCTTATGCTATAATATAGTGAGATCTGTTACCGCTGCTCCGTCCTGTAGGGTCTGAGGTGGGCACAGACGGATACGTTCCATATCCTTTCCTCTTCTTTCTGAATCGCTGTCATTTGTTAGGTGGGCGTTAGTCTAATGACAGAGCAAAGCTGATGGGAACGTACGCTGACAAGTAACAATTTCCATACACTGTATCGTCTCGTACTGTAAATAATAGGCTGTCTGCGGTAAGCGGCGTACGGCTGTCACTTTGTGTTTTCGTCTTGTTACTGACTTTATTGTGAGGTTGTTCTTTTATGTCATATGAGAGGTCATCATGTAAAATGAGAGGAGGATGGAAAAAAACTTAGAAATGTGCTATGTCCTTGTCACTAACATAACTTAAACAGCTTATAATGGCAGAGCTTTTTATTCAGCTTTCTTAGGTTTCCTATGCATTGCTTTTTGTTTCAGTATATATTTGGGTGCTATATATGTGTCTGCCACTCCATCAGGACAAGGGAACCAGGCCCCCATTCTCTGGATCAGTGGGGGTGCAGTCATGACGTTATCCCCTATCCTATTGATAAGGGATAACTTCAAAAGTTGGTATAGTCCCTATAAAGTGGTTTTCCGGGACTTCACTTCCTCTTCTCAGGCAGTGACATCACATCCATCGGTCATGTGGTCATGCTACAGCTCAGTCCCATTCAAATCAATGGGGGTGAGCTACAATACTAAGAGCAACCACTGTACAATATCTGTCACTGTACTTGGTAAATTGGAAAGAAGCCACAGGAATCAAACTCATAGTCCTGGATAATCCCTTTAATACCATTCCAAAACACAACCAATTCATATCTATAATAATACTATATTGTCTCCTATAATACTACTCCTATGTACAAGAATATAACTACTATAATACTGCCCCCTATGTACAAGAATATAACTACTATAATACTGTCCCTATGTACAAGAATATAACTACTATAATACTGCCCCTATGTACAAGAATATAACTACTATAATACTGCTCCTATGTACAAGAATATAACTACTATAATACTGCTGCTATGTACAAGAATATAACTACTATAATACTGCTCCTATGTACAAGAATATAACTACTATAATACTGCCCCCTATGTACAAGAATATAACTACTATAATACTACTCCTATGTACAAGAATATAACTACTATAATACTGCTCCTATGTACAAGAATATAACTACTATAATACTGCCCCCTATGTACAAGAATATAACTACTATAATACTACTCCCATGTACAAGAATATAACTACTATAATACTGCTCCTATGTACAAGAATATAACTACTATAATACTACTCCTATGTACAAGAATATAACTACTATAATACTGCTCCTATGTACAAGAATATAACTACTATAATACTGCCCCCTATGTACAAGAATATAACTACTATAATACTACTCCTATGTACAAGAATATAACTACTATAATACTGCTCCTATGTACAAGAATATAACTACTATAATACTGCCCCCTATGTACAAGAATATAACTACTATAATACTACTCCTATGTACAAGAATATAACTACTATAATACTGCTCCTATCTACAAGAATATAACTACTATAATACTGCTCCTATGTACAAGAATATAACTACTATAATACTGCCCCTATGTACAAGAATATAACTACTATAATACTGCTCCTATGTACAAGAATATAACTACTATAATACTGCTCCTATGTACAGGAATATAACTACTATAATACTGCTCCTATGTACAAGAATATAACTACTATAATACTGTCTCCTATGTACAAGAATATAACTACTATAATACTGCTCCTATGTACAAGAATATATCTACTATACTACTGCTCCTATGTACAAGAATATAACTACTATAATACTCACTAAGTACAAGAATATAACTACTATAATACTGCCCCCTATGTACAAGAATATAACTACTATAATACTACTCCTATGTACAAGAATATAACTACTATAATACTGCTCCTATGTACAAGAATATAACTACTATAATACTGCCCCCTATGTACAAGAATATAACTACTATAATACTACTCCTATGTACAAGAATATAACTACTATAATACTGCTCCTATGTACAAGAATATAACTACTATAATACTGCTCCTATGTACAAGAATATAACTACTATAATACTGCCCCCTATGTACAAGAATATAACTACTATAATACTACTCCTATGTACAAGAATATAACTACTATAATACTGCTCCTATGTACAAGAATATAACTACTATAATACTACTCCTATGTACAAGAATATAACTACTATAATACTGCCCCTATGTACAAGAATATAACTACTATAATACTGCTCCTATGTACAAGAATATAACTACTATAATACTGCTCCTATGTACAAGAATATAACTACTATAATACTGCTCCTATGTACAAGAATATAACTACTATAATACTGTCTCCTATGTACAAGAATATAACTACTATAATACTGCTCCTATGTACAAGAATATATCTACTATACTACTGCTCCTATGTACAAGAATATAACTACTATAATACTACTATGTACAAGAATATAACTACTATAATACTACTTCTATGTACAAGAATATAACTACTATAATACTGCCCCTATGTACAAGAATATAACTACTATAATACTGCTCCTATGTACAAGAATATAACTACTATAATACTGCTCCTATGTACAAGAATATAACTACTATAATACTGCTCCTATGTACAAGAATATAACTACTATAATACTGCTCCTATGTACAAGAATATAACTACTATAATGCTGCTCCTATGTACAAGAATATAACTACTATAATACTGCTCCTATGTACAAGAATATACCTACTATAATACTGCTCCTATGTACAAGAATATAACTACTATAATACTGCCCCTATGTACAAGAATATAACTACTATAATACTGCTCCTATGTACAAGACTATAACTACTATAATACTGCTCCTATGTATAAGAATATAACTACTATAATACTGCTCCTATGTACAAGAATATAACTACTATAATACTGCTCCTATGTACAAGAATATATCTACTATAATACTGCTCCTATGTACAAGAATATAACTACTATAATACTACTATGTACAAGAATATAACTACTATAATACTGCTCCTATGTACAAGAATATAACTACTATAATGCTGATCCTATGTACAAGAATATAACTACTATAATGCTGCTCCTATGTACAAGAATATAACTACTATAATACTGCTCCTATGTACAAGAATATATCTACTATAATACTGCTCCTATGTACAAGAATATAACTACTATAATACTTTCCCTATGTACAAGAATATAACTACTATAATACTGCCCCCTATGTACAAGAATATAACTACTATAATACTGCTCCAATGTACAAGAATATAACCACTATAATACTGCCCCCTATGTACAAGAATATAACTACTATAATACTACTCCTATGTACAAGAATATAACTACTATAATACTACCTCCTATGTACAAGAATATAACTACTATAATACTTCTCCTATGTACAAGAATATAACTACTATAATACTGCTCCTATGTACAAGAATATAACTACTATAATACTGCTCCTATGTACAAGAATATAACTACTATAATACTGCCCCCTATGTACAATAATATAACTACTATAATACTGCTCCTATGTACAAGAATATAACTACTATAATACTGCTCCTATGTACAAAAATATAACTACTATAATACTACCGCCTATGTACAAGAATATAACTACTATAATACTACTCCTATGTACAAGAATATAACTACTATAATACTGCTCCTATGTACAAGAATATAACTACTATAATACTACTCCTATGTACAAGAATACCTGTATTACTGCTATAATACTTCCCCTATGTACGATTATAATTAGTAGAATACTTCCTTCTATGTACAGGAATATATCTACTATAATACTGCTCCTATGTACAAGAATATAACTACTATAATACTACCTCCTATGTACAAGAATATAACTACTATAATACTGCTCCTATGTACAAGAATATAACTATTATAATACTACTCCTATGTACAAGAATATAACTACTATAATACTACCTCCTATGTACAAGAATATAACTACTATAATACTGCCTCCTATGTACAAAATTATAACTACTATAATACTGCCCTATGTACAAGAATATAACTACTATAATACTGCGTCTATGTACAAGAATATAACTATTATAATACTACTCCTATGTACAAGAATATAACTACTATAATACTACCTCCTATGTACAAGAATATAACTACTATAATACTACTCCTATGTACAAGAATATAACTACTATAATACTGCTCCTATGTACAAGAATAAAACTACTATAATACTGCTCCTATGTACAAGAATATAACTACTATAATACTGCTCCTATGTACAAGAATATAACTACTATACTACTGCTCCTATGTACAAGAATATAACTACTATAATACTGCTCCTATGTACAAGAATACAATTACTATAATACTGCTCCTATGTACAAGAATATAACTACTATAATACTACTCCTATGTACAAGAATATAACTACTATAATACTGCTCCTATGTACAAGAATACAATTACTATAATACTGCTCCTATGTACAAGAATATAACTACTATAATACTGCCTCCTATATACAAAATTATAACTACTATAATACTACTCCTATGTACAAGAATATAACTACTATAATACTGCTCCTATGTACAAGAATATAACTACTATAATACTACTCCTATGTACAAGAATATAACTACTATAATACTACTCCTATGTACAAGAATATACAGTTACTACTACTGTATAATATTACCCCTTCCTACTGTGCGCTGTACTATTACGTCGTTACGTACTATTATGTACTGAGTGTATAGTTAATGTTCAGCACCATAATAGTACGCCACTGTAATGCTGCGGGCACAAGAGCTGTCCATGTGGCATTACTTATGAAAAAAAAATTTGATAGAATTGTGGGTTTTTTTCACACGGTCCCCAAAAAAACATTAATGAAAGCTAATCAAAACATTATATGTACCCCAAAATGGTGGCAAATGAAAGTACAACTTGTCACGCAAAGAATAAGCCCTCACATAACTGTCGATTTTGGAAGGGGGGGAAGGAAAATATGAAAAAAGTTGTACAAACTACCCTGCGTCCTTAAAGCGTTAATATAAATTAATATATAAGTGATAAGAATAGAGTCTGTAGTGAACATTTATTGTGTTTCTTTTGAATATAGAATGGCATTAGCGTTCCTATCTTCACATTGTGTATCGTTAGTTAATATGTGGAATGTATACAACATAAAAGTGAAAGTTTATAAGCCCTCCCTTACAACAAATTGTCCTTGGCATAATTGTCTATTAATGTCTTTACTGTCTTATTACTCTTCCTCCGTGTCTTCAGCAATTAAAGATCAGAGCCTCCGTGCTTTTCACAAGACCTGGCCAGTAGGGGTCACTGGACAATTATTATCCGACATGTTTATAAAAATATTACAGAGGTCTTAATGACTGGATATTTAATGAGCACCTGGCTAGACATAGCGGTCACTGTAATAATTATACTAATGTACTCATGTAGAAATTAGGAATTTTTCACAAGACCTCATTTTTGTTCTACTGTTTTTGATGGGAACTGTTCGGTGAAAGTTTTTGTAATACAATTTATTTAAGTGTTTGTTCGGAAATTGTTGGGGGGGGTGATATAAAAAAAAGTATATTAACCTGTCTCCGTTGAACGCTGCCGGTCACTCACATGCGTCACTGATTGGTCTCATGTAAGGCTCGGGACTTCCAGCAGCAATGTGACACCATCAGCGGACAAACGGAGCACCAGAGACAGTAGGACAGAGTGGTTTTGTTTTTATTTTTTTACTTTTACACCTTTGTTGGCCGCCCCACTGGTTGCTCCAAATTCGTAGGCAACCCCTTTAACTTATTTTACTTCCTTTGAGTAGAAAACAGGCTCTAAAGTTATCCCTAGTAGCAGTCAATATTTTATATGTTGATGGGTAAAATCCACTATAGTAATTGGGATTTTTTTGATTTGTTTTTTTTTTCACACATTACATAACATAAAACACCCTAAAAAGTGCATTCAGTACAAGGCTTTTTTTTTTTTTTCAGAAAATTGGTACCTACACAGCAGTCCCCTGGAACCTGAGAAGTTGTGTTTGACTACACAACAGGCTCTTGCACTTTGTTTAATTACAGCTGAGCGGAACAAGAAAATGCGCAGAGGCCCCGCACAATCGCATTTCAAAGCTACAGCGAGCCAGCCAAAATGCCTACTGTGAACTTTACATTCGGTTTTCTTTTGTTAATCTCTTTCATGTTGTTTTGGTACATGATGTAAAAGTAAAGATCACATTATGCCACTAGGAAATAAGTCGCTCATTTTATTTTGGGAATATTCACAGTTCTGTTTTATTTATTGGCTTGCTCATGGAATATGTATTTTTACTCCTTGGTTTTATTCCGTCAAGTCATTAATTTGGATTTTTCCCTATTGTATAAAGTAAGGGTATATAGCTAGATTATGCCATCGCTGAACAATTGCGGGGGTCCGATTTCTGAAAGGGAAGAGCCACAGTGTTGGGTCTCCTTCGCTTTCTTTGTCCTTAGTAGTGCCCTGGCTGTCCATCTTGCAGGGAACTGGAGTATGTCTCCATGCCAATGGCTTTGAGCCCAACATTGTGGGGAACACTTAGAAGGGGACACAGAGCAACATAAGCACTAAAGCCCCTTCATTCGCAGACTCATTGGGGGTCCCAGAGGTCAGATCCAAACCATTAAATTCTACAAATATGCAGGGGTTCGAGTGGTGTGGTCTTAATGGAAAATCCATACCATGTAGAGAAATCTAGAAAACGTTGGGTGGCAAACCCTCGGAGGACCCTAGTACTGGATGTGTTGGTTTTAATTTGGCATACCTCAAGATAGAACTAAGCCTTAATTGAGTAGAATTAAAGGACGAGAACTCAAGATGATATTTTTCTTCTTGAAATTTTTTTTCTGTTAACTTTTTAATAAAATCAGACCGGATATACTTATGCAGCTTCCTAGGAGCTTTTAATTTTTTTTCAGTAATTTGGTTCTCCGCAGACTGTAGCTCGCTGTTATAAATACTGTTAACAACACTGTTTTGAGTTCTAAAAATATAGTTGGATTTTTTTCCTCTTTTCTGTGTTGGTTGATTTGTCTATTAATTTTCCACTTTAATTCCTCTGTATCTTAGTTTGCGTAAGATTTTGTGTTTTGCTGGTAAGACTAATTTATCGGTGAGTGGGTTTAGTAAATTAGCTCACTTTGCATACCTGTATGAAGATTGCATTTAGAAATATGAATCCTATTTCCTAAGAAGCATCTGATTAGAAGACTCCGAGTTGTATCAGCAAAACTGCAATGAAGGTTCCAGATGCTTTTAGTGAACTGTGTTTATAAATTACATTAGTTTAATGCAACGGAATACGCTCGACATCAGGTTTTTCTTAAAGGATTGATTATAGTGTTTATAGAGTTTGTGGATGTGCATCAAAATACTCGAGAGAGGAGCTGGGTGTGAAATTACTCATGGCGAAGGCAAAGCTGTAAGTCTCGACAAAGTTTTGGGGGTTTTTACTAGTATTTTGTTAGGGTTTTTTTTACACAGTTGCTTCAAAAATATCCCATAAAGTTAGAAAGCTGGAATATTATCACAGTTTTGTATTTTTTTTTTAATCAAATTAGCTTAAAGGGAGTCACCAGACCCCAGCATATCACCCCAGCCCTGCAGATAGATAGGTTAGTGTCACCAGAACCAGCATATCCCCCCAGCCCTGCAGATAGATAGGTTAGTGTCACCAGACCCAGCATATCACCCCAGCCCTGCAGATAGATAGGTTAGTGTCACCAGACCCCAGCATATCACCCCAGCCCTGCAGATAGATAGGTTAGTGTCACCAGGAGCAGCATATCACCCCAGCCTGCAGATAGATAGGTTAGTGTCACCAGAACCAGCATATCACCCCAGCCCTGCAGATAGATAGGTTAGTGTCACCAGACCACAGCATATCACCCCAGCCCTGCAGATACATAGGTTAGTGTCACCAGAACCAGCATATCACCCCAGCCCTGCAGATAGATAGGTTAGTGTCACCAGAACCAGCATATCACTCCAGCCCTGCAGATAGATAGGTTAGTGTCACCAGAACCAGCATATCACCCCAGCCCTGCATATAGATAGGTTAGTGTCACCAGAACCAGCATATCACCCCAGCCCTGCAGATAGATAGATTAGTGTCACCAGAACCAGCATATCACCCCAGCCCTGCAGATAGATAGGTTAGTGTCACCAGTATATCACCCCAGCCCTGCAGATAGATAGGTTAGTGTCACCAGAACCAGCATATCACCCCAGCCCTGCAGATAGATAGGTTAGTGTCACCAGAACCAGCATATCACCCCAGCCCTGCAGATAGATAGGTTAGTGTCACCAGACCCCAGCATATCACCCCAGCCCTGCAGATAGATAGGTTAGTGTCACCAGAACCAGCATATCACCCCAGCCCTGCAGATAGATAGGTTAGTGTCACCAGACCCCAGCATATCACCCCAGCCCTGCAGATAGATAGGTTAAGGTCACCAGAACCAGCATATCACCCCAGCCCTGCAGATAGATAGGTTAGTGTCACCAGAACCAGCATATCACCCCAGCCCTGCAGATAGATAGGTTAGTGTCACCAGACCCCAGCATATCACCCCAGCCCTGCAGATAGATAGGTTAAGGTCACCAGAACCAGCATATCACCCCAGCCCTGCAGATAGATAGGTTAGTGTCACCTGGATCAGTCCATGTCTCTGTTGCTAAGATATTGCCTTTTTTTTTCAATATTAAAAAGAGGTCTTTGGAGCTATGAGGATGTTGCTATTGCTCCAAAGAGGTAAGAGATGATGCCTTCTTACCTCCCCAGTATGCTCTTTGTGAATAGAGTGGTGGTCATCACCAGAGGCATAGCTTGAAGCTCCTGGGTCCCAGTGTAGAATCTGTAATGGGGCCCCTACTAACCTTTACTATTTAAAATAGTGGTATATTTTATGTGGCAGAGGGACCTTTGGTGTCCCTTTAGGGTCCAGTGCCCACTGCCGACTTCTACCTCTGTGCAAAACAAAATTTCCTGCTTTCTCCATGTACTATGACATATAGCAGCAACTACTCTCCACCACCTTAGGGACAATGGAGAATCAGAGATACAGTAGAATGTAGGGTATAAATCATAAAATGGCCAACAATAGTGTTATTCATTTTGTATGAACATGACAACTTATCCGGAAAATTGATCCAAATTTTAAGGGCTGAGTAGATACTGATCCTTTTTTATGGAAGTCTATGGTGGGCCGAGGTCATGGACTACATCTGTAACATGACAGAATGAAATCCTGATGGGCTTCCTTGGTAGAAATAACAATTCTACTCTAAAAACCTAGGTTGAAGTGTCCTTTGGCTCGCAATGTTCCGGCTTCCTTTGTCTCTCCATGCATGGTTTCATTGACTTGATACACTCTACAGACAAATGAAGAATAACTTGTCAGTATAGTCGTACCAAATGGGGAGAAGCTATTGGGGAACCACTCAAAGAACACTTTCTCTGAATCCTTATTGGGCTATTACTCTGGCCACAGATCGGGAAGCATGAACTTTATATTGGCTCCCATTTAGGTCCTAATATACACAAGTGGGCTCAGCAGGATTGTTCATCATGCTCCTGACAAGAAGTCTCCCATAGATTATAGTCCCCCCCTACCCCCCCTTCTTATTCAACCATGCTGAAGTAAGATGATTCACGAGTCATTTCTGTGCTGTCATTGGACGTGACATACTGGAATTATCGCCATCACTTGATGCCTTGTTGAGTGGCAAGGTCACATTATGGATCATTGATGGACAGGTGAAGAGGAACGTGCACACTCCATGTGAGTAATTGACCATGACAGTGGCAAATCATGTAACATTCATGGTCTGTCTGGTTCTCATTGTATATATACTGTCCGTATCAGCTACCAGTCAGTGATCCGATATAAAGTACACACGGAGATACAGATAATATAGCATTTAGAGCCACAGCAGAGGACCCTCTATATTGGCACCACAAGCAGATCTTGCAGCACCCCGCCCCCCACCTTCCATGGTTGTGATGGTGGTTGGTTAACTTCTCCAATTTTAGGCAGCCCGAGTCTGACTCCTTCATCAATGGGTGACGGTCATGGGCAGTAGGCAAAGCTAATTCAGGAAAAAAACTGAGGTTTCTGGTAACACACAAAGGAATTGACCACGGAAAATGAAGTTTCAGTGCACCCAAACAGAAGAGTCATGATCCTTTAATAATGGATCATTTTATTGTGAAGCCAGAGTCTGTAATTTTTTTTTTCCAAAACTGGCCCCAACCCAAGGACTCCGACTACACAGCCCTGCTACCTTCATAAGTCTCACTGAAGCCCCTTTTCCACCGCACAATACTAGATCTTGCCTTGGACCACTTTTGATGTTTTTCCACTGCAAAAAAAGTTACTCAAAGTACCTGCTACCATGTACTTTTCTATTACCTGCTTTAGGCTAGGTGTCACGTAAGCCAAAGTCATACTAAAGGGTCACGTGTCCAAATACAGCTCAGCTGATTGGTTGTCACTTAGATTACAGCGAGCTACTGTATGAGATTCACTAGCTTACTCCTTTACATGCAATCTAATAGACAGTAGGAAGCTGATGAGTGCTTTTACAGGGAGTCTGTCACCAGAACCCAGCATATTACTGTTTTTATCAATATGCAAATGACTTCTTTGGATCAGTGAGGGTGTTGTATTAGTATACTCCATTGTTTCGGATAGGAGCTGTGTACACAAACCGGCAGGAGGCTGGCTGACTATTGTAAAGCCACCCTCCATAGCACAGGTATCTAGTGGTGGAGGAGATGTTGGTTGCGATCATGGAACCTGGGGTTGGAACCAGCCTGGAACCCCTAGGTCCATCATCTACAAACCCCCCAGAGAATGTGTTAAAAAAAAAAAAAAAAAAAAAAACCTCCCTGGACATCCCTTTTGACATTCTTAGCACCTTTTCTACTGATTCCAGCACAGTTGGAATTTTCTCTCTAGCTCCCACCATTCCCGAGCAACAAGTGCAGGTAGTTTTGGTGTCTGATATGCTATTTAAGCTCTGTAATGTCAGATGAGCAGTGTCAGGCAGGGAGGAAGGGATTCAGAGTTCCAGTCAGAGGCACCAGTGTCAGAGCTCAGAATCAAACCCCTTGCCTCCCCCTGCCTGACACCGCCCACTTGACAATACAGAACCTAAATAGCACTTCAGGCACCAAAACTTAAAGCACTGATTGCTCAGGAATGGTGGGGGCTAAAGAGAAAATTCCATTGTCCCATAGAGTTGATTGGGACGCGGCTGCAGTACAGGAATCACCGCTACTACAAGTATGGCACATGAGCAGCTACCAGCACATAAACAGTGTCAGAAGCTGCATGCTCCACTAAATGGCAGATCTGCGAGGGTCCCAACAGTCTGACTTTTAAAGATAGGTCATCAATTTTTTAAAGCTAGATAAACCCTTTAACCCTTTCTGTGAAAGCATGGCCCTGTAGGAAAATTAAAATGGACTCCAAACCCCATTTTGTTTAGGTTAAAGGCACCCCCGTCCCCCATTGTGTAGTCTACACTGGGGGACGACTCTGAAGCGAATTGCTTTTCACCCAAGGGCAAGTTTAGGATTATTATGTAGGGCTCTTGCATTTCGGTGCTAGGCTCCCCAGGCTTGTAGTGCTCTGCAGTCACGCTTGCAGCAGCCACGTAAAGATTTGTGCAGGTCTAAGCCATTGCTCGGTGCTCTTTTTTTTGTTCTCCTTTCCATCCACAAAATACAGAGTTAATTTTTTCGCGTTCACCTGCAGATGTAGAAATTGTTGGCGTCAGGCGGAGACGAGCCTCCTATAATAAT
Source organism: Leptodactylus fallax (assembly GCA_947044405.1). Lineage (NCBI taxonomy): Eukaryota > Metazoa > Chordata > Amphibia > Anura > Leptodactylidae > Leptodactylus > Leptodactylus fallax. The sequence goes on from CAMRHE010000766.1 coordinate 287,068, forward strand.
CACCTGTGTAAACCTCACAGTTAATTACAGTGTTTGCGGAGAGGGGAATCTATTTCTCCGGAGACGCACTTTGACTAATGACTAGCCATTGGATCAGCAGGTCAAACTAATTCCTTCTGACTCGTAGCAGCCAGTAATCTGACAGGAGCTCCTGTCCCTCGGTGGCAGAAAAGCCTCCTGTATTCCAGCCAGTGCTAATCAGATTTTATCTCCATACCCAAGGCCATTCCTCATGTTGTTCACTTTATCGCTTCATAAAGTATTTTGGACTGGAGCTGGAAGAAGCATACAGTTGCTAATTGCAAGCAATGGCGGAACGGCTTACACATTATGCGTTTTGCTTGCGGGCATCAATAAGCAGGCTGTAGGTTTAAGTGGACTCCATTAGGTTAATAGCGGTGGTCGCCCAGCTTTCCGCACACCCTGAAAGGTGTTTAGGAATCTAGATTTTCTAGGTATGCCAAGATGTTTTGTTTCACCCTGCGTCCTTTCTTGGCGTTACATGCACGTGACGTCACTCCAGTTTTGGTTTTATATCCACTAGGGTATGTTCACTTTCCGCCCCTCCAGCTTTCCGCTTTTGTGGCTGAATCAGTTGCCAAATCTGCGGCAAGATAGGACAGGAAACTTATTTTTTCAGTCTCCTGCTTCAATCTCTGCCTCCCATTGAAAACAATAGGAGGCAGATTTCGGGGGAGTAAATTTGGCACCAATTTTAAGGCGAAATTTCACCATTTCAGATTTCAAGTTGTGTCTGGTTCTTAATTGGGTTGTCTCATGAAGGCCATAAACATCCCATAAACCCTATTAGACTATATGGACATTATAAAAAGGTTACTCCACCTCCACGCTATGTGTCAAAATGTAGAGTTGTCAACTCCTTAGGACCTGTTCACACATCGGAAAATGAAGAGGAATTCAATGTCGACATCCGCCTTGGTTTGCTCTTCTGCCCTGGCCCAGATGAATGAGCCTAATCTGCGGGGAATCTTGAGCCATGGACTCCGCGGCAAGATCGAGCAGGGCACTTATTTTTTCAACATCCTGCTACAATCTCTGCCTTCCATTGAAAACAATGGGAAGAAGAATTAAGCGGAATCTTCCACTGATTGGGGGATAGGATCCACCCCAAAATGGTGGCAAATTCCACCATGTGAATGGGGCCTTAGAGGCCTTTTACATGGAGGAATTTGGAGAGGAATTTGAGATGGTCTTCCCCTCACATTTTGATACTGTCCTGGTCGAAACTAAACACAGTTATCCTGGGTGAGAAAAGAATTTTCCTGCTCAAAGGGGTTGTTGGGAATGTGATATTGAGCTCCTCTTCCTCTTCTCAAACCAGTGACATCACATTCTTTGGCCTGAAACTCAGTCCCATTCAAATGAATGGTGCTAGGCTGCAATACCAAGTACAACCACTATACATTGTATGACATGGTGCTCGGCAACTAGTGAAACAAACAATATCTTAGTCCCAGTCAACCCCTTTAAGAACCCTTTCTATTGTATATGTTTCTAGGAAAACTAGGTGGCAATCAATATGACCTCTGTTACATCTCTTTACTAGGCTTTTATAGGTGTTCCCCACTTTATGGCTCAGAAAATGTACCTGATAATAAAAAAAGAATAAGATCAGCTGTAATCGGTGGTGGAACCTGACAGCAAGTGTTTAATTCCTCTGCAGCACCTCTGCAGGTGAAATGGAGGATTACATGGTGCAAATTGTAATCTATGTAATGCATGTTCTAAAGTCCTCCATAGAGAGATTCTATTAACTCACACGTCTGTAATAAGATATTCTACTTGAGATGTTGTGGGCTGTCTCTTTAAAGAGATTTGCAATTTCATTGCAGACCTATGACACATAAGCATATGGCACTGAGTATGTCTACTAAGTAATTACCTATATTTGACCTATGAGTCCTGTTCACCTTATGGGGTGAAGTCCTCCAGTGCAGCCTGGAATGGTTTCCTTTCATATTGATATTTCTACAGGTTTCTCTTTATAGAACTGATATTCCAGCTGATGCTCTGCATCTGAAGATTCATCTATTTCACTATCCGTGTAAAGCCGAAATAACCACATATTGTTAAATCAGAAAATAAATTGCCCTTAGAGTCACTTTGACTGTTTTCCTTAATGTTTTTTCTGAGGAAAACGGGTGTATTGTATGTTTTACCTATAAATTCTGCAAAGACGTGTTACTGTCAAGTCCCTTGCCGTTTCAGCAGTGTTCCATTGCAACCAAGTGTAGCAGTCGGCTCCCCCTGGGGACCGGACGCAGCATCAGTGCTCAGGCTTGGGAGTGGAGTGATGCCAGCGGGACTTCCCCGATCTGTGTGTGAGAGCCCGGCACTACTGGTAGTCAACCCTTACTGTTGTGGAGAACTATCTCACTAGTGCCATCTTGTACAGATAGCAACCATAAGGTCAATGTCCAATTCTTTTAGGGATGCCTGCTTTCTTTTGGCAGTGAATTTTTTTTTTTTTTTTTGTGGGGAGGGGTGTCTGCTTTCCTTGATGAAGGGTTTACTGTATCCGTTCTGCTAGATTCTATTTGCTTTTTTACATGTAGAGCTGCCTGGAAAATATTTTTAATTAACTGCAACTAGGGCTTATATTTCAAGCATACATAAAATTCCTAAAATATCATACTAGGGTTTATTTTTCGGGTTAGGCCTTATTTTCAGGGAAAAAAAGACAGGACGTAATAGTCAAATGGTTGCTTTATTCTTAACCATAAGGTGTAGCACCATAGTAGTTACTACTATAATACTGCTCCTATGTACAAGAATATAACTACTATAATACTGCTCCTATGTACAAGAATATAACTACTATAATACTGCTCCTATGTACAGGAATATAACTACTAGAATACTGCCCCAAAGCCAAAACCCCCCTATGTACAGGAATATAACTACTATAATACTGCCCCTATGTACAAGAATATAACTACTATAATACTGCCCCTATGTACAAGAATATAACTACTATAATACTACCTCCTATGTACAAGAATATAACTACTATAATACTGCTCCTATGTACAAGAATATAACTACTATAATACTGCTCCTATGTACAAGAATATAACTACTATAATACTGCCTCCTATGTACAAGAATATAACTACTATAATACTGCTCCTATGTACAAGAATATAACTACTATAATACTGCCTCCTATGTACAAGAATATAACTACTATAATACTGCCCCTATGTACAAGAATATAACTACTATAATACTGCTCCTATGTACAAGAATATAACTACTATAATACTGCCTCCTATGTACAAGAATATAACTACTATAATACTACCTCCTATGTACAAGAATATAACTACTATAATACTGCTCCTATGTACAAGAATATAACTACTATAATACTACTCCTATGTACAAGAATATAACTACTATAATACTGCTCCTATGTACAAGAATATAACTACTATAATACTACCTCCTATGTACAAGAATATAACTAGTATAATACTGCTCCTATGTACAAGAATATAACTACTATAATACTGCTCCTATGTACAAGAATATAACTACTATAATACTGCTCCTATGTACAAGAATATAACTACTATAATACTGCTCCTATGTACAAGAATATAAGTATAATAATACTGCTCCTATGTACAAGAATATAACTACTATAATACTGCCCCTATGTACAAGAATATAACTACTATAATACTGCTCCTATGTACAAGAATATAACTACTATAATACTGCCCCTATGTACAGGAATATAACTACTATAACACTGCCCCCTATGTACAGGAATATACAGTCATATGAAAAAGTTTGGGCACCCCTATTAATCTTAATCATTTTTAGTTCTAAATATTTGGGTATTTGCAACAGCCATTTCAATTTGATATATCTAATAACTGATGGACACAGTAATATTTCAGGATTGAAATGAGGTTTATTGTACTAACAGAAAATGTGCAATATGCATTAAACCAAAATTTGACCGGTGCAAAAGTATGGGCACCTCAACAGAAAAGTGACATTAATATTTAGTAGATCCTCCTTTTGCAAAAATAACAGCCTCTAGTCGCTTCCTGTAGCTTTTAATCAGTTCCTGGATCCTGGATGAAGGTATTTTTGACCATTCCTCTTTACAAAACAATTCCAGTTCAGTTAAGTTTGATGGTCGCCGAGCATGGACAGCCCGCTTCAAATTATCCCACAGATGTTCAATGATATTCAGGTCTGGGGACTGGGATGGCCATTCCAGAACATTGTAATTGTTCCTCTGCATGAATGCCTGAGTAGATTTGGAGCTGTGTTTTGGATCATTGTCTTGCTGAAATATCCATCCCCGGCGTAACTTCAAATTCGTCACTGATTCTTGAACATTATTGTCAAGAATCTGCTGACACTGAGTTGAATCCATGCGACCCTCAACTTTAACAAGATTCCCGATGCCGGCATTGGCCACACAGCCCCAAAGCATGATGGAACCTCCACCAAATTTTACAGTGGGTAGCAAGTGTTTTTCTTGGAATGCTGTGTTTTTTGGACGCCATGCATAACGCCTTTTTGTATGACCAAACAACTCAATCTTTGTTTCATCAGTCCACAGGACCTTCTTCCAAAATGAAGCTGGCTTGTCCAAATGTGCTTTTGCATACCTCAGGCGACTCTGTTGGTGGCGTGCTTTCAGAAACGGCTTCTTTCGCATCACTCTCCCATACAGCTTCTCCTTGTGCAAAGTGTGCTGTATTGTTGACCGATGCACAGTGACACCATCTGCAGCAAGATGATGCTGCAGCTCTTTGGAGGTGGTCTGTGGATTGTCCTTGACTGTTCTCACCATTCTTCTTCTCTGCCTTTCTGATATTTTTCTTGGCCTGCCACTTCTGGGCTTAACAAGAACTGTCCCTGTGGTCTTCCATTTCCTTACTATGTTCCTCACAGTGGAAACTGACAGGTTAAATCTCTGAGACAACTTTTTGTATCCTTCCCCTGAACAATTATGTTGAACAATCTTTGTTTTCAGATCATTTGAGAGTTGTTTTGAGGAGCCCATGATGCCACTCTTCAGAGGAGATTCAAATAGGAGAACAACTTGCAATTGGCCACCTTAAATACCTTTTCTCATGATTGGATACACCTGGCTATGAAGTTCAAAGCTCAGTGAGGTTACAAAACCAATTTTGTGCTTCAGTAAGTCAGTAAAAAGTAGTTAGGTGTATTCAAATCAATAAAATGATAAGGGTACCCAAATTTTTGCACCGGTCAAATTTTGGTTTAATGCATATTGCACATTTTCTGTTAGTACAATAAACCTCATTTCAATCCTGAAATATTACTGTGTCCATCAGTTATTAGATATATCAAATTGAAATGGCTGTTGCAAACACCCAGATATTTAGAACTAAAAATGATTAAGATTAATAGGGGTGCCCAAACTTTTTCATATGACTGTAACTACTATAATACTGCTCCTATGTACAAGAATATAACTACTATAATACTACTCCTATGTACAAGAATATAACTACTATAATACTACCTCCTATGTACAAGAATATAACTACTATAATACTGCTCCTATGTACAAGAATATAACTACTATAATACTACTCCTATGTACAAGAATATAACTACTATAATACTACCTCCTATGTACAAGAATATAAGTACTATAATACTGCTCCTATGTACAAGAATATAACTACTATAATACTACCTCCTATGTACAAGAATATAACTACTATAATACTGCCTCCTATGTACAAGAATATAACTACTATAATACTACCTCCTATGTACAAGAATATAACTACTATAATACTGCCCCTATGTACAAGAATATAACTACTATAATACTGCTCCTATGTACAAGAATATGATTACTATAATACTGCCCCCTATGTACAAGAATATAACTACTATAATACTGCCCCTATGTACAAGAATATAACTACTATAATACTACCCCTATGTACAAGAATATAACTACTATAATACTGCCCCCTATGTACAAGAATATAACTACTATAATACTGCCCCTATGTACAAGAATATAACTACTATAATACTGCCCCTATGTACAAGAATATAACTACTATAATACTGCCTCCTATGTACAAGAATATAACTACTATAATACTGCCCCCTATGTACAAGAATATAACTACTATAATATTGCTCCTATGTACAAGAATATAACTACTATAATACTGCTCCTATGTACAAGAATATAACTACTATAATACTGCTCCTATGTACAAGAATATAACTACTATAATATTGCTCCTATGTAGAAGAATATAACTACTATAATACTGCTCCTATGTACAAGAATATAACTACTATAATACTGCTCCTATGTACAAGAATATAACTACTATAATACTGCCCCTATGTACAAGAATATAACTACTATAATACTGCCCCTATGTACAAGAATATAACTACTATAATACTACCTCCTATGTACAAGAATATAACTACTATAATACTGCTCCTATGTACAAGAATATAACTACTATAATACTGCCCCTATGTACAGGAATATAACTACTATAATACTGCTCCTATGTACAAGAATATAACTACTATAATACTGCTCCTATGTACAAGAATATAACTACTATAATACTACCTCCTATGTACAAGAATATAACTACTATAATACTGCTCCTATGTACAAGAATATAACTACTATAATACTGCTCCTATGTACAAGAATATAACTACTATAATACTGCTCCTATGTACAAGAATATAACTACTATAATACTGCTCCTATGTACAAGAATATAACTACTATAATACTGCTCCTATGTACAAGAATATAACTACTATAATACTACCTCCTATGTACAAGAATATAACTACTATAATACTGCTCCTATGTACAAGAATATAACTACTATAATACTGCCCCTATGTACAAGAATATAACTACTATAATACTCCCTCCTATGTACAAGACTATAACTACTATAATACTACTCCTATGTACAAGAATATAACTACTATAATACTCCCTCCTATGTACAAGACTATAACTACTATAATACTCACCTATACACAAGAATATAACTACTATAATACTACCTCCTATGTACAAGAATATAACTACTATAATACTGCTCCTATGTACAAGAATATAACTACTATAATACTACTCCTATGTACAAGAATATAACTACTATAATACTACTCCTATGTACAAGAATATAACTACTATAATACTGCTCCTATGTACAAGAATATAACTACTATAATACTGCCTCCTATGTACAAGAATATAACTACTATAATACTACTCCTATGTACAAGAATATAACTACTATAATACTACTCCTATGTACAAGAATATAACTACTATAATACTGCCCCTATGTACAAGAATATAACTACTATAATACTACCTCCTATGTACAAGAATATAACTACTATAATACTACTCCTATGTACAAGAATATAACTACTATAATACTACCCCTATGTACAAGAATATAACTACTATAATACTGCCCTCCTATGTACAAGACTATAACTACTATAATACTACTCCTATGTACAAGAATATAACTACTATAATACTACCTCCTATGTACAAGAATATAACTACTATAATACTGCCCCCTATGTACAAGAATATAACTACTATAATACTGCCCCTATGTACAAGAATATAACTACTATAATACTGCTCCTATGTACAAGAATATAACTACTATAATACTGCTCCTATGTACAAGAATATAACTACTATAATACTGCTCCTATGTACAAGAATATAACTACTATAATACTGCCCTCCTATGTACAAGAATATAACTACTATAATACTGCCCCCTATGTACAAGAATATAACTACTATAATACGCTCCTATGTACAAGAATATAACTACTATAATACTGCTCCTATGTACAAGAATATAACTACTATAATACTGCTCCTATGTACAAGAATATAACTACTATAATACTGCTCCTATGTACAAGAATATAACTACTATAATACTACCCTATGTACAAGAATATAACTACTATAATACCTCCTATGTACAAGAATATAACTACTATAGTACTACTCCTATGTACAAGAATATAACTACTATAATACTGCCTCCTATGTACAAGAATATAACTACTATAATACTACTCCTATGTACAAGAATATAACTACTATAATACTGCCCTATGTACAAGAATATAACTACTATAATACTGCCCCCCTATGCTGCGGTTACTGACGTTATTATACATTTATATATTGTATACTATTTTACGTTCGTTCCTTGCTCTGTTTCTGTCGTAATCACAAGTACTAATTGACTAATCTTCTGTGACTTTCAGGCCTGTTCCTCGTATTCGCAGTAAGTTTAATTATGCGTTTCCTGTCAGGTCATCTTTAGACATCTCATGAAGCGGTTAGATTGGGGAACGATATATTAATTGTCCTTTGTATTAGAAGAACTAAGAATCCCCCCATAAGCGTCTTCAGGACAGATGATTGCTTCTTCTCGATTGCTTTTGCAAAGGAAAAGTGAAAGAAGAAACACGGAAGTGAGGGGCCGCGGGGGCTTAATGTAGCGCGTAACACACATTTTGAACTTTATTTAATGAACCGAATGCTGAAAGCTATAAAGTAAATGCTCCATTTAAAGAATTATGGGGAAACCATAGAACATTAAAATTTTAATTAATTTTGATCAGGAGCAATGAAATTACCCATTTTACCTCTGACATTTTTTTTTTATTTTTTTATCTAAAGTGTGCGTAATTTGGCCAAGATTGGAGTCACCATTTTGCAAACCAAAACTGTAACTTTTACAGATATCTTTGACCTCATTCCATTAATTGGCTTTTTTCTCATATTTATTTTTTTTTATGTTTTTATATTTTTGCTACCTTTTGTTAATTTGATTCATAGACATAACTAACATACATTAAAAACTTTTAAGATTTTGTACAAGTTGTATTTAAATAATAAAAAAAATAATATAATAAAAATTTATATAATACAATAAAATATTTATGTATCGAAAAAAATATTAAAATTAGAGTTGGGTTGGATTTTGATAGATACGTTGTAAGCCTTTGCCTTCTCCCATGCCAGCTGTCCTTTTTGAATTTTTTGAGTTATTTGAAAAATGAATACAGAATTTTTTGATACTTTTAGTTTTATTAGATATTTTTTATTGTATTTTTTATAGCTATACATTTTTCATTAACCTGTGCAAAACAGAGAGGTTTTTTATTTTTTTTTCTAATTTTTTTTTTTTCTTTATGACCTTTTTCATGAATACATATATTATATTATACAGTGGGGAAAAAAAGTATTTAGTCAGCCACCAATTGTGCAAGTTCTCCCACTTAAAAAGATGAGGCCGGCCTGTAATTGTCATCATAGGTAGACCTCAACTATGAGAGACAAAATGAGAAAACATATCTAGAAATTCAAATTGTCTGATTTTTTAAGAATTTATTTGCAAATTATGGTGGAAAATAAGTATTTGGTCACCTACAAACAAGCAAGATTTCTGTCTCTCACAGCCCTGTAACTTCTCCTTTAAGAGGCTCCTCTGTCCTCCACTCATTACCTGTAGTAATGGCTCCTGTGTGACATTGTTATCAGTATAAAAGACACCTGTCCACAACCTCAAACAGTCACACTCCAAACTCCACTATGGTGAAGACCAAAGAGCTGTGGAAGGACCAGAAACAAAATGGTAGCCCTGCACCAGGCTGGGAAGACTGAATCTGCAATAGGCAAGCAGCTTGGTGTGAAGAAATCACGTGGGAGCAATAATTAGAAAATGGAAGACCTACAAGACCACTGATAATCTCCCTCCATCAGGGGCTCCACGCAAGATCTCACCCCGTGGGGTCAAAATGATCACAAGAACGGTGAGCAAAAATCCCAGAACCCCATGGGGGGACCTAGTGAGTGACCTGCAGAAAGCTGGGACTAACGTAACAAAGGCTACCGTCAGTAACACACTACGCCGCCAGGGACTCAGATCCTGCAGGGCCAGACGTGTCCCCCTGCATAAGCCAGTACATATCCGGGCCCGTCTGAAGTTTGCTAGAGAGCATTTGGATGTTCCAGAAGAGTATTGGGAGAATGTCATATGGTCAGATGAAACCAAAGTAGAACTGTTTGGTAGAAACACAACTCGTGGTGTTTGGAGGAGAGTGAATGCTGAGTTGTATCCAAAGAACACCATACCTACTGTGAAGCATGGGGGGGCAACATCATGTATGGGGATGTTTCTCTGCAAAGGGACCAGGACGACTGATCCGTGTACATGAAAGAATGAATGGGGCCATGTATGGTGAGAGTCTGAGTGCAAACCTCCTTCCATCAGCAAGGGCATTGAAGATGAAACATGGCTGGGTCTTTCAGCATGACAATGATCCCAAGCACACCGCCAGGACAACGAAGGAGCGGCTTCGTAAGAAGCATTTCAAGGTCCTGGGGGGGCAGTCAGTCTCCAGTCTCAGCCCCATAGAAAACCTTGGGGGGGGGTGGGAGGTCGGGGTGGCCCGGGGCCAGCCCCAAAACATCCCTGCTCAGAGGAGCGCATGGAGGAATGGGCCAACATACCAGCAACAGTGTGTGCCAACCTTGTGAGGACTTACAGAAAACGTGTGACCTCTGTCATTGCCAACAAAGGAGATAGAACAAAGGATTGAGATGAACTTTTGTTATTGACCAAATACTTATTTTCCACCATAATTTGCAAATAAATTCTTTGAAAATCAGAGAATGTGATTTTCTGGATAAGTTTTCTCATTTTGTCTCCCATAGTTGAGGTCTACCTATGATGACAATTACAGGCCGGCCTCATCTTTATAAGTGGGAGAACTTGCACAATTGGTGGCTGACTAAATACTTTTTTTTCCCCACTGTATATATTATATGTTGGTTATATTTTATTCCTTTATTATTTTTTGGGATTTTATTGGAGCCATAAAGTGAGACAAAGCAGTGATCCTGCTTTGTTTAAAGTTCACTAAAAATGCGTCCCAGCAGATAGGGAAGGGTGAAATGGATGGCGATGCATTAAGAAGTATTATTGTGGAAGCAAGTGATGATTTTTGAAGCCCTTTCTCTCTTCCTATACCAGCCGGCCCAGTGTTGGGAAATGGAATGCAGCTGATAACAAAAATCACACTTAATAGAAATCCTGAGTGTCACACAGCACTGCTCGAAGTAACTAACTGCTTTCTTATTAAAGCGTTGCTATATATATAGATATATAAAAAAAAAAATTAGACTGATCCTCTACTGCCACCTACAGGTTCAGCCTAGCGTTGCATGCAGCATTCCGACGAACGCTAAATATGTTTTTATTTTCTCGGTACACAAACAAATACCGAATCTGAAAGATTTTAGTTGATATAAATGTGTTGAATTTGTCATAGGGTTTTTGGTTTTTAAGTGTAATTTTTTTTTTTATATAGATGTATGTAGGGAGGATTAATGGAAAGAAATCTAGGCTGACATGTACCGGGTGGTCCCAGTGGGGACACTTTCTTGATGACTGCTTCAGAATTCGTCACGAAGCAAATGTCAAACTTGTCGAGGCTGCGTCTATGAAAATGATCCATGTCGCTCGGTCTATTTTCCTAGGGAAACAAACAGCTGTCTTATTGCTGTGTTCCTCCAGTGACAGAATATGCCATTTATCATGAGGAATGAATATCTGCCTATTAATAGCCACCACTAGAGAGCCGGCACCGTTCTACCTGTTAAATATTGCAGACCGCAGCTGTGGACCTGCAGAATATTTAGTGTCACATGATTTAGTATAGCAAATCTTAAGGTCTTACACTAGAAAATCCCCCAGTGTATCAGCTGTCTATTCCTGTCGCACAGGCTTTGTGTTTTCCATGTTAAGACCATTAATTCTTAGACCCCATGCACATGACCGAGTGTGCATCCACGTTGGGGCCAAGTTTGCAGAGAAGTCCGAGTGTCACCCGAGGGCATTCCAATATGCACTTCTATATGGGCTTCCGATCCATTCTGTTCCGATGAAACTGAACAGGATAGGACCTGCTCTATTTACATCGGAACGGACCACTGGACGCCCCCTCAGATGGTGCACTCGGATGTGAGCATGGAGCCTTAGTATTTGTATCAGACGCATCACGCGTGAGCTAAAGAGGACCTTTCACCACCTCCACCTTTGTATCCTTCAATAGGCACCGCTCAAACTGCTTCCGACACAGTTGGGGATGGGGCCAACCTGGCAAGTCCACCAGCCATGACTGACATCCTCAGGTTCTGCCTGTGTCATGGCTGCCTGAGCAGATATATGGCGCATGCACCTGTTGGTTCACAGGTGACACATGGGCTGTAGAGTTAGGATCAGTTTTTGGTAGAGGAGGAGTGGGAGTTGATAGAAGTGTACTTTCATAGAAACTTGGAGGGTTTTTTTAATCCTATAAATATACATTGTTTTATCGATCTATAGCCCAGATTTTTCAAAAATAGCCATTTATGGTCAAGTTGAAGGTGGGGACGGGTTATGGAACAGTAGTGGATTCAGCTTCGGATGTAAAGTTTGGCTTCCTGACTCCCCAGCTCTGCTGACCGTGGTCATTGATAATGTGACCAAGACCAAGGACCGTACGGGACATTTTCCTCTTTCGCAGCCTCTCGTTTCCTCGGAGGAATGAGACGAACCAGAGCTAGACTCCATTAGTCCAAGGGTCACACAGCAGCCTTATGGTCTTCCTCTATGGCACATAGGCCATAATCGATATAATACTATCAGAGAAAAATGACAGCTTCTCTAAGACCGGACAAAGTCCTGCGACACAGACTGAAAAATCCCCATGTAAGGTAGGAAAAGTGACAACTGCTGTAAATGCTAAAAATACCGATAAGAACTGGTTCATGTCAAGCAGAGTCAGGATCCATCTTTCTGGCCTGTGTGTAATTTGCATATAATAATAATAATAATAATAATAATAATAATAATAGTCCTTTAATAGTCCCACAATGGGGAAATTCAGTGTGTTACAGCAGCAAAGATAAGCAGATACAAATACAAATACAACATGTACAGGAATGTTCCAAGGTGAGAGGCATTACATTAATAGCAGACAGACAGATAGGACGTAGCAGAGGGGGGGGGGGGATATAACAGGCAGAGAGATATTTCAGTTCTCTGTGTGTAATGATCTCCGCTTGGGTCGGTGTTGGTTGTACAGCCTAACCGCGGTGGGGAGGAAAGACTTCCGATAGCGCTCCTTCTCACACCTAGGGTGGAGCAGTCGGTCACTGACAGTACTGCTCAGCGCGATCACAGTCTCATGCATGGGATGGGACTTCTTCTTCTGCATGGAGCTCACCACGGACAGTATCCTTCTGTCACCCACCACCTGCACTGGGTCCAGTGGGCTCCCCAGGACAGAGCTGGCCCTTCTAATCAGCTTGTCAAGTTTATTCCTGTCCCTGGTTGATATACTGCTCCCCCAGCAGGCCACTCCAAAGAAGATGGCTGATGCCACTACCGAGTTGAAGAAAGTTCTAAGAAGTGCCCCCCGGATTCCAAAGGCTCTCAGCTTCCTAAGCAGGTAGAGCCTGCTGTGGCCCTTCCTGTACAGGGCCTCCATATGATCTGCCCAGTCCAGCTTATTATTAAGGAGCAAACCCAGGTACTTATAGGTGTTCACAATCTCGATGCCCGTCCCCAGGATGTCCACTGGTTTAGGAGGGCTTCTGCCTTTGCGGAAGTCCACCACCATCTCCTTGGTCTTCCCCGCATTAATCTTCAGGTGGTTCCAGTGGCACCAGTCCACAAAATCCCGGTTCAGTTCTCTGTACTCCCTGACATCATCATCTGTGATGAGACCCACTATTGCAGAGTCGTCAGAATACTTCTGTAGGTAGCAGCTGGATGAGTTGCACCTAAAATCTGCAGTATACAGTGTGAAGAGGAAAGGGGCGAGAACCGTACCCTGAGGTGCCCCCGTATTACAGATCACGGTACCTGACACACAGTCTCGGGCTCTCACTTATTGAGGTCGATTTGTGAGGTAGTCTAGGATCCAGTTGGAGAGGTGGTGGTCCACTCCAGCAAGGCCCAGCTTGTCCCTCAATAACCTGGGCTGTATGGTGTTAAAAGCACTGGAGAAGTCAAAGAACATTATTCTCACTGTGTTCCCTGGTTTCTCCAGGTGAGACAGAGCCCTGTGCAGAAGATGGATGATGGCATCATCTACCCCAATGCCCGGCCGATAAGCAAACTGGAGTGGGTCCATAGCGGGGCTCACTAGAGGGCGGAGATGTGTGAGAACCAATCTCTCCAAGATCTTCATCAGGTGGGATGTCAGTGCTACAGGTCTGTAGTCGTTGAGGTCCATAGGGTGGGGTTTCTTTGGAACTGGTACCACACAAGAAGATTTCCATAATTCAGGGACTATTTCCTGCCTCAGGCTCATATTATACATATATGTAATTATACCACACAGCTGGTCCCCGCAAGTCTTAATTAGCCTTGCACTGATGTCATCTGGCCCTGCGGCTTTCCTCGCCTTGATCTTTTTCACCTCCTTCCTCACCTGGGCCCGTGTGAAGGTCAGACTGTGGCCAGATAAAGATGGATTTCTGGATTTACTGGTCTGTTGGGAAGTGGCCGCATGGGGAGAAGTCATTGTGGTGGGGGGAGCTGAAGGACATACTGGGGTGGGAGGAGCTGGTGTGTGATCAAATCTGTTGAAGAATAGGTTTAGTTCATTAAGCCAATTAACATCTGCCTCAATCTGGCAGACAGACTGTTTATGACCCGAAATTGACTTAAGCCCCTCCCAGACCCCCCTTATGTCTTTTCTTTCCATTTGCTTTTCCATTTTTTCCTTATAACTGGCTTTTCCTTGCCTGATTTGATGCCTCAGCTCCTTTTGTACTTCCCTCAACCCCTCCTTATCTCTTGTCCTGAATGCCATCTTTTTCTCCTTAAGTAGTGTTTTTATATCAGAGTTAATCCATGGTTTGTTATTGGAGAAGCACCTCACCACTTTTGTGGGTACTGTGTTGTCCACACAAAAATTAATGTAGTCCGTTATGCAGTGTGTGAGTCCTTCTATGTCTTCCCCATAAGAATCCTGCAGAACTTCCCATGCGGTTGTGTCAAAACAATCCCTCAGAGCCTCATCACTCTCCTCGGACCATATCCTCACTGTGCGGGTGACAGCTGGTTCTCTACGTACAAGTGGCTTGTACACAGGTCGGAGATGTACTAGGTTGTGATCCGATCTTCCCAGGGGCGGTAGGGCTGATGAGTTATATGCCTCCCTCGCGTTGGCAAAGAACAAGTCCAGTGTTTTGTTGTCTCTTGTGTGGCAGGTTACATACTGTGTGAAACTGGGAAGTGTGGATGATGGAGAGGCGTGGTTGAAATCACCCGACAGAAGAAAGAGGGCCTGGTGGTGCTGAGACTGTAACTGGCTCAGCGTGGCTTGTAGGACCTCGCAGGCAGCGTCAGCTTTCGCAGAGGGGGGGGACATATGCAGCTATCACGATGACATGTGATAGTTCCCTTGGTTGGTAGAAAGGTCTCATGCTCACAGCTAATAGTTCAATGTCCTCACAGCAAGTTTGCTCCTTAATCACAATGTGCCTAGGATTACACCATCTATTATTCACAAACATTGCCAGCCCTCCTCCTTTCCTCTTACCGCTCTCCCTTGTCCTGTCTGCCCGAAGGAGTTTAAAACCATCCAAGGAGACCAGAGGGTCAGGAGTAACTTCAGTGAGCCAAGTCTCTGTAAGTAGCATCATGCTGCACACCCGAAACTCCTGATGCTGCCTGGTGAGCGCTGTTAGTTCATCCATCTTGTTTGCAAGAGATCTCACATTGCCCATGATGATGGAGGGAACAGCTGGTCGGTAACGCCTCTTTTTAATCCTCTGAAGAGTTCCTGCTCTGCATCCCCTCACCCGCTTTTTCTTATTCCAAATCTCACGGGGGATGTGTGACCAGATGGTATGCCCTCCTGCTGTGCCTCTGAGCTGCAGAATTTCCTCTCTTGTATAGACAAAGGAATTGTCTGCATACACAAAAGATCCCATTTTCAAGCAGAACAAAAAGACAGATAAAAACAAAAAAAAAGTATCACAAGGGTCCAAGTCTTTGCGTGTGTTTCATAGTGCAAAGTCCTTAAGTAGAGAGGTACAAAACGAGTCATAGAAAGAAAAATAAGATAGAGAGTCTCAGAGCTGCTGTAGCTGGCAGCCACTCCAGCGGCGCCATCTTGAAAAAAAAAAAAAAAAATGTGACAAATATGTGACAGAAAAGGGTATTTTTGGCCCTTATGACCTCTATACAGCAGCAATATATGAGAACTAGACAGACGCTTGTGGTTCATGGGGAAATATTTGACACAAATTAAAATTTTCTTTACTCGCAAATCCAGAACCACACAAGATGGAGGACCAGTCTAAACCGTACTTGTCAACTAACCCGGAATGTCCGGGAGGCTCCCAAAATAAGGTCAGACTTCCTGGACTGGAAGAGCTGGCAAATCTCCAGGGTCCTGGCAGCTCTGTTAGTTTCTGTGTGACATGGTCACGTCGCAAAAACGGACATGGCTACCAAATTTTCACGCTCGTGTCACAAAAAGGGCACGACATGCAAAATGGGTATGGTCTTGTGGGAAGGGGGTTTGGCTGACTGTAGATGCCTTGTCCTTCCCATATTGTGCCATGTGGAGTGTGCGGGCATGTTTCACCCAGTCGGTGAGATGGCCACCATCTTTGTACCTATGTTCTGATTGGTTGTTATGGGCATTGTGACCACTTTTCTTTCCAGACAGTCCAGGTGCAGTACATAAAAAAAACCCTGTAAACCTGATGTTGGCAGCTCCATTTTTTAGCTTCTAAGAGTCGGCGTTCATTAAAGTTTTCCTTCTAATTGTCTATGAAGTGCTCCTATAAATCTTCCTTAAATTAGCGGCGAGTAAAGAGGGAAGTATCAGCGGAGCATCCTTGTATGCAATGTGATTTATTGATCCGTCAGACTGATATTAACGTCTGCAACACTCTGTGAGTTGACCACTGACATTAACAAAGTTCCTTGTTTTACATAAAGTCTTGCCGCTCTTGTTTTTTGGTTCATTCTTCCCCCTTCAGTGACTACGGAGAAGGCTGCAAAAAATTAATTGTGGCAGGATTTGTGGATTAACCCTTACAGCTGCCAAATGCTTAGATTACAACAGCAAAAAAAAAAAAAAAAAGACAGCCAAAAAGTTTCATTTAGAGAATGAGTAATTTTGTACTTAAATGGGTTATTCATCTTCTTAAGATCCTTAAGCTAGGCCATCAATTTTTAGACTGGTGGGGGTGGGATTCTTGGCAGTTGTCCCATTCACCTGAACAGTGGTGTAACTAGGAATGGCTGGGCCCCAAGGCGAACATTTGACATGGGGCCCCCCCAAACCGCCGCCCCAACCCCCTGGACCGCCCCCCTCCAACCCCCCCCCCCCCCGCATAAACCGCATTCCTGCGCACACTATTATGCGCCATAGTGGCCCATGCACACAGTATTATGCCCCATAGTGGTCCCTGCACACAGTATTATGCCCCATAGTGGTCCCTGCACACAGTATTATGCCCCATAGTGGCCCCTGCACATAGTATTATGCCCCATTGTGGTCCACACATGAACAATTATTATACTCTGGGGTCTTTTCAGACCCCAGTGTACAATGATCGGACACCCAGGGGAGGATACAAACATAAAAAATAATGCTACTTACCTGTTCCTCGCTCCGGCGCACTCCCCGCTACTTCAGCCATCTTCTATGTTGGACCAGATCTCGCGTGAGCCAGGCAGTTTTGCGACACATAATGACGTCGGCTGACGTCTGGGATGTCACCAAACAGGCCCGAAGTCTGCGGAACGCCGGAGCGGTAAATTACAGTGTTTTTTTATGTTCCCTCACCTCCCCTGGACCCCCAATCGTTATACTCAGGGGTCTGAAAAGTGAAAAGTGTTTGTGGGGTTCGCGGTAGCAGCTGCCACAGGGCTCCGAGCCCCTTAATGTCCCAGGCCCTGTGGCAGTCGCTACCACTGCTACCCCGGTATTTACGCCCCTGTACCTCAATAGTTCAACACTGCAGTACCTGGAAAAGTCGCTACAAAAAATACTGACCGCATTGCTCAGGAACGGTGGGGGTTAGAGAAAAAATTCCAACTGTGCCAAAATCAGTGGGGCAACAGCTATTCATTTATGTAGCTTGACTTGTTGGAGGTGGTGAAAGGTCCTCCTAAAGCAATGTAGAAGCCACAATGCGTACATAAGTTCTGTGGTCCCTTCAAACAGCTGATCGGCAGCCAAGAAATGAACCCCCACTGATCTAAAATTGATGGCCTATGTTTAGACAATGAAATGGCCACAGCACATGCATAAGTTTCATGGCCCCTTCAAACAGCTGATCGGTGGGGGGTGCCAAGAGATGAACTGAGGCCATCAATTTTAATAAGGGTATGCGCAGGTTTGCCACCTTTTTATATTGCACCAATGCATCTAAACTGCGGCAACTTCTGATAAAAAAAAAAAAAAAACTCCTACCATTTAATGTGTACAGATCCTGTGCAGGTCACCATGGTTACAGACTTCAAACAAACCCTGTGTAGTCTGATCCTACAGTTTTGTGGTACTCCACTCTCTCTGCCCTATCTTCTTGATAACACATGGGACAGTAGAGAAGGTGGAGTAATATATGTCGGCAGGATCGGACTACACAAGGATCAGACTCAATGAGACACGTAGGTCTGCATAGGAGCTGTGTACACAAAAAGGAGAAGATGGTTTTTTAATAAGTGTTATGTATAGAGGTAAGAGATCTAGATTTGAGACAAGCTTTGGTTTTTATTCTACAATCTATACAAACAAGTATTTTATTTACACTGTGTTCCAAATTATTATGCAAATAATATTTTCTCATATTTTCCAAAATTACCTATATGAATTGCAGTCATTGTAATTTTCCAGTCATCAACTATTCGAGTATAATTGAAAGGTTTTTGAACAAACTGCCTATGATAACAGTAGATTAAAAAAAAATAAACACTCAAAATACATGTTCTAAATTATTATGCACAGCAGAATTTGCAACCTTTTCATTTTTATTAAGAACAAAAAAATGGTCATTGTGAAATTATAAGCATTAGCAGGTTATTAAAAACTGAAATCAAACAGTTTTCAAGCCAAAACTTTATTCGAGGTGATGTTACATTTGCACATAGGACCCCTTGTTCGAAAGAAGCTTCTGAACTCTCTCGTCCATTGAATTTGTCAGTTTTTGGATGGTTTCTGCTTCAATTGTTTTGCATGGACAGAATACCCTCCCAGAGCTGTTGCTTAGATGAGAACTGCCTCCCGCCATCATAGACACTCCTTTTGATGATGCCCCAGAGGTTCTCAATGGGGTTGAGGTCAGGGGAGCATGGGGGCCACACCATAAGTTTGTCCCCTTTTATGCCCATAGCAGCCAGAGATGCAGATGTGTTATTTGCAGCATGAAAATGATCTTTCTGCGGAATGCATGGTTCTTCTTCTTGAACCATGGCAGGAAGTGCTGTTTGAGAAACTCCACATACATTATGGAGTTCATCTTTACCCCTTCAGGGATCCTAAAGGGGCCGACAATCTCTCTCCCCATGATTCCAGCCCAAAACATTACTCCACCTCCTCCTTGTTGGCGCCGTAGCCATGTTTGCATGGGGTGTCCATCAACAAGCCATCCTCCACTCCATCCATCTGGACCATCGAACGTTGCACGGCACTCATCGGTCTTCATGTATTGTTTGGCCCACTGGAGCCGTTTCTGCTTGTGTGCAGTGGATAGAGGAGGTCGACAGGATGGCTTACACACAGCTGCAAACCTCTGAAGGACCCTGCATCTTGTTGTTCGGGGGACGTTAGAGGCACCAGCAGCTTCAGAAACTTGTCTGCTGCTATGACAGGGTATTTTTGAAGCTGCTCTTTTAACCTGACGTAATTGCCTGTTGGAAAGAGTCCTCAATTTTCCCTTATCAGCATGCACACGTGTGTGCTGTGAATCAGCCACATACTTCTTGATTGTGCGATGATCACGATGAAGTGTCTTGGCAATGTTGATTGTAGTCATGCCTTGACCTAAACACTCCACAATTTGTTGCTTCTCAGCAGCCGACACATCCTTTTTCTTTACCATTTTGGCTGAAAATGTAGGCTGCTTAATAATGTGGGACAGCCTTCTTAAGTAGTCTTGCCTTTAATTGGACACACCTGCCAAACTAATTAGCACAGGTGTCTGCAATTGCTTTCAGTGATATAAAGAGCCCTGACACACATCACCATCAATGAGTTTAACTGACAAACAAAAAAAATTCTTACCTTATCACTCCCAAACACTTTTTGCATAATAATTTGGAACACAGTGGGGCCCCCCAAACCCCCCCATATGCCGAGCCTCAGCCTTCTGTGGCAGGTTGGCGCAGATGATAATCCTCGTATACAATGGGTCTAACCAAGCACGAGGCCTCGGACTATTCAGCTGCAGAAACTGTGGCAACATTGAGCAGAGCTCTTCTTTTTTCAGTACACATCCAGAGCTGTAACATAGCTGAATTTGTGTATATCAAATATCAATGGGATTACCAAGAGTTTGGCCTTATGACCACTTTTGCGTCATGAAATTTTTGAGGTTCTGGGTGTTCTACTTCTTGGTTATCCTTTCCTCAGACCTTACAATATGATGTCACCTGTTGATGTCATCAGCAAAATCCTTGTTAAATCCTCTGGAGAATCAAATCTTCTCGGAGCGGTTTATTTACTACCTTAGACTTCACCGATCCCGAGATAACGTATGTCCTCACAGGTAATTGGAAAATTGACAACAATGTTGAGAAAATATGCGCAGCGGGACAAAAATATGATTGTGCCGTACATGAGGCGTCTGCAGCGTGGAATTTATTGTCGTATCAAATGATAAACTAAAGAGGATCTTGTTACAGAAGTGAAATGACGGCTCCACTTCTGTCTTATGATTTACACTCTGGGAAATAGAACGACAAGATGCAAACACACAAATCAGAACGATGCAGATGTCAGAGGACTGATCGGTGTGGAGACATGCAGTAGTATTAATGAGAAACTTCAGTCAACTATCATATATAACATGTATGGAGGGCAACCAGTCCCATGTTATCCAGCATATCTAATGTAAATGATTCCCTCCCCCCCACATTACACTCCAGGAAGCAGCACCTAGTTCATATTCTCTTTACAAATGTAATACTGCCCCCATGAACTAGAAAATAACTAGTATTACACGGCCCCCTATTTAAAAAATTAAAACTCCTAAAAAACTCCCCCTTATGTACAAGAATATAACTACTATAATACTGCTCCTATGTACAAGAATATAACTACTATAATACTGCTCCTATGTACAAGAATATAACTACTATAATACTGCCCCTATGTACAAGAATATAACTACTATAATACTGCTCCTATGTACAAGAATATAACTACTATAATACTGCTCCTATGTACAAGAATATAACTACTATAATACTGCCCCTATGTACAAGAATATAACTCCTATAATACTGCCCCCTATGTACAAGAATATAACTTCTATAATACTACCTCCTATGTACAAGAATATAACTACTATAATACTGCTCCTATGTACAAGAATATAACTAGTATAATACTACTCCTATGTACAAGAATATAACTCCTATAATACTGCCCCCTATGTACAAGAATATAACTTCTATAATACTACCTCCTATGTACAAGAATATAACTTCTATAATACTGCTCCTATGTACAAGAATATAACTACTATAATACTGCTTCTATGTACAAGAATATAACTACTATAATACTACCTCCTATGTACAAGAATATAACTACTATAATACTGCTCCTATGTACAAGAATATAACTACTATAATACTGCTCCTATGTACAAGAATATAACTACTATAATACTGCCTCCTATGTACAGGAATATAACTACTATAATACTACCTCCTATGTACAAGAATATAACTACTATAATACTGCTTCTATGTACAAGAATATAACTACTATAATACTGCTCCTATGTACAAGAATATAACTACTATAATACTGCTCCTATATACAAGAATATAACTACTATAATACTACCTCCTATGTACAAGAATATAACTACTATAATACTACCTCCTATGTACAAGAATATAACTACTATAATACTGCTCCTATGTACAAGAATATAACTACTATAATACTGCTCCTATGTACAAGAATATAACTACTATAATACTACCTCCTATGTACAAGAATATAACTACTATAATACTACCTCCTATGTACAAGAATATAACTACTATAATACTGCTCCTATGTACAAGAACATAACTACTATAATACTGCCTCCTATGTACAAGAATATAACTACTATAATACTGCCTCCTATGTACAAGAATATAACTACTATAATACTGCCTCCTATGTACAAGAATATAACTACTATAATACTGCTCCTATGTACAAGAATATAACTACTATAATACTGCTCCTATGTACAAGAATATAACTACTATAATACTACTCCTATGTACAAGAATATAACTACTAGAATACTGCTCCTATGTACAAGAATATAACTACTATAATACTGCTCCTATGTACAAGAATATAACTACTATAATACTGCTCCTATGTACAAGAATATAACTACTATAATACTACTCCTACAGTATGTACAAGAATATAACTACTATAATACTGCTCCTATATACAAGAATATAACTACTATAATACTACCTCCTATGTACAAGAATATAACTACTATAATACTACCTCCTATGTACAAGAATATAACTACTATAATACTGCTCCTATGTACAAGAATATAACTACTATAATACTGCTCCTATGTACAAGAATATAACTACTATAATACTACCTCCTATGTACAAGAATATAACTACTATAATACTACCTCCTATGTACAAGAATATAACTACTATAATACTGCTCCTATGTACAAGAACATAACTACTATAATACTGCCTCCTATGTACAAGAATATAACTACTATAATACTGCCTCCTATGTACAAGAATATAACTACTATAATACTGCCTCCTATGTACAAGAATATAACTACTATAATACTGCTCCTATGTACAAGAATATAACTACTATAATACTGCTCCTATGTACAAGAATATAACTACTATAATACTACCTCCTATGTACAAGAATATAACTACTATAATACTACCTCCTATGTACAAGAATATAACTACTATAATACTGCTCCTATGTACAAGAATATAACTACTATAATACTGCCTCCTATGTACAAGAATATAACTACTATAATACTGCCTCCTATGTACAAGAATATAACTACTATAATACTGCCTCCTATGTACAAGAATATAACTACTATAATACTGCTCCTATGTACAAGAATATAACTACTATAATACTGCTCCTATGTACAAGAATATAACTACTATAATACTACTCCTATGTACAAGAATATAACTACTAGAATACTGCTCCTATGTACAAGAATATAACTACTATAATACTGCTCCTATGTACAAGAATATAACTACTATAATACTGCTCCTATGTACAAGAATATAACTACTATAATACTACTCCTATGTACAAGAATATAACTACTAGAATACTGCTCCTATGTACAAGAATATAACTACTATAATACTGCCTCCTATGTACAGGAATATAACTACTATAATACTACCTCCTATGTACAAGAATATAACTACTATAATACTGCTTCTATGTACAAGAATATAACTACTATAATACTGCTCCTATGTACAAGAATATAACTACTATAATACTGCTCCTATATACAAGAATATAACTGCTATAATACTACCTCCTATGTACAAGAATATAACTACTATAATACTACCTCCTATGTACAAGAATATAACTACTATAATACTGCTCCTATGTACAAGAATATAACTACTATAATACTGCTCCTATGTACAAGAATATAACTACTATAATACTACCTCCTATGTACAAGAATATAACTACTATAATACTACCTCCTATGTACAAGAATATAACTACTATAATACTGCTCCTATGTACAAGAATATAACTACTATAATACTGCCTCCTATGTACAAGAATATAACTACTATAATACTGCCTCCTATGTACAAGAATATAACTACTATAATACTGCCTCCTATGTACAAGAATATAACTACTATAATACTGCTCCTATGTACAAGAATATAACTACTATAATACTGCTCCTATGTACAAGAATATAACTACTATAATACTACTCCTATGTACAAGAATATAACTACTAGAATACTGCTCCTATGTACAAGAATATAACTACTATAATACTGCTCCTATGTACAAGAATATAACTACTATAATACTGCTCCTATGTACAAGAATATAACTACTATAATACTACTCCTACAGTATGTACAAGAATATAACTACTATAATACTGCTCCTATGTACAAGAATAGAACTACTATAATACTACCTCCTATGTACAAGAATATAACTACTATAATACTACCTCCTATGTACAAGAATATAACTACTATAATACTGCTCCTATGTACAAGAATATAACTACTATAATACTGCCTCCTATGTACAAGAATATAACTACTATAATACTGCCTCCTATGTACAAGAATATAACTACTATAATACTGCCTCCTATGTACAAGAATATAACTACTATAATACTGCTCCTATGTACAAGAATATAACTACTATAATACTGCTCCTATGTACAAGAATATAACTACTATAATACTGCTCCTATGTACAAGAATATAACTACTATAATACTACTCCTATGTACAAGAATATAACTACTAGAATACTGCTCCTATGTACAAGAATATAACTACTATAATACTGCTCCTATGTACAAGAATATAACTACTATAATACTGCTCCTATGTACAAGAATATAACTACTATAATACTACTCCTACAGTATGTACAAGAATATAACTACTATAATACTGCTCCTATGTACAAGAATAGAACTACTATAATACTACCTCCTATGTACAAGAATATAACTACTATAATACTACCTCCTATGTACAAGAATATAACTACTATAATACTGCTCCTATGTACAAGAATATAACTACTATAATACTGCCTCCTATGTACAAGAATATAACTACTATAATACTGCCCCTATGTACAAGAATATAACTCCTATAATACTGCCCCCTATGTACAAGAATATAACTTCTATAATACTACCTCCTATGTACAAGAATATAACTACTATAATACTGCTCCTATGTACAAGAATATAACTAGTATAATACTACTCCTATGTACAAGAATATAACTCCTATAATACTGCCCCCTATGTACAAGAATATAACTTCTATAATACTACCTCCTATGTACAAGAATATAACTTCTATAATACTGCTCCTATGTACAAGAATATAACTACTATAATACTGCTTCTATGTACAAGAATATAACTACTATAATACTACCTCCTATGTACAAGAATATAACTACTATAATACTGCTCCTATGTACAAGAATATAACTACTATAATACTGCTCCTATGTACAAGAATATAACTACTATAATACTGCCTCCTATGTACAGGAATATAACTACTATAATACTACCTCCTATGTACAAGAATATAACTACTATAATACTGCTCCTATGTACAAGAAAAAAAAAATATAACTACTATAATACTACCTCCTATGTACAAGAATATAACTACTATAATACTACCTCCTATGTACAAGAATATAACTACTATAATACTGCTCCTATGTACAAGAATATAACTACTATAATACTGCTCCTATGTACAAGAATATAACTACTATAATACTACCTCCTATGTACAAGAATATAACTACTATAATACTACCTCCTATGTACAAGAATATAACTACTATAATACTGCTCCTATGTACAAGAACATAACTACTATAATACTGCCTCCTATGTACAAGAATATAACTACTATAATACTGCCTCCTATGTACAAGAATATAACTACTATAATACTGCCTCCTATGTACAAGAATATAACTACTATAATACTGCTCCTATGTACAAGAATATAACTACTATAATACTGCTCCTATGTACAAGAATATAACTACTATAATACTACTCCTATGTACAAGAATATAACTACTAGAATACTGCTCCTATGTACAAGAATATAACTACTATAATACTGCTCCTATGTACAAGAATATAACTACTATAATACTGCTCCTATGTACAAGAATATAACTACTATAATACTACTCCTACAGTATGTACAAGAATATAACTACTATAATACTGCTCCTATGTACAAGAATATAACTACTATAATACTACCTCCTATGTACAAGAATATAACTACTATAATACTACCTCCTATGTACAAGAATATAACTACTATAATACTGCTCCTATGTACAAGAATATAACTACTATAATACTGCCTCCTATGTACAAGAATATAACTACTATAATACTGCCTCCTATGTACAAGAATATAACTACTATAATACTGCCTCCTATGTACAAGAATATAACTACTATAATACTGCTCCTATGTACAAGAATATAACTACTATAATACTGCTCCTATGTACAAGAATATAACTACTATAATACTACTCCTATGTACAAGAATATAACTACTAGAATACTGCTCCTATGTACAAGAATATAACTACTATAATACTGCTCCTATGTACAAGAATATAACTACTATAATACTGCTCCTATGTACAAGAATATAACTACTATAATACTACTCCTATGTACAAGAATATAACTACTAGAATACTGCTCCTATGTACAAGAATATAACTACTATAATACTGCCTCCTATGTACAGGAATATAACTACTATAATACTACCTCCTATGTACAAGAATATAACTACTATAATACTGCTTCTATGTACAAGAATATAACTACTATAATACTGCTCCTATGTACAAGAATATAACTACTATAATACTGCTCCTATATACAAGAATATAACTACTATAATACTACCTCCTATGTACAAGAATATAACTACTATAATACTACCTCCTATGTACAAGAATATAACTACTATAATACTGCTCCTATGTACAAGAATATAACTACTATAATACTGCTCCTATGTACAAGAATATAACTACTATAATACTACCTCCTATGTACAAGAATATAACTACTATAATACTACCTCCTATGTACAAGAATATAACTACTATAATACTGCTCCTATGTACAAGAATATAACTACTATAATACTGCCTCCTATGTACAAGAATATAACTACTATAATACTGCCTCCTATGTACAAGAATATAACTACTATAATACTGCCTCCTATGTACAAGAATATAACTACTATAATACTGCTCCTATGTACAAGAATATAACTACTATAATACTGCTCCTATGTACAAGAATATAACTACTATAATACTACTCCTATGTACAAGAATATAACTACTAGAATACTGCTCCTATGTACAAGAATATAACTACTATAATACTGCTCCTATGTACAAGAATATAACTACTATAATACTGCTCCTATGTACAAGAATATAACTACTATAATACTACTCCTACAGTATGTACAAGAATATAACTACTATAATACTGCTCCTATGTACAAGAATAGAACTACTATAATACTACCTCCTATGTACAAGAATATAACTACTATAATACTACCTCCTATGTACAAGAATATAACTACTATAATACTGCTCCTATGTACAAGAATATAACTACTATAATACTGCCTCCTATGTACAAGAATATAACTACTATAATACTGCCTCCTATGTACAAGAATATAACTACTATAATACTGCCTCCTATGTACAAGAATATAACTACTATAATACTGCTCCTATGTACAAGAATATAACTACTATAATACTGCTCCTATGTACAAGAATATAACTACTATAATACTGCTCCTATGTACAAGAATATAACTACTATAATACTACTCCTATGTACAAGAATATAACTACTAGAATACTGCTCCTATGTACAAGAATATAACTACTATAATACTGCTCCTATGTACAAGAATATAACTACTATAATACTGCTCCTATGTACAAGAATATAACTACTATAATACTACTCCTACAGTATGTACAAGAATATAACTACTATAATACTGCTCCTATGTACAAGAATAGAACTACTATAATACTACCTCCTATGTACAAGAATATAACTACTATAATACTACCTCCTATGTACAAGAATATAACTACTATAATACTGCTCCTATGTACAAGAATATAACTACTATAATACTGCCTCCTATGTACAAGAATATAACTACTATAATACTGCCTCCTATGTACAAGAATATAACTACTATAATACTGCCTCCTATGTACAAGAATATAACTACTATAATACTGCTCCTATGTACAAGAATATAACTACTATAATACTGCTCCTATGTACAAGAATATAACTACTAGAATACTACTCCTATGTACAAGAATATAACTACTAGAATACTGCTCCTATGTACAAGAATATAACTACTAGAATACTGCTCCTATGTACAAGAATATAACTACTATAATACTGCTCCTATGTACAAGAATATAACTACTATAATACTACTCCTACAGTATGTACAAGAATATAACTACTATAATACTGTGGTTTATTGGAAAATAATATTCATAACTAGCTAGATTCCGTCAGTGACAACACCTTAGGACATTATTGGCTGTTACATTGCATTTCCGCAGTCAGTAGATAGCCTAGAGACTGAAGTGTGAACTTTTTGTCAACAATGGATTTGTTTTCACTAGTGATGATGATGTTGGGGGATTACTATGTCATAATTACCATTTGATGTCCAACTCTTAGATTTCGAGAATTCACATGAAATGTATAATTGCCTGTATGTTTTCATAACACTTATGTGTTTTCATATTTATCTTGTAGGAAGATGAAACTGAAAAGCCGGAGATAGATTCTCAACAGCAAATACCAGAAACAGTGTGAAAAACAAAACATTGAATCTTGTCAAATTTGGGAAACTGTTTTGAAAAAAAAAAAAAAAATTCTATTAAAAAAAAAAAGAAAGAAAGAACACTGATGACCCTGTAAAAAAAAAAAAGTAAAGCAAAAAAAGCAGAAAAATAAAGCTTGCGCTGGCTGCTGAAGTGGGTTTTACTGCTGGTATGGAAGGTCTTTGGAATCCTCGTGTAGGCTGCTAAGCAGTGTTGGATGGAGGTTTCTTGGGCCAACCAGATAAAATGTTTTTGGAGGCCCACCCTTCCAACAATCCATAGAAAATAGAACATAGTACCCTACAAATTTGGGTGTCTTCTGCTGGACCATTATTATGTTAGACCCTG
Source organism: Leptodactylus fallax (assembly GCA_947044405.1). Lineage (NCBI taxonomy): Eukaryota > Metazoa > Chordata > Amphibia > Anura > Leptodactylidae > Leptodactylus > Leptodactylus fallax. Next base: position 316,510 of record CAMRHE010000766.1, read on the forward strand.
GACCCACTGGAGGATTCTCTGGGACTCTGGTGGGCCAGCCCGTCACTACAGCTAATAACTCCATATGCCTCCAGTATTCTACAGGCGTGAGGTAGACGTGATTCTGTGGGACTTCCTATGAATATGTAAAAAAAATAATATCTTGGAACACTAAAGGAGAATTTTGTACCATATCAAGGCATCATACAAGGGGCAACAGAATGCCTACAACTCCATATAGAGAGCTGTAGACTGTGCTCTTAACTCTGCCATGTGCACAAGGCCTTATGCTGAGTGCCCATTTGGGCTGCACCACTACATCTTTTTAAAGGAAGTCTGTAAGGTCCAAAATGCCTCCTTAGGCAATAATAGTGCTGCGAAGGGGTCTTTAATAGGAGAAAAAAACATAGCCTTGTGGCCACAAACCAATGAAGAGATAATCATCATTTTTTACATATGTCAATCAGTCAGCAAGTGCACTGGAGGCGGGCCTACCTTTGCAGATTTGATTCTAGGCACGAGAGATGAGCGAATCGATTCTACAGAAGTGGAATTCGATCTGAATTTCAGGAAATCTTCAATTCTCCACGATTCCGGATTTCCTGATGCTTCGCAGTAACGAATATTTAGTAAGGACCTTTGTGACATCAGACAGTCACATGATGTTCTCTAGTGATGTGATTGGGTAGACGTGTCTTTGCTTGTTAGCAGATCCTTCCACATGAATAAAACTTGTCCGTGCTGGAGAGAGAGAGACATGACCGCGGCATCCAAGGGCTTCCACCATTTTGCCGCCCACCCCAGCTCTCTGAAGAACGGAAATAGCTGTTTATTCGCCGCAAAGTAATTCGGATTGAAGCAAAAATTTTTGGAACTTCGAATCGAACTGCCGAATCGAACTTTTGAGAAATTCACTCATCTCTACTAGGCACCCTCAAGTGCTCCGGCTTTCCTCTGGAATCACCTCTTGTGAATGACATTTCAGCCACTGCCTATATCACAGTTATCTGTCGCAAATATGGAAAATTAGATCCCACCCCCAATGCACTTACAGAGTGATTTGCATATTTATAAATAGATCATTATTAGAGATGAGCGAAGTTTTCAAAAATTCGATTCGGCAACTTCGGCAAATTTTCCGATATGATTCTATTCGATCCGAATAGCGTTAAAAAACAGCTATTTCCTGGCTGCGGAGAGCCGGGGTGGGTGGCAAAATGGCGGAAGCCCTTGGATGGTGTTAAAACCCCCGATCGGTTATGGAGCAGGGTGTTAGCTGCCAGTTACAGCTAACACCCGCTCCCGATGCCGTGGGTACTCGGAAAGGGGTTAAAGGGATATGACATCACAGGGCTGGCTGCTGATTGGCTGCACACATGGCATTGTGGGTGATCCTGCGTTCACAGAGTTCCTTGCCCCATGTCCTAACATGTGCAGCAGCCATTTTTTTTAAAAATGCGATTTTTTTATCACGAAGCATGAGGAAATCCGGATTTGATGTGAATCGATAATTTCCTGAAATTCGGATGGTCAGCTTCGATTCGCTCATCTCTAATCATTATCTCTGCATTGTTTCTTCCGTTTGTGGACCCAATGTTATGCTTTGGTTTGCATTTCGGACCTGACAGCGTCTTTAACAAAAATATAAAACATTTAAAAAATTAACGGTTAAAACATCTTTGCGGTAATGAGTGGCATCTTTTTTATTTATATATACTTTTTATGAAACCAGTTTAGCCAGTATGCTAAAGAAACTGGCACGTGTATGGTCTATGCAGATTTTTTTTTATTATTATTTTTTATTTTTTTTTTACACCCAAAAAAAAGTTGGGAATAACAGTTAGGGTAATTAAGGGTAATTAAATATTTTATATTCAGGGCGGAGGTTGCCAATGCCAAAAGTGGATCTGAAATATTTAGTAATTTTTTTTTCCTATATCCACAACTTTTTGAATGTAACAAAAAACCTTCAGAAACTGTACTGTGAGAACTTGACCCAAACATTCTTTTGCAATTTCTATAGGCTGCCATATAAGTCCATATTGTCAGAGTTCAAGTCGATCTTTGTGAGTCGGACTATTGCCGTTTCTCTGCTGAACATGTTTGGCAAATATATTTTTACTGATAAAAAGTGGCAATGTTTTTTGTTGTTTTTTTCTTTATATATATAGTTTTTAGACTGTCCGCTATGGCTGATCTATCGTAATAGATGAATATTAGTTGCTTAGAAGTTTATGAAATTTCACATTTCTCTGTGACTGTGCCCTTGTACTCTGTTTTTGGAAATATTTTTGTACTGTAATGTGTCATTGTGTGTTCTATGCATGCTGCTTATTTTTTATGTCTGCCAAGTATTTTTTTTTTTAATTTTGAAAACCTATGATTTTGTAATACTGTACCATTTTGTTACCATTGCTGTACATTTTCAACCATTGTATGCCAAAAACAAGGAGAATACAATAAACAATATTTTTTCCAGGCTTAATTTTGTTGCTGATTTATTGGGTGATTTCACACATGGTATATAGGGGTATTGATCTGGTCGATTCCCGTAAGGTACACTGCAATTCCAGGACTAAATTAATGTATATAAATATGTAATCGCCTATACAAACAGGATTCATGCTTACATCCTGCCAATTTATAAAAAAAAAAAATTCAATATATAATTACTAAAGCCAAGTATCAGCCTATGAGAAAAGAAAATACAAGTTATTGAATGGAAAGCTGGAGTTGTACCTGCTACGTGGCGTCCGGGTTCCGGCTGGAAATTGCTCAGACTTCATCTGCTTAACTCTTCAGATGCTGTGATCAATAGTCATCACAGCATCATGGTGGTTAGGGGGAGAGAGGACTCCGCCTTTCACCCCATCTCTCCCCGCGGTGAGAACGACGTTCCAAGGGATTGCCATGGCAGCCGGGAGGCCAATCAATGGCTACACAAAGGGTAAGGTACACAAAGGGATCCTACGTACCATGTACTGAAATGCAGAAGTATTGCAGTATATGGTACAGGATCAAGTAATCCCAGATTCAAGTACCCTTGTGAGACAGTATAAAAAAGGGAAATGAGAATTTTTTACAAATTTTTTATTTATTTTTTTAAGAGGTATAAGAAATAATAAAAAGTTCATAAAACAACCCTTTCTCATTTCAAAAATAATGCAGAAAGAGCCTTCCTATAGCTCCGTCATATAAGGTAAGAAGTTGTGCATTGCAGAATACAGTGCCCCCTAGGCACATCCTTTATGTTTGCAAAGTAGCATTTTATTCAGTAATAAAACATATGAATATGGTATCGCTGTAATCGAAATGACCCACCAGAAAAAAGTTGCCATGTCGTTTTTAATGCACAGTAGAAGCCAAAAAAAAAAAAAAAACGCAAAAAATAATGACAGAATTGGTTTTCTCACATGGAACGCCAAAAATATTAAGAAAAGCTCATCCAAATATTATAAGTCCCCAAAGTAGTGTCAACTAAAAGTACAAGTCATAATGCAAAAAATAAGACCTCATATGTCGACAGAAAAATAAAAAAGTTAAGAATTTTGGAAGGCGGAGTTAAAAAAAAATCTGAAAAAAATTGCCAAGCCTTAGCAAGCAAACTATCGTGCATCCTTAAAGGGTTAATTGCACTGTATGTGGCCAGACTAAATAATAACTAAATAGCCGCACCAACTGTACAGTGGATAGAGACCTTACATGAGCACAGGCAGTATAGAGCAGTATTAATTGAGCACTGTATCGGGGTACTAAGTAGACATTGTATGACGGTATAAATTCAAGGAACTCTGTGACCCTTCACATTGAGGGATAACTTTCTTTTGCGATGCTTTTTGCACTTGTATTTTTATTACTTGAGATTGCTTTATGCATCACAACATCATGATGACATCACAATATGATGACCTCTCATGACATCACAATTTTTGTGAACGTCCAGAGTTCTAAACCTGAACCGTCTTGTGTCACTGGAGCTGGACAGGTCAGGTATGTAGCTCTTCGGTCAGTGTTGAGGCCTTGTTTGTGTTCTCGGGGAAGGAGCGGATGGTAAAATCCAGAACCTGAACCATTTAGGCTGAATTCAGACACCTGTATTATACAGCCTGACTTACAAATCCGGCCCCAAAGTCTAATAACTAGAACGAGCGGCATCATATATCCTCTAATACTCCTAGTTCAGGTCATTAGAGCTGTGGTCTGGACAGGATTTGCAGCTGTACTATATACTGTATGTGATCCTTACTGAGATTGTCTGGAGGATTCTTTAAAGGGCAGATGTTTCTAAGAAATGTTCCTTGACTGGAATCCTTGGAAAATGGGCTCTGTGTTTCTGACCCTCCAAAAAGAACAAAATATGTCACGTGTGACCTGGCCTTAAAGGATTTGTCTCATCTGCACAAACCCTATTCTAAACTAGGACTCTCTGATCAGCTGTTGTCGTTGGGGAATTTGCGGCCCCTGTAAGACACCTATGATATGACATGATCCCTTTTCCAGATTGTTTATTTCTTGACCTGTTGTAAATAACTTCTCTACTTAGATTGCATTTTGTTATTCTAAGATCCTTTGAAGATCCATGTCTTGTGTGTGTATAAAGAATCTGTGAATTTTCAGTTTCTTGTATAACATCATGTCTGAAGAAGAGAGATAGTACTCTCGAAAGCTTACTATCAAATATACTCAGTTAGCCTCTAAAAGGTATTGCCTGATTTCTTCACTCTTCCACTACTTTCTATGGCTAACACGGTACAACATTATACGACATACACTGTATAGTAACAGGGATCATATGCAACCCATAATAGCTGATCTGTGTGGATTCAGTTGGCAGGCCATAAATATCAGTATGGGGAGCAGACAGCTGGGGCTACATCTGATCCCTAGTACTATACAGTTTATGGAGCCAGAAGCAGATAGCTCCATATAATGGCCAGATGCTGTTACTGCAGCTCTGTTCCCATTGACTTCAATGGAAGATAAGAAGCAGTAATGCCACTATATAATGTATGGAGCCTGAAGCAATTGGCTTCATTTGGCTACCAGTGACAGTTCTGGCAACTCAACTTCTGGGAATACAAAATATCTCTTTGTTATGTCAAAATGTCATTTGTGATGTCTCAATGCCCCATTGTCATGTCTGAATGCCTCATTATCATGTCACAGAGCCCTATTGTGATACCACAATGCCTCTTATGATGTCATAAAACCCCATTGCGATGTCACAATGCCTCACTGTGTTGTCACAAAGTCCCTTTATAATGGTATATTGTGATATTGCAATGTGCCAGTGTCCCAATTCTCCAGTGGTATGTCACCATTGTTTCTTGTGGTGTCACAATGTCCCATTGTGATGTCACAACGCTCTTGTTATGATGGTACAATTGTAATGTCACAATGCCCATTGTGATGTCACAATGCCCTTGTTATGATGGTACAATTGTAATGTCACAATGCCCCATTGTGATGTCACTATGCCTCTATGATGTCACAATAGCTTATTGTGATGTCACAGTGCCTCTCTGTGATGTCATAATTTCTGCTGGGGAGTGGAGTCAAGGGCCACACCTAAGCCTCCACAATGTGCTAGGTTGGCGACCACAATAGGAATAACTACAATAGGTAATATCACGTTCATTTCCAATACCTCTATAAAAATAAAAGGGAAAAATAGTCAAAAACATTCAAAACCTTAAAATTTTTGAACGTGAAAACTGAAATTTTTCTGGTATTAGCGCAACCCATTGACCATATCTGAGCGGTTTGATGTTCTTCTTCCATCAGTTAAATTAAAACTATACAGAAAAAAACAGGCTAAATTAAAAGATTTACTGAAATAACAAGAAAATGAACATAAAATGCAACGTGTCTCGAAAGTATTTCCTTTATTCCTCCGGCACCCAGCAGCCCGTAGCCCGTATCTGAGCCGTTTGGCGTCATTCTTCCATATATTAAGCATTTCTTCTTTGTCATTATCGCCTCGATTCTCTTTCAGCTTTCGAGTGACATTTACCTTTAAAAATGTGCAGTCGTCTGCGTCCTAGAATTTCGTTCTTTTATCCCGCAATTGAAAGTTTAGAGAGGAAAAAACCCTCTATTGATGCGCAGGTTCATTGCTCCAGTGCATCTAATGTGAGATTGAAAGAAAGCCAAATGATTTTTGTTTAGCCTTCACTAAAGCTATATGCTCAAGTAGATAAGAGAAATCCCAATTAATCGCGGACGCTGCTTTTTTTTTTTTTTTCCCTATATTTGTCTGTTAAAAATCTCCAGAGAGCCGTAGCAGCTCGCTTGTTCATTCTACATCTGCCTGGAAAAAAACTAATTCTGCCTGACATTAGACTGAATAGGTTTCACTCTGTGCAAAGTGAAGGTTGATTACAATCCAACTCAATTGCACATGACCTAAAGAAAACAATTTTTACATAGCAATGAGCGCGCAGGATCCGACGCCTATCAAACTGTTTTGCAATCATAGCAGGTAATAAACATTTCCCACGGCGAACACAACGAGGGGGGACTCAACGGAATCGACTGAGATGCTTAAAAAAAAAAATTACAAAAAATTCCTTCAACGACGGTCCCTTAATTCCAATTAGTTTTTAAAGGTCCATTAATTTTCTAGTTCCAAAAAAAAAAAAAAAAAAAAAAAGTTAGAGCAACCCTTTAAACCCACTGAACCGTAAAAGCCATTTTCCTTAAAGGTTTTAAATTTGGGAATAGTCTCGTGAAATTTATTGCCTTGATGAGATATTCTTTGCCTGCAGTCAAAACGAGAATCAGATCATTGCTCTCTCTGCGTGACACCTATGTATTCTTGTGCACATCGGATATCATTAGGCTGGTAATAACACAGCCATCATCGCATTAATGTCTGAAAGGCTGGCTTTTTTTTTATTTTTTGCAAATTTTTTATTTTTTATTTATTTAATTATTTTGCTCATTTACACCTACAATGTAATAAAAAGCGGAGATTTAATGCAAAAACGAAAAATAAACAAAATGTACATAAAATGTATCAATCTGTGCCGGGTCTAGTACACAGAAGGGATCTCAAGTGCTAATGCTGTCTGCATGAAGATCATGAAAGGGCGTTGATTCCGAGCCACAGCCAAAAAAAATCTAAAAAAATATAAAAAATCTGAGATTTAATACAAAAAAACAAAAAACAAAGAAAAACAAACAAATTGTACATAAAATGTATCAATCTGTGCTGGGGTCTAATAAACACAATGGATTTGGAGCACAAATGTTGCCTGCATGAAGACCATGAAAGGGCATTGATTTCGAGCCACAGCCAAAAAATCTAAAAAAAAATAAAAAATCTGAGATTTAATACAAAAAAATAAACAAAATGAACATAAAAGGTATCAATCTATGCCGGGTCTAGTAAACAGAACGGATCTTTAGCACTAATTCTGTCTGCATGAAGATCATTAAAGGGCATTGATTCCGAGCCACAGCCAAAAAATCTAAAAAAAAAAAAAAAAAAAAAAAAATCTGAGATTTAATACAAAAAAAAAAATGTACATAAAATGTATCAATCTGTGCTCAGGTCTAATAAACAGAATGGAACTTAAGTACTAATGTTGCCTGCATGAAGACCATGAAAGGGCATTGATTTAGAGCTGCAGCCAAAAAAAATCTACCCCCCTCCAAAAAAAAAACAAAAAACAACATAATAAAAACCTGAGATTTAATACAAAAAACAAAACAAATGTACATAAAATGTATCAATCTGTGCCGGGTCTAGTACACAGAAGGGATCTCAAGTACTAATGCTGTCTGCATGAAGATCATGAAAGGGCATTGATTCCGAGCCATAGCCAAAAAAAATCTAAAAAAATAAAATATCTGAGATTTAATACAAAAAAATAAACAAAATGTACATAAAATGTATCAATCTGTGCCGGGTCTAGTAAATAATAGGGATCTCAAGTACTAATGCTGCCTACATGAAGATCATGAAAGGGCATTGATTCTGATCCACAGCCAAAAAAATCTAACCCCCCTCCCCAAAAAAAAGTGTAATAAAAAGCAAAGATTTAATGCTAAAACAAAAAAAAAGCAAAATGTACATAAAATGTATCAATCTGCGCTCAATTCTAATAAACAGAATGGATCTTGAGCACCAATGTTGCCTGCACGTAGACCATGAAAGGGCATTGATTCTGAGCAGCAGCCAAAAAAAAAAATCTAAAAAAAATTTGAAAAGCTTTTTGTCTCTTAAATGTCGGTGTCAAAAGGGAACACCCCGGCCCCGTCATCTATAGAACGCATTCCCTTGCTAATTACAACCCTCATTTGCACTGCGTGAAAGTCGATGCAGGGAATTATAGAAACGCTGATATCGGTGATGCAGGAAAATGGTTAAAATAAAGCGGCTGATGTATGAGGCGTTAAGTAGTTATTTCCTGTTTAATGGGACTTTGTAAGGCGGAGGTGGAATAGTCGATGGAAATGAGGTGAAGTCTGGAATGTAAAACAAGAAGGATGTGTAACTACCTGTAACAAAAAAGTGGCATTGTAGATTAGCACAAAAATGCCTATAGGTGGCGCCCTACATATTGTATCACATGAAGTACCATCATGTTCTGATCAGGGGACTCCAATCCTGGACATGAAGTTGCCACAGTGTAGTTAGTGCCATCACATAGCAGTATAGTTGTTTTCTTCCTTACCTTTCCCCCTTGTAAGGACATGTCTTGGTATGCGTGTCATAAGATGATCAGCTTTTCAAGACACTATGATTGCACTATATCAGCGACCTTTTGAGACCTTGGAGTGTCAAAATTCGTAAATAAACCAACCTGGCAGAACTCGGGTGCCGTGTCACATCTTTTTATGACCCCCACACAGTATCTGACCCCTTTTTATGGCCCCCACACAGTTTATGACCCCTTTTATACACTGCCACACACAGTATATGACCCCTTTTTTAAAGCCCACCCACAGTATATGACCCCCTGTTTTCCCCCCACCCCCACACAGAATAGCAGCTGATAATTTTTACTCACCTGTCCACGCTCCAGTCTTGGCCACCTTCTGCATCCTACATCTAGTGTCCTAACATTCTTCAGCATCGTAACGTAAGTGTAGCGCCGCCTAGAGGAGGCAGTGGAGGGCGGCCAGGACAGGAGCGTGAACAGGTGAGTAAAAATTATAGGCAGCTGTTTATTGCATAACACAATAAGTAGCTGCCGATTATAAAAAAATGCCCCCCCCAGGGAAGGTGCGCCCCTGCGGCTGCCATTTGGTACAGACATCTTTGACACGTGTCATAGGTCACCATTACTGCGCTATACTCTATGACAAGATGTCTATTCTATAAGTGTCAGCCACCAAGTGGTTATGTTAGGTTGTATACTCTTTATACCCCAGATAATAATATTGCTGCCCCCAGAAAGGTTTATAAACATAATAAACACTTATACTCACCTCTCCTAGGCTACCTCGCAGTTCTCTTCAGTTGTTTTTCAGTCTGCTGGGTGACATCACAAGTCTTGGGAAATGTTGAGTCCTGTGATTGGGCCTCAGTAGTCACATGGGTTGCACCGATATCATGATATTGAAGAGACCCCAGAGTATAATAATACCACTTCCTGTTCGGACCAAACAAGTTTGGTAAGTTAGTGTAGGTGCTTAGTGGTAGAGCTTTAGGGTGTGCAGAGATAGTGGTTATAACTGGGCCACTAACTTAGATGGGCCCACTGGCATCCCAGAGATGATGACATAAGAGAACAGGACACTTAATTACCCACCATGCTTGATTATACAATGCTTCTATATAGCCGTTTCTCCCTAACTTGACTGACCTAGTTGTTAAAAATACCAAAAAGTTACTCCTGACCCTGGCAGAGCAGGAAGCCATAGGTTTTCTGCCCTATCACTTTCCAACTTGTAGGCCACTAGCTGTCTTAGGCCTGCGGCCTATGAGCTGCCAAAAAGTGAGTGGTAAGTACCAGTTCTTTACTCACCCACTCAGCTCCATGGCTCCACACTTTCCTTCCTGGAGAAGAGAGAGAGTAGGGAAGCAGTGCGGTACTCACCACTGTGTGGGGGCGCTGAGGGGGAATATTAGACTATATATAAAAAATAAACTGTACTTCTAGCACCACCTATTGGGAAGGGTTGGACATTGACTTACAGGGTAGCGATTTGTCAACAGGTAGCACTAGATGCACAGCTTATTTTTTCAGAATGAGAGCTAATTTGCATAAAGTATCTCCCAGATCACCATCAAAGACCTCTTACCCAGGCAGCCAGTACCACGGTCTGCACCCATAAGAGACTCGCACAGCTGTCTGCAGGTTAGTGTCTATTATGATATTCATCCTAGTCAAGTTTCAAGGCCTGTTAAAGGGTCGAACACTGCTTTATAAGAAAGCCACTTTCTAACAGTTGGCGCTAGAGGTACCGCTTTCTTTTTAGAAGAGTGTTCATTTGCTACCTATTTCATAGAGGATAGCTGCATGATCTTTAAGACTGCTTACACCAACATGGTGACCTCCCCAAGAAGAAACAATACCCCCAGGATACTGTAACTGTGAACAAATGCTACCGTCTCCTCCACATCCTGTGTATGTTGTTCTCTTGGTCATATTGTAGTATCCCACTGGGAACGCTACAGAGGTAGTAGGATGAATTTGGCAATATATACAGCATTGATATTAGCGCGTGTGTTTAACATGCCTCTATGCCTTTAAGGAAGAACATTCAGTTGGGCTGAGTGTGGAGCTGATGGTATAACCCATAAATCAGGAGATGGGAATTATCCCTGCTTATATGGATATTGTGTGCAAGAGAAGTCTGTGGGGGTAAATTTATATGGACTGAATGACAGAAAGGTTCCATGAGACCACTTACCAAAGACCCCTAGGAAATAGACCATAGTTCCCTTCAAATCTGGGTGTCTTCTGCTGGACCATTATTGTGTTGGAGCTGAGCCTACCAAAGGATCATCTGGAACTCTGGTGGGCTAGTCCAACACTGTATTGACCTCTTACCTACAACCCTGCCTGCAGTCTGCAGTCAGACAGGGCAACCATTTTTGTATCTGCACCCTGCATCCAGGGCATTGCATCTTGTTAAAGCACACTGTGACTAAGGACTGCCCCAGAAAACGAGACCCATACTGCTACCTGGGAAGTACCATTTACAAGCTCAACTCCAACCCCAGTGGATCCTAGAGCATGTATCTCCAGTATCTGGAGGCTGTTTGGTTGTACTTTGTTCTTCTTTTGTAAACCATGTGTTTCTACATTTTGTAAACCATGTTTTCTGAGTCTCATTCCTGCACCTACCATCATGGGCACTCCAACCACCATCAGGCTCAGGCAGGCTTAGTACTTCTAGGATGTGCCCTGTGGAAACACTGCAACCATCATCAGACACTCTGCAGGCACCCTCAGCAATGCAACAGCCTAGGAGGAGCACTGGAGGTGACCACAATGATCACTACTCCCAACCTCCTGGTCTTCCTCCCAATAGGCTGCTGCAATATTCTTGCATCTTCGATACCTTTATTAGAACACTAAGAAAGAAAACATGCCTAGTCTGAAGTAAGACCACCCACATGACTGCCCACGTTTGCTGACATGCTGTTAGCCAACAATTCCAACTTTGGGTTTCACATTCATCTCAATGAATTGAGGAAAAAAACAGCTAAAAAATATGGCGAAAACATGCAATTTTCTGAACCAAATAACTGAAAAAATACATTTCGATTACTATTATCAATACCGTCCACATCCGCCAGCGCTATTGATACCATTACCCATTCGAGACGAGTACATTCAATAGCTCCATAATGGACTTAGGACCATTTGATGCCTTAAATATGATCTGTTGTGCCCCGGAGAGCATATTAAATGGATAAGACTCCACTGAATGGATCCGTGAGAGGTATTTAATCAGGGCTGGTTTGCCACTTTAATTGCTTTTTTTGCTTCCTTTTTTGGATTAGGGGTTATTAATCTACTGCATTATGTACAGTATGTACATTGTGCGAATGGCAGGGATTCCGCGCCTTCTGTACGGTTAATGGCATTACTACTGGGCTGTAAATGAAAGCTTATGGGACAGATCTGGGAGTCTGAATGTCAGCATACAATTAGAAATGTCAGTGCACTTCATGCATATTAGCCCTCCTCTCCTTACAATCAAATAGTTAATATCATGTGGGGGAGGATGCGGGCAGTGCGGAGTAGTTGCTGGGATACAAGAAGAGAACATAGAAATCTACTGAAGGAGGCTTTACTGAGGCAAGAGGGGAGGATTGTCACATGCAGATCTTAATGATTAAGACGCCGTTTATTGTTTTAACAAGAAGGGAAAAAAAAATTGCCTTTTGGAAATGACATTTTTGAATTTGTAATATCTATAGATGTAAAGTTCTACGTCTGTTCATTGGTGATGAGAAGTCAACATTCCCAAATCATAAATAAGAAGAAGTGTAAAAAATAGCAAAAATATTAATCATTACATTTTTTTAAATTTACATTCAAACCAATCTCAACAGTCATCTAAGCCAAGGGCGTAACTAAAGGCTCAACAGCCCTGGTGCAAAAGCTCAGCTTGAATTCCTCTGCACAACTTTTTTTCCCAACTGTAAATTTTAGTATCATTTACATTTCCCTTTACTTCTCTATCTGGCCCAGACCACCATGATGACTTCTTCACTACACACAAGCTTCCCATCATTCCCACCCTGTCAGTGCCCTACCCCTATAGTCATCATGTCCTCTTTATTGCAAAAGAATGAAGAGGCCCCAGAGTGTTATAATGATTCATGGGTGGCGAACCCAGAATTTTTGGAAAATTCGTAATGAACCCAGCTCATTATGAATGAGTCCCCTCAACTCCAGAAATCAGTAAGGAAGTCAAAGAAGTTTAACCAGCCTTAGTGTTGAGGGTGACCTTTGGGCTCCCTTACCTTTTGGACACCTTTCATAACATTATTATTATTATTATTATTATTATTGTTTATTTATATAGCACCATTAATTCCATGGTGCTGTACATTATTATAGTAATTCCATGGTGCTGTACATTATTATATTAATTCCATGGTGCTGTACATTATTATATTAATTCCATGGTTCTGTACATTATTAGATTAATTCCATGGTGCTCTGTACATTATTATAGTAATCCCATGGTGCTGTACATTATTATATTAATTCCATGGTGCTCTGTACATTATTATATTAATTCCATGGTGCTGTACATTATTATATTAATTCCATGGTGCTCTGTACATTATTATAGTAATTCCATGGTGCTCCTGTACATTATTATAGTAATTCCATGGTGCTGTACATTATTATATTAATTCCATGGTGCTCTGTACATTATTATATTAATTCCATGGTGCTGTACATTATTATAGTAATTCCATGGTGCTCTGTACATTATTATATTAATCCCATGGTGCTCTGTACATTATTATATTAATCCCATGGTGCTGTACATTATTATAGTAATTCCATGGTGCTGTACATTATTATATTAATTCCATGGTTCTGTACATTATTATAGTAATTCCATGGTGCTCTGTACATTATTATAGTAATTCCATGGTGCTGTACATTATTATAGTAATTCCATGGTGCTGTACATTATTATAGTAATCCCATGGTGCTGTACATTATTATATTAATTCCTTTGTGCTGTACATTATTAGATTAATTCCATGGTGCTTTACATTATTATATTATTACCATGGTGCTGTACATTATTATATTATTACCATGGTGCTGTACATTATTAGATTAATTCCATGGTGCTGTACATTATTATAGTAATTCCATGGTGCTGTACATTATTATATTAATCCCATGGTGCTGTACATTATTATATTAATCCCATGGTGCTCTGTACATTATTATATTAATTCCATGGTGCTGTACATTATTATAGTAATTCCATGGTGCTGTACATTATTATAGTAATCCCATGGTGCTGTACATTATTATATTAATTCCATGGTGCTGTACATTATTATATTAATCCCATGGTGCTGTACATTATTAGATTAATTCCATGGTGCTGTACATTATTATATTAATTCATTTGTGCTGTACATTATTAGATTAATTCCATGGTGTTTTACATTTGCGGATTTACATACGGTACACCAGATATACAAAACAGATAATACAAACAGTGATCACTGGCACAGTGGGATAGAGGGCCCTGCCCACAAGGGCTTACAATCTATGAGGGAAGAGGGATAGAGACAGAAGGTGGGGGTAGAGGCTGCTCAGGTGGTGGTGTGGTGACAGTAGTGTTATTGGAGGTTGTAGGCCTTCCTGAATAGGTGAGTCTTCAGGGCCTTCTTGAAGCTTGTGAAGGTGGGGGACAGTCTTATGTGTCTTGGTAATGAGTTCCAGAGTATGGGGGATGCCCGGGAGAAGTCTTGGAGATGATTGTGTGAGGAGCGGATAAGAGCAGAGCAGAGTAGGAGGTCTGTGGAGGATCGGAGGTTACGTGCGGGCAGGTAGCGGGAGATTAGGTCGGAGATATATGGAGGGGACAGGCTGTGGATGCCTTTGTATGTCAGCATTAGTAATTTGAATTCTATTCCCTGGGTGATGGGTAGCCAGTGAAGGGATTGGCAGAGGGGAGCGGCTGATGAAGAACGGGGGAGAGGGGTATTAAGCGAGCAGCACGGTTTAAGGTGGACTGAAGGGGGGGCGAGAGTGTTAGCTGGGAGGCCATGGAGAAGGGTGTTACAGTAGTCTAGGCGGGAGATTATTAGGGTGTGGACTAGCATTTTGTAGTTTCAGGGGTGAGGAAGGAGCGGATTCGGTGGATGTTCTTGAGTTAGAGGCGGTAGGAGGTGTTGAGGGTTTGAATATGTGGCTAGAAGGATAGGTCAGAGTCTAAGGTTATCCCAAGATAGCGGAAACATGGGACTGGGGTGAGAGTGGTTCCAATAATTCTGATAGATGTGTCAGGTAGGGGGTCGTGTGTGGAGGGTTGAAGATTATGAACTCCGTTTTCTCCATGTTGAGTTTGAGAAAGCGGGAGGAGAGAAAGGAGGCTACGGCTGCTAGACATTCTGGGACTCTGGACAACAGGGAGGTAATGTCTGGTCCAGAGAGATATATTTGGGTGTCATCAGCATAGCAATGGTAAGGGAAACCATGGGATTCTATGAGTTGACCAAGGCCTAGTGTGTAGATGGAGAACAGGAGGGGTCCTAGGACGGAGCCTTGGGGGACACCTACAGAAAGAGGGCGTGGTGGGGAGGTGGTGAGTGAGTGGGAGATGCTGAATGTGCGGTTGGTTCGGTATGAGGAGATCCAGGAAAGGGCCAGGTCTGAGATGCCTAGGGATGAGAGAGCATGTGACAGGAGGGAATGGTTGACTGTGTCAAAGGCAGAGGAGAGGTCGAGGAGGAGGAAGACAGAATAGTGACGATTGGCTTTGGCAGTTAGAAGGTCGTTAGTGACCTTGGTTAGGGCAGTTTCTGTGTAGTGATGGGGTCTGAAGCCTGACTGTAGTCTGTCAAAGAGCATATTGGACGAGAAATAGGAGGATAGTTCGGAGTGGACGTGTTGCTCCAGTTGACACTCCATCATGACACTTGGCGTGCCATGTGTCAGATGCCACACGGAGGAAGATACAGAGCGCTGGATGCCATGAGGAGGCCCAAAAGAGGTAATGGGAGGTGAGTATACATGTTTTTGTTTTATTTTTGTCACTTTCCCTGGGCTTCCAGCTATTATAGAGTATAATGATTTACTGGCAACAAATCCCAAAGGGTTGTCTGTGTAATGTAGGACAGGAGAAGTCCCCCAGAATGAGAGGTGGTCTAAAAGCTCTCCACCCTAACCGTGACATGAGGATCCTGGACGGGGCACCCACCACATTAACCCAAATATGAGGTTTGAAAATAGGTTTTCTAAAGTGGAAAAAAGCTTGGACAGTGGGTGCAGTGAAACCACAGTTCCAGAAATGTACAGAAAATGTATCACCTATTTTTTTTTTCACTATTTAAAACTTCTTGAAGCTGTTATCTAACCTCGACGGAAATGATCCATATCAAGCTCTTCCCCTGACTCCGCCTCTGAGGATCTCAGACCACACACAACCTGTCCTAATTAGGTGCTAGTATAAATTTCACATAAAGGATGGCACTGGCGGCCATTTTTTTACTACAGTTATATCCCCCTAAAGCTACTGTATCTGTTACTACTATCTACTCTATGTCCCTTTAAGGGCCATCACTTCTGTGATCCAGAGGGAGGATGTATTTTGTGAACATCAGCTTCCCCCATTTTTAGTAGAACTCACCTCTATCATGGTCTTTTTGAACGTCACCCTTTTTTGGGTGTGGGGTAAAGGGAGGCACATTCTTCTTCTGTGTGTCCACTATTTAATTTCAGTGTTAGATTATTTTCAAAATTACATGTATTTCTTTGAAGAAAATGTAAGGGATTAACTGTTTTTATTTTATGGGCTTTTTTTTGGCTGAAATGCATAATTTATTCGTCAGTGAGAACGGAGATTAGCGTGAGCCCCCTCACGTACATTACCTCCATATTTACATAAACACACCTTTCACTACACTGGCACGAAATGGAAGTCAAGTGTGTTTTAAAAGCCTGGTGTATTTTTGTGGGTTTTTTTTTTTTCTTCAAGCCTTTTATGTTACAAGCCATAAAATTAAACCAGCTGAAGACGAAGGAAATTGGGTTTTGTAGGCGTCAATGCAATATACTGCAAGTTTCTAAAGACTTTTTAAGATTTTTACTTGGTTAAAGTAAGTAATACTGTGCCCAGCACTAGTGGATAATGGACAAAATAGGAAAAAAAATTACCATATTGTAGCTGTGCCTGTAAAATAGTAAAAGTACTAAAATATATTGTAAAATCTTTCATGTAAAAAAAATAAATCTGTAGAAATTTATGATAAATTGTTGAATTTATGGTTCATCTTGAGTGCAGGAATAGAATGCTAGAACTACAGTGAAGACTGACACACGGATAAAGCAGTAGAAGGAGAAAGTGTTGAAGGTAATTATGTATGTAATGTAGATTTATATCCAAATTGGGCTCTATGGAAAGTTAGGAGATGAAGAGAGCCTATGAAGACTGTAATGTCTGCCATTAGAAGTTGTCACCCAGCATCTGTTAATTGGGTAGAAGGCCAAGATTGGTTTGCTGAGAAACAAGCTGATCATGGAAGGACATTTTGCTGGAACTACAGAACATCTTTACAGAACTGACTATCACATACCAATTGATTAGATGGGGAATATACTAAGTAGTGTTACAATCAGTACACCTGTAAATTAGTGCCACATATGCCCACAGGTTGTGTGTGGTATTGTGTCCCACCTAATTATTATACCCAGCCAGATGCAATACAGCAGCAGCAGCAGGCTAGCATAACCAAGATGGGAAGTTCCAGGGTTTTTGGGTATTCCCAGCCTAATAATACCAGTGTGCAGTTGCCCCAATTCATGATCATCACTAGATGGTTGGGTATTAGATCATACCCAGCTCTTCCCAGCACCTCTGGTAGAGGTGGGTGCCTGCATAATAATCAGTAACTTTTCACAAAATGGTCAAATGCATTTTTTTTCTAAATTCTCCCCATTCTGATTTTTTTCTCAGCTTTCCAGGACATTGTATGGAATATTAAATGGTACCATTACAAAGAACAATTTATCTCACAAAATATAAACCCTCAGACAGCTCTGTGAATGGAAAAATAAAAAAGTTATGGCTTCTGTAAGAAACAAAAATACAAAAAAATGAAAACGTGAAGAAAACTTAGATTTAGAAAGAGGACGGAATAGGTGTCTGATCACTAAGGGTCCCACCACTGGGATCCCTACTGATCACAAAATGGGGGTCCCCCTATGAGCTCAGCATAACCCTATTACAAGGTGCTGTCTAATCCTCCCCATTATATTTTCTAAAAACTTTGCTGGTATTTTCCATTCAGCAATCTTCCTATGAAGTCATTCATAATGTTCTTAGTTCATGTCTTAGAAATGACGCTGTTTTCTTGACATTGTCACAATGAAGGAATGATTTCTATGGGAATTGTTTCTCGTTAACCCGGGAAGCCCTTTCATTTGCGGCTATAGATTACACAATACAATTATGAAAAATTTATGATTAACCCTTTTAGTAGGGCACATAATATGACATATAATTAGAGTTAAACACTGTTTTATGTGACGGATAATTCTCAAAGAATAGAAGAATGTGCAAAAATGCTGTAACACAAAACAATACAGCGGGTAAAGGTTGACAGAGCCATCCACATGATTAAAATAATGTCTATGGAGCTTCTAGAGAATAAAATGTGTAAAATATGCCTTCTGTAGAGAAAAAAGGGCCCTATAGCAAAAGGTACAATGGGGCCCCTACTTATGTTTCTGCCTTTTTGGGGAAAATATTGCTCAATGCTATAGACAGGGTACATAGAAGTGAAACCTGGTCTTTTTTTTTCTACATTTATTTATGTTGCCTAGCCTGGAAGTGGGAATGCTAATGAGGAAAAAACAAGCTAGGCCCCTTCCTGTGGAGCCCGTAGACGCTGCAAGCCCATTTGAAGGGTACAAAGTAATGTTTTCTACTGTATTTATTTTAATTACTTCCCACCGCAGTCATTTTTCATTTTTTGCATTTCTGTTTTTACTTCCCACGTTCCAAAACCGTTCATGTTGTGTGAGGTCTTATTTTTTGTGGGACACATTGTACTTTAGAAAGGTAGCATTTAATATTCTATATGATGTACTGGGGTGCTGGAAAAAAAAATCAGAACAGGCTATGGAAAAAAAAAACTGCAATTATGCCATTTTCTTAACAATTTCAATTTTATAACATTCATGATACGTCCCTTATATTCTGTAGGTCGGCATGATCACAGTGATACTAAATTTATATAGTTTTTATTACATTTTAATCCGTTTAGAAAAAAAAAACTGAAAAATGAAATACATAAAATCAGTTTAGTCATCCTATGTGTACACAGCTGTGTAAGGTGTAATTTTTTGCAGCACAAGATACAGTTTTATTTCTACCTTTTTTGTTCATTTTTTTGATAATTTTTTATTTGTTTTTTTGTAACGTGAAATGGTGAAAGAAACGACAATTCAGCTATTGATTTTATTACCGCTGATATTTACCAGATGGGATAAATATATTTATAATTTAGTCATTTTTGGATACCTAATTTGCTTATGTTTTGATTATTTATTATTTATTTTAGGGAAAGGAGATTGATTTAAATTTTTATAGATTTTTTAAAAATTTTTAAATATTTTGCAAAAATGTATAAAAACGTTAACTTAGTTCCCATAGGGAACTTGAACCTGCTATCATTAGATTTCTTGTACCAAAAACTGAAATACTACTGTAGGGTCTGGGGGAATAACACCACTGGGTAGGAAGTAGGGGGGGGGAAACAGAGGCCAAAAGGAGAGTTAGTGTCTGCAGTCAGAGAGCTCTAGTGGAAACCCAATGGTTATGGTGCCCGCTCAACTTCAAATTGTAAAGCCGGAATGAATATATTACTGGTTGGTTTACTTTTAATTTAACTTTAAGGCAATATAGTGTAACAATATACTGCAACATATTGCCTCTGGGAATGTGCAGGTAATGGAAGAGAGAATTATACATGGGGATGACTGCATCTACTGTAGTACTGCTCACGGCAATAGAACCTCTGGATACAAAGGGTGCTGTAGAGCCCAATTCCCCCAATATATGTATTTTGGTCCAAATTATCTTATTTAATTATTTCTTTCTGAATGATTCTCTTATGCTAGGTCATGCGACATTCACTTTGACCTGATAAAATCTACAGGAGTTAAGCTGACTTCCTGCATGTTCCACAAGACTCTCCTGCCTTTCACTGACTACTGATGAGCAGACAATTCCTGTCACACAGTTATAATGAAGGAGCTCACAGCTCAGCCTGCCTAGCTGTATACTTATAGTCTCTTAGATTATTTAGGAGAATATAGTGAGAAGGATAACTATACTGAACCCCAGCAGGTAGATATAGTGCAGTCTCTAGCTGCTCATGTGATGCTCTGCTGTTGCATCATGGAATTGATAGCAAATAGGGATGAGCGAACTGATTCAGTTAGAACCCGATTCCACCAAATTTTCATCACCCATGAAACACTATTATACTATTATACTATTTTATTATTTTACAGTGCCCCCAGAAGTTTCTAAACTTTATTCAGTAGACATCTCCTTTAACTCTAAGAGTATTTTCCCAAGGACTTTTTTGCATTAGAATTTTGAAGCGGTTTCCGCATTAAAATCCTACTTAAAATATGCCTGACTCTCTCTCCCATTCCATTATTTGGGAGTTCACAGCAGATTTTTTTCTTCTGATTTTTTCAGCTAGAGGAAAACAAAAAGTCATTCCCTATCTTCAGGAGGATTCCACCTGAAACTCCCATAAAAATTAATGGGGGGCATAAAATAAACTCTGAAGAGGGTGAAGAGGTTTTTGAGGTGTTTTTGCAAAAATGCTAGAGGTTTTAGGAAACAGAACACTGTATGCTAGGCAAAAACATGTTTCCAAAAACTGCTTGATAAACCTCTTCAAAAACTGCTTCAAAATCTGCTTCGAAAACCTGAAGTACACTTTTTTGGCCTGACAACAAAATTATGTTTGAGCTTACTCTTACAAGGGGGTGAGTGCTGACATTTTGTAGAATCCCTACATGTAGGAGAGACATTTCCTGATGAGTAGAGATGGGAAAAACTCTGAAGATTTGGTTTGGGTTCCAATTGTTCGACCCAAAGATTAATTTTGGGTTGAATAAGTCACAAACCGGATGTGAAACTATTACACTCTGGGGTCTCTTCAAACCCCAAAGTATAATAAATGGAGGCTCAGGGGAGGTCTGAAAACATAATAAACAGTTATACTTACCTTCCCTCACCTATCCTGGGAATCGGAATCCTCATGGTGTTCCGCACTGCCTCGAGGGTCCTTTTCCAGCCTCCTCTGTGACATCACCAGCCTCCTTTGTGACATCATCAGCCTCCTCTGTGGGCCTCAGCAGTCACATAGGGAATGCCAATGTTGTGACCCCAGAGTATAATATTTTCACTATTGGTCTGCAGGTAAAAAACCCTCAAAGTTTTGGAAGTTTGTTGAAAAATTCTGGTAAAATCCGATTCATTCCCAACCAGTTCACTAATCTCTACTGAAGAATTAAAGCTGCACCATCTTTTCTGGTAATAGCCTCCTCTATTGTGGCGGAGAGTGCCCCCCTGTTCCTTATGGCCCCTGTGCAGCTTCCCACATTTGCTTTGAAGAAGCAAAGTATATGCTACCAATGTGTAGAACATGGACCAACTCTTACGAGGGTACCCACTACTGTACCCACCTGACCTGTCTATACACTATTGCTATCTCCCCATTGTCTGCCCTTCCATCTACCCATCCTGAATTTCTCCGCCATACCCAATTAAAATGCTCCTGACACATCCTCATTAGAACAATGCCGTTCTCTTTTGTACATCAGGTGATAACAAGGATGATAGATCTCTGTAGTTAAGCAAAGAGAAAAAGTGCTAATTGAGATTTGGATTATTATATATTTTTTTTTCTTACTTTTGATCCCATTGAGCTAATTGCGTCTTTCTACCACCGATAAAGAAATGACAGAAAGTCAAGGCTCTTAATTAAATCGAGTACTTACATCATCATTAGGGTCCTTAATATTCTATTTGGCTAGAACTTAGTAAGAAGGTGAATTATAGGACATTGTGCCGGGCACGGGAGGTAGAATTTATCGAAAGATAAGGAGTCATGTCAGTCGGCGGGAGTATGGCGGGGACACAGAGGTCAGTCGGGAAAATAATGGCCCCTCTACTCTTTACAGCTGCGCGTGAGATAAGTTAGGATTTCCCACCACACTCGTCTCTAAGCCAAGATACTTGTAGGAATTATTACCAATGTCTAAAAAGTGTAGGCTCCGGGAGATAAAAGGAATAATTGCTAAAAATGAGATGACTTTCATCGCCTGGTGAGTGGCCATGCTGAAGAACTTTATAATTTAACTAATAGCCTAGCAAAACTGCAGCTTCCTGTAACCTCAGCTGATACTACTCCATGATCCGAGATGTACAGTATCTATAAGACGGTGTTTACATCTGTCCGGAAGAAGAAAAACTGATCCATTGGTGCACAATGGACCTCATTGACTAATGGTTAGTAGGCTGAAAGAGGATAAATGTCCGTCAAATTTAAAGAGGGACCAGGTGGAGGACATGAATAAAAAATAGGGGTAAAAGAAAATTTTTGGTCTTTGCTACCTCCTGTTGATGCAAAAGAAGACGAAGAAAACTTAAGAAAATAACAAAAACCTGTAATGTTTAAGTCATTCTGCCCTAAGGGAGAAATTCATAGTGATGGTCAGACTGGGTTAACATTCATAACAGGGATTGTACACTAAACAAGTTTTCATAAAAATTTTTGATACAAATCATCTAAGGGCCGGTTCACATCTGCGTTTGGGTTTCCGTTCAGGGAGTCCGCTTGGGGACCCCACGAACAGAAACCTATAGCATAAAAAGCGGTTTACCTGGGAAACCACATGGACCCCATATGTATTATAGTAGTTATATTCTTGTACATAGGAGCAGTATTATAGTAGTTATATTCTTGTACATAGGAGCAGTATTATAGTAGTTATATTCTTGTACATAGGAGCAGTATTATAGTAGTTATATTCTTGTACATAGCAGTATTATAGTAGTTATATTCTTGTACATAGGAGCAGTATTATAGTAGTTATATTCTTGTACATAGGAGCAGTATTATAGTAGTTATATTCTTGTACATAGCAGTATTATAGTAGTTATATTCTTGTACATAGGAGCAGTATTATAGTAGTTATATTCTTGTACATAGGGGCAGTATTATAGTAGTTATATTCTTGTACATAGGAGCAGTATTATAGTAGTTATATTCTTGTACATAGGAGGCAGTATTATAGTAGTTATATTCTTGTACATAGGAGCAGTATTATAGTAGTTATATTCTTGTACATAGGAGCAGTATTATAGTAGTTATATTCTTGTACATAGGAGCAGTATTATAGTAGTTATATTCTTGTACATAGGGGCAGTATTATAGTAGTTATATTCTTGTACATAGGAGCAGTATTATAGTAGTTATATTCTTGTACATAGGAGGCAGTATTATAGTAGTTATATTCTTGTACATAGGAGCAGTATTATAGTAGTTAAATTCTTGTACATGGGAGCATTATTATAGTAGTTATATTCTTGTACATAGGAGCAGTATAATACTACCTGCTATGTACAACAATATAACTACTATAATACTACTCCTATGTACAAGAATATAACTACTATAATACTGCTCCTATGTACAAGAATATAACTACTATAATACTACTCCTATGTACAAGAATATAACTACTATAATACTGCCTCCTATATACAAGAATATAACTACGATAATACTGCTCCTATGTACAAGAATATAACTACTATAATTCTACTCCTATGTACAAGAATATAACTACTATAATACTGCTCCTATATACAAGAATTTAACTACTATAATACTAGCTCCTATGTACAAGAATATAACTACTATAATACTGCCCCCTATGTACAAGAATATAACTACTATAATACTCCCCCTATGTACAAGAATATAACTACTATAATACTGCCCCTATGTACAAGAATATAACTACTATAATACTGCTCCTATGTACAAGAATTTAACTACTATAATACTACCTCCTATGTACAAGAATATAACTACTATAATACTGCCCCCTATGTACAAGAATATAACTACTATAATACTGCTCCTATGTACAAGAATATAACTACTATAATACTACCTCCTATGTACAAGAATATAACTACTATAATACTGCTCCTATGTACAAGAATATAACTACTATAATTCTACTCCTATGTACAAGAATATAACTACTATAATACTGCTCCTATGTACAAGAATTTAACTACTATAATACTACCTCCTATGTACAAGAATATAACTACTATAATACTGCCCCCTATGTACAAGAATATAACTACTATAATACTCCCCCTATGTACAAGAATATAACTACTATAATACTGCCCCTATGTACAAGAATATAACTACTATAATACTGCTCCTATGTACAAGAATATAACTACTATAATACT
The DNA here is from genome assembly GCA_947044405.1 of Leptodactylus fallax. Lineage (NCBI taxonomy): Eukaryota > Metazoa > Chordata > Amphibia > Anura > Leptodactylidae > Leptodactylus > Leptodactylus fallax. The sequence goes on from CAMRHE010000766.1 coordinate 340,687, forward strand.
GCTCCTATGTACAAGAATATAACTACTATAATACTACCTCCTATGTACAAGAATATAACTACTATAATACTGCTCCTATGTACAAGAATATAACTACTATAATACTGCTCCTATGTACAAGAATATAACTACTATAATACTGCTCCTATGTACAAGAATTTAACTACTATAATACTACCTCCTATGTACAAGAATATAACTACTATAATACTGCTCCTATGTACAAGAATATAACTACTATAATACTACCTCCTATGTACAAGAATATAACTACTATAATACTGCTCCTATGTACAAGAATATAACTACTATAATACTGCTCCTATGTACAAGAATATAACTACTATAATACTGCCTCCTATATACAAGAATATAACTACTATAATACTACCTCCTATGTACAAGAATATAACTACTATAATACTACTCCTATGTACAAGAATATAACTACTATAATACTGCTCCTATGTACAAGAATATAACTACTATAATACTGCTCCTATGTACAAGAATATAAATACTATAATACTGCCCCCTATGTACAAGAATATAACTACTATAATACTGCCCCCTATGTACAAGAATATAACTACTATAATACTGCCTCCTCTGTACAAGAATATAACTACTATAATACTGCCTCCTATGTACAAGAATATAACTACTATAATACTACCTCCTATGTACAAGAATATAACTACTATAATACTGCTCCAATGTACAAGAATATAACTACTATAATACTACTCCTATGTACAAGAATATAACTACTATAATACTGCTCCTATGTACAAGAATATAACTACTATAATACTGCCCCCATGTACAAGAATATAACTACTATAATACTGCCCCCTATGTACAAGAATATAACTACTATAATACTGCTCCTATGTACAAGAATATAACTACTATAATACTTCCCCTATGTACAAGAATATAACTACTATAATACTGCTCCTATGTAGAAGAATATAACTACTATAATACTGCTCCTATGTACAAGAATATAACTACTATAATACTGCCTCCTATGTACAAGAATATAACTACTATAATACTGCTCCTATGTACAAGAATATAACTACTATAATACTGCCCCTATGTACAAGAATATAACTACTATAATACTACTCCTATGTACAAGAATATAACTACTATAATACTTCCCCTATGTACAAGAATATAACTACTATAATACTGCTCCTATGTACAAGAATATAACTACTATAATACTGCCCCTATGTACAAGAATATAACTACTATAATACTGCTCCTATGTACAAGAATATAACTACTATAATACTGCTCCTATGTACAAGAATATAACTACTATAATACTGCTCCTATGTACAAGAATATAACTACTATAATACTACCCCTATGTACAAGAATATAACTACTATAATACTGCTCCTATGTACAAGAATATAACTACTATAATACTACTCCTATGTACAAGAATATAACTACTATAATACTGCTCCTATGTACAAGAATATAACTACTATAATACTACGCCTATGTACAAGAATATAACTACTATAATACTGCTCCTATGTACAAGAATATAACTACTATAATACTGCTCCCTATGTACAAGAATATAACTACTATAATACTGCTCCTATGTACAAGAATATAACTACTATAATACTGCTCCTATGTACAAGAATATAACTACTATAATACTGCTCCTATGTACAAGAATATAACTACTATAATACTGCCCCTATGTACAAGAATATAACTACTATAATACTACCTCCTATGTACAAGAATATAACTACTATAATACTACCTCCTATGTACAAGAATATAACTACTATAATACTGCTCCTATGTACAAGAATATAACTACTATAATACTGCTCCTATATACAAGAATATAACTACTATAATACTGCTCCTATGTACAAGAATATAACTACTATAATACTGCTCCTATGTACAAGAATATAACTACTATAATACTACCTCCTATGTACAAGAATATAACTACTATAATACTGCTTCTAATATATAATAATAGAATTATTATACTGCCCCCTATGGAGGGGGTGTGTGGATATGACCAGGTAAGATTCTATGATATCTGCTATTAGCTTAGTTCTCTTGTATTTGCAGTCCGGACACTTCTCTGCTCTGTATAATTGGAATCCTTCATTATCAGATACAATTATAATGGTTATTAAAGCTGAGCGGTTTTACATGTAGGATGAAGCTTTAAGATGCAACCAAAGTTTCACTTAATGACAAGTTTTAACCTTATTTAACTCGAACATTTTGTTAAATATGGAAGGTCACGGTGGCTCGGTGGTTAGCACAGTCCGTAGAGACAGAGGGGCCACAAGGCTGACCCTAACCACTGGGTCATTGTCCCTTCCGCTCTATCCCCCTGGACTTTGTATTTTTATTGTTTTTCTATGAAATTGGATTTATGTTGTGCTTGCGAAGTGACAAATTAAAAGACACGGGCACTGAGGGTTAGAATCACAATGGGGCTGAGTTATTATGTCTTGTATGCCAGACCTTACCAGGACCTTTTCCCCAGTGAGTGGTATATTTGGGGCCCTTCTGGGGTCTCGCAAATAATCAGTCCGATACAGCGGATGAGCTGAAAAAGCTCAAGTACTCAAGTAGAGGCAGCAACATTATGGTTACAAAGAGCAAACTGGCTTGGTGGGTAAAGAGTCTAACAGACACCACAAACTGAACCCCTTTACTGCCACTAGACCACCAGGGATGCTAACATTAACCCCTTCACCTTCCTAGAACAGCAAAGATACTGACATGGACACCTTCACCACCTTACAGTAGATCAGCAATATTAACATTAACCCCTTCACTGCCCTAGACCACTAAAGATACTAACATTAACTCCTTTACTGCCATAGACCCTTATGTCCATTACTGTTCTAAACCACCAGAGACGAATCCTGACGTTTCCATTTTCTCTGCCCTAGACCACCAGGGACCCTTAAATAAACCCCTGCACTGCCATAGAGCAAAATACATTAATTCTTTCTCTAGGCCAGCGATCACCAGGCATACAGTCATTAACCCTTTCACTGCCCTACACCACCATGGATACTGATTTTAACTCTTTTAGTGCCTTTGAGCTCAAAGATACTTAAATTAGTCATTTCAATGCCATTGACCTCCAAGAATCCTGACATTATTCCTTTATTGCATTTACTGCCTTAGGTCACCAGAGATACTAACGTTAACCCCTTCCCTGCTCTAGACCACCTGAGATGAAGATACTAAGTATGCACTCCGTAAACAGAGCCCCAGGTAAACTGACATTAACCCTTTCACTGCTCTGGACCACCAAGGATACTAAAATCAGCTGATTTACAGCCCTCAATCTCCAGGGATACTTAGATTAGTCACTTTGCTCTCCTAGACCACCAAGAATCCTGACATTATTCTCTTATTCCTTTACTGCCTTAAATCTCCAGGAATACTGACATTAACCCCTTCCTTGTCCTAGACCACCAGAGAATACTGGTGAACACTGGTGAATAATGAAAATATTAACCCTGTCAGTCCACAGGGAGGCTGACATTAACCCCTTCTTCACCCTAGATCATCAAGAATACTTATATTTTCTCATTTACTGCCTTCAATCTCCAGGGATACTAAAATAAAGCCACACCATTGCCCTAGACCACCCAGAATCCTTATTCTTTTTATTGCCTTAGAGAACTAGGGATACTAATATGAGCCCCATTCCCTCTCCTAAGCCAACAGAGATCAGTACACAGAGCACCAGGCATTAACCCTTTCACTGCTGCAGACCACAAAGCTACTAGGACACTGTGATGCAGTGGTCTCCAAGTTCATGTTGTCTGCACCATGGCCTAAAGCATGGCTACCATCCGCTTGGAAAACAGTAGCATGCGCTGCTATGGTCCATGTGCAGTCCATTGTACACATCAATAGCACATGGAGCAAACATATGGCTGTGTGAATGAAGTCTTAGCAAGAGTATTGAGCACAAACACCCAATGACCACTCCTGATGATTCAGGGACAAATACAGAGACATTTTCATTTTCTTGTAACTTGTTAGATTTCCTTCAAGTATTACTGAATACAATGTTGTGCTATAACAGCACACTGTGCCAACTGCTCAGCTCTGCTACATCCTACTGTCTAGTGTTTCTTATGTTTTATAACTTTATCTTTTCATTACTTGCAAATAACTTTAACCTGTCCCCCTCGGAACGTCCTAGTTACAGAGATCTGATATATCTATACCAACGGTCCAGAACATTTCTCATTCCATAGTCACTTGTAAATTCCCTTATTTCTAGTCATTTTGGACCCAGTTTCTCAGAATCGCCTTCTCGATGCCGCAGCTTATTAACTTACCTCAATGATTCCAAGTATAAACCCATTTATTTCCCCATCGGCTCAGTCTTTTGTATTTTCACCCTTGTTATTATGTATCTTTATACTATCTATTACTGTATTATAGACACAATGTATCATTTATCTCACTCATCGACATTGTATCTTCACACACAGCTGAGGAATTGACAATGGGAACATGAAAGGTGAGTATATGAATCTGGGGTCTAAAAACTTTTTATTTCCAGTTCTGTGCAAAAGTTTTAGGCAGTATGGGAAAATGATGTAAAGAACGAATGCTTTCAGACATAGAAGGGTTAATAGTTTATTTTTGTCAATTATCAAAATGAAGTGAATGAAGAAAAGAAAAATAGATAGATATGAGATAGATAGATAGATAGATATGATAGATAGATATGAGTTAGATATGAGATAGATAGATAGATAGATAGATGTAGATAGATAGATAGATAGATTGAGATAGATATGAGGATGAGATAGATAGATATTAGATAGATAGATAGATATGAGATAGATAGATAGATAGATTGAGATAGATTGAGATAGATAGATTGAGATAGATATGAGATAGTTATAGATAGATAGATAGATATGAGATAGATAGATAGATATGAGATATATACAGTCATATGAAAAAGTTTGGGCACCCCTATTAATCTTAATCATTTTTAGTTCTAAATATTTGGGTGTTTGCAACAGCCATTTCAATTTGATATATCTAATAACTGATGGACACAGTAATATTTCAGGATTGAAATGAGGTTTATTGTACTAACAGAAAATGTGCAATATGCATTAAACCAAAATTTGACCGGTGCAAAAGTATGGGCACCTCAACAGAAAAGTGACATTAATATTTAGTAGATCCTCCTTTTGCAAAAATAACAGCCTCTAGTCGCTTCCTGTAGCTTTTAATCAGTTCCTGGATCCTGGATGAAGGTATTTTTGACCATTCCTCTTTACAAAACAATTCCAGTTCAGTTAAGTTTGATGGTCGCCGAGCATGGACAGCCCGCTTCAAATTATCCCACAGATGTTCAATGATATTCAGGTCTGGGGACTGGAATGGCCATTCCAGAACATTGTAATTGTTCCTCTGCATGAATGCCTGAGTAGATTTGGAGCTGTGTTTTGGATCATTGTCTTGCTGAAATATCCATCCCCGGCGTAACTTCAAATTCGTCACTGATTCTTGTACATTATTCTCAAGAATCTGCTGATACTGAGTTGAATCCATGCGACCCTCAACTTTAACAAGATTCCCGGTGCCGGCATTGGCCACACAGCCCCAAAGCATGATGGAACCTCCACCAAATTTTACAGTGGGTAGCAAGTGTTTTTCTTGGAATGCTGTGTTTTTTTGACGCCATGCATAACGCCTTTTTGTATGACCAAACAACTCAATCTTTGTTTCATCAGTCCACAGGACCTTCTTCCAAAATGAAGCTGGCTTGTCCAAATGTGCTTTTGCATACCTCAGGCGACTCTGTTTGTGGCGTGCTTTCAGAAACGGCTTCTTTCGCATCACTCTCCCATACAGCTTCTCCTTGTGCAAAGTGTGCTGTATTGTTGACCGATGCACAGTGACACCATCTGCAGCAAGATGATGCTGCAGCTCTTTGGAGGTGGTCTGTGGATTGTCCTTGACTGTTCTCACCATTCTTCTTCTCTGCCTTTCTGAGATTTTTCTTGGCCTGCCACTTCTGGGCTTAACAAGAACTGTCCCTGTGGTCTTCCATTTCCTTACTATGTTCCTCACAGTGGAAACTGACAGGTTAAATCTCTGAGACAACTTTTTGTATCCTTCCCCTGAACAACTATGTTGAACAATCTTTGTTTTCAGATCATTTGAGAGTTGTTTTGAGGAGCCCATGATGCCACTCTTCAGAGGAGATTCAAATAGGAGAACAACTTGCAATTGGCCACCTTAAATACCTTTTCTCATGATTGGATACACCTGGCTATGAAGTGCAAAGCTCAGTGAGGTTACAAAACCAATTTTGTGCTTAAGTAAGTCAGTAAAAAGTAGTTAGGTTTATTCAAATCAATAAAATGATAAGGGTACCCAAATGTTTGCACCGGTCAAATTTTGGTTTAATGCATATTGCACATTTTCTGTTAGTACAATAAACCTCATTTCAATCCTGAAATATTACTGTGTCCATCAGTTATTAGATATATCAAATTGAAATGGCTGTTGCAAACACCCAAATATTTAGAACTAAAAATGATTAAGATTAATAGGGGTGCCCAAACTTTTTCATATGACTGTAGATAGATAGATATGAGATAGATAGATAGATAGATAGATAGATAGATATGAGATAGATATGAGAGAGATAGATAGATAGATGAGATAGATAGATAGATAGATAGATAGATAGATAAATATGAGATAGATATGAGATAGATGAGATAGATAGATAGATAGATAGATAGATAGATATGAGATAGATAGATAGATAGATTGGAGATAGATAGATATGAGATAGATAGATAAATATGAGATAGATAGATAGTAGATGAGATAGATAGATAGATAGATATGAGATAGATAGATAGATAGATAGTATGAGATAGATAGATAGTAGATAGATAGATAGATATGAGATAGATAGATAGATAGATAGATAGATAGATAGATAGATAGATAGATAGATATGAGATAGATCGATCACACTTGTAGATTTTACTTCAGTCTCCCATCTGCTTAAGGCTATTGTTATTGGAGCATGGCTCTGGATCCTACTTGCCCTGTGTTCACACTGTAGACCTGTTTTGGGCCCAGGAGAGATATGTCTTAGTGCAGGTTCCCATCTGAATGAGATCGCCTTGTCAGGGTAGATACAGGGATTCTTACTGTTTGGACTAATATGTCTGAATTTTCTGTGTTTTGTAGATAGATATGAGATGCTTGAGAAAGGTTCGGTCACTTGGGACCAAAGTTATTTGTGACATGGAATAAAGAATCCACTTTCTGGCACTAGGTGTGAATAGACTTCTAACCAGGGTCCATAGCTTGCACCCATTTATACCTACACTGTGCTGGTTTTTTTCTCTAGATATGAGATAGTTAGATAATACATCTGATTCTTGTTTCTATGGACATTATCTGCATATTCCCATTGATGGCCACAATGTATCTGCTGGATTTCTATTGTTACATTTACACCTTCTGTAATAACAGATATAACTGGACTTTCCCTTCCGTCGTCTTTCCTGCTCTCAGATATTGCTTTGATCTCCATTTGTACAGCTGAACAGTCAGGGTCACCGAGGATAAAATAAGTCTGACATAGCAGGTAAGCCCGAGATGGAGGGAGAAAATAAAAATAAATGTAACAAAAACTAAAGGCAAAAAAAACCCATCGGTGTCAAGAGCGAAAATTGAAAAATGGGAATGTGTTACACTAAGTTCAGAAAGAAAGTAAATGAATGGAGACTGCAGAGCAGGACGTAATATAAAGACACCTGGAAGAAGAGCGGACTCATACCAAGTGTATAAAGGGCCACTTACCTCTGTACTGGCAGCTAGAGATGAGCGAATCGAAGTTGCAGAAGTGGAATTCGATCCGAATTTCAGGAACGATTCGATTCGCATCGAATCCGAATTTCCTCTCTCTTCGTGGTAACAAATCACATTAAGTTCAAAATGGCTGCTGTACATATTAGGACTTGTGTAAGAGACACCAATGTTGTCTTAACTCATTTGCTGTATAAACTGTTAATGTTGAATGTATTCTGTGATCTGTCCTTAAGACAGCACCATGTAATGTGACATGATGCTGGAGTGAGACCCCCCCCTTTATGTCACCTGCCTGTCTGCAGACAGAGTGTGAGCAGAGAACAGGAAGTGACGAGACAGAGACACACCATCTTGGCAAGTGTTGTATTGAACTGGTGTGGAGATTTTCTGTACAGCTAAGCTGACTTGGTCCAGAGACAAACAGAGTGTAAAGAGCAACAGGACTAGTGAGCCACGTGAAGGAACTGTGCTCAGTGGCTGACAGTGAGACTGACATTGTGACTGTGTATATGGATACCACAGATAGAGACCGCAGTGCTGTTGATGTACTGGACGGCACCTGCTAAACCCGGCTACATCCCAGCCAGTGTATGGATTCGCAGGACTGTCAGTGTGCTGAGTGGAATCTGCTGTTGGATTACATGCATCAGTTGGTCCCTGTCTGTTAAAGAGGACTCATCTCCCAAGATCCTGATAACCGTGAGGAGAGGACCCACATAAGAAAGGACCGACGGGCCCCACCGCGCCCACAGCGAGCGGCCACCTGGCCACTGGGGAAGGGGTCCCCAAATGTGAAGTCAGGGTCAGTTAGGGATAGTTGAGTAATGTCACAGGCCATCGCAGAAGTGGCAGGTAAAATAAAACCATCAAATTTCCTTAAATTCATCTATATTATATTTCTCCCTTCATTTCCTTAACCCTTTATTAACTATAGTAAATATATATTTTTCTGCCTGCGTGTGCGTCTTCTGGTTGCGGTCCCCACCTGCCTTCTCGGTTCCACTTGGGGCAAGGAACTCTGGGAACGCGGGATCACCCACAATCTGTGGGTTTAAGTCAGTATAGAGGTTAAGGGTTAAATCTCAGGAGGTCTAGGGTATTGAATGGCTTTGTTGTATATTGCACCACCACCAGGGGGAGCTCACTGAAGTTAGATTATTTCTTCTATTTTAATGCTGATTGTATTCAGTGAGCGCCTCCTACTGGTGGCTGCAGGAAGTCAACTTTTTGTAAAATAAGGTTATGTTCACCTCTGTGTCAGAGTCCATCCGGCACAAAGTCCTGAAATTGTGATGTCAGGGAGAAAATAAGGGATACCCAATGGACCCCATTATAGTCAATGGAGTCCCTTGGAACTTGTCCGTCAATACACAGACTTTTTTATTGTTTAATGAAGAATAATTAAAAAGCCCTCCAAAAATTCAAACTATAGGAACACTTCAATATTCCTATCACTAGGTGGAGCACTACAGCACAGCACAGCACTCATGTCAGGGGTGTAGGTAAGGGGTAACCAGGGCATGTACCGCGGGTGATGGTTTTCAGTGAGGGCGCCAACAAGACACTGTTATGTATTTAGATGCAGATTAAAGGTTGTGAACTGAGCCTTTGCTATAGCTCTGCTCATGAGTGAGTCTCACCGTCACAGCACACCGTGTGGTCAGATATGGTATTACAAGTACAATCTTTCTAATGTGAAGCCTTACAATGACTGGAACATGAACTACACAAAGGGTTAACCTCTTGTCACACTGGAGAGAGTGAGATGTAAATGCAGATGCGCGGTCTCTGTGAGTGGGATTATAAGTCATGCACAGTTATCTTCCCTCCCATGTAACTCACGCTCCAGGTGCTAATAATACTGCCCTGTGATAATGTGATCTGTGATGGTGCACCTGCGACCTGCCATTCCTCTCCCGGACAGCGGTGCGGTTACTATTCTGTCGTCTTTGCGTCATTCACTGGACGGAATCCAATTTATCCTCCTACGTTTCGTGGCCGGGTAAATAAGTGAGTGTCAGACAGAACTGCGGATGATTTAAATCGAGCTCGTCCCATCTGGAAACCTCTGAATTTTCATTATTTGTACGATTATTTCTATTTATTCACCGAGGGTCGAGGCAGAGAAGGAAATAAAGGCAATTGTAGTTTGACGTTGTAGTCTACAGTGGTCAGCCCAGGTCCTGATACAATACCGGGCCCAAACCTCAGCAGAGCTGGCATCAGCTACAGGACACATGGCGCGGCTACCAGTGCAAAGGCTTTGGGCATGACAATATTGCCACAACAGTGGGGCTGTCTGATCTGATGATACAGTTCAGCTAAAAATATTGTGCCATAATCAGATCGCAAAGTGTCCCCTAATAACCAGCTATAATCTGTTGGGAGCCTGAAAGTAAGCAATCAATGTCCCTGCAGCACCACCACTGGGGAAATTAAGTATTACACAGTGTCCATTCACTATGGGACATTATACTGTGTGGAGGAGCCACTATGGGACATTATACTGTGTGGAGACCACTATGGGGCATTATACTGTGTGGAGGGGACACTATGGGACATTACACTGTGTGGAGGAGCCACTATGGGACATTATATTGTGTGGAGGAGCCACATGGGACATTATACTGTGTGGAGGGCCACTATGGGACATTATACTGTGTGGAGACCACTATGGGGCATTATACTGTGTGGAGGGGACACTATGGGACATTACACTGTGTGGAGGAGCCACTATGGGACATTATATTGTGTGGAGGAGCCACTATGGGACATTATACTGTGTGGAGGCCACTATGGGACATTATACTGTGTGGAGGGGCCACTATGGGGCATTATACTGTGTGGAGGGGACACTATGGGACATTATACTGTGTGGAGGGGCCACTATGGGACATTATACTGTGTGGAGGGGCCACTATGGGACATTATACTTTCTGTAGGCCACTTTGGGACATAATACTGTATGCAGGGGACACTATGGGACATTATACTGTGTGGAGGGGACACTATGGGACATTATACTGTGTGGAGGGCCACTATGGGACATTATACTGTGTGGAGGGGCCACTATGGGACATTATACTGTGTGGAGGGGACACTATGGGACATTATACTGTATGCAGGGGCCACTATGGGACATTATGCTGTGTGGAGGGGGCACTATGGGACATTATACTGTGTAGAGGGGCCACTATGGGACATTATGCTGTGTAGAGGGGCCATAATGGGACATTTTACTGTGTGGAGGGGCCACTATGGGACATTTTACTGTATGGAGGGGCCACTATGGGACATTATGCTGTGTGGAGGGGCCACTATGGGACATTATACTGTGTGGAGGGGCCACTATAGGACATTTTACTGTGTGGAGGAGCCACTATGGGACATTATACTGTGTGGAGGAGCCACTATAGGACATTATACTGTGTAGAGGGGCCACTATGGGACATTATACTGTGTAGAGGGGCCACTATGGGACATTATACTGTGTGCAGGGGCCACTATGAGACATTATATTGTGTAGAGGGGCCACTATGGCATAACTTGGCCACTATGGGACATTATACTGTGTAGAGGGGCCACTATGGGACATTATACTGTGTAGAGGGGCCACTATGGGACATTATACTGTGTGCAGGGGCCACTATGGGACATTATATTGTGTAGAGGGGCCACTATGGGACATTATACTGTGTGGAGGGGACACTATTGGAAATTATACTGTGTGCAGGGTCCGCTATGGGACATTATACTGTGTGGAGGGGCCACTATGGGATATTATACTGTGTGCAGGGGCCACTATGGGACATTATACTGTGTGGAGGGGCCACTATGGGACATTATACTGTGTGGAGGGGCCACTATGGGACATTATACTATGTGAAGAGGTTGTCCAGAGATTGGTTCAAAATATTTTTTTCCCTATTTTTCTCCTCTAACACCTAGGTATGCGTTATCAGGTGCGTCTTACAAAAATACGGTATATAAATATGGTATCGATGAGATCATACTGACCTGCAGAAGAAAGGTAACGCGTCATTTGAGCACATAGAAAATGCTGTAAGAACCAAACCAGAAAGAAAATAGTGAAACTCCTTTTCCCATTAATTTTTTTCTAGCTTCGCAGTACATTGTAGGTAATATTACTCGATGTTCATAGAAAGTACAACTTGTCCTGCAAAAAAATAAACCCTAATATGTAGAAATATATAAACGTTATGGCTTTTGGCAGGCAGGTAATAAAGAATGAAAATGCAGGAAAAATATCAGTGTCCTGAAGGGGTTAATCTGGGCATTCTCTGTATAGAGGGCAGGGATTCACTCGTCTTACAAAATAAAACAATGTAACACCATAAAAAAACATTCTGCATGATAGATATAGAGATGTAGCAGAGCCGAGTTTGTTGCCCTTTGTGCTTTTGAATTGTTCCCTTTCACACGTATATATTGTGCGCTTATCATTTCTATAGGATTTATAAATCCTCCTTATTCATTATTCCAAGACGAGTTCTGCTCCGCAGAATAATAATGAACCCAAAAATCTGAGGGATTGCTGTTTTTTTTTTTTAGGCTGAGCATTAAAAACCAGAATATGTGATTACTTTGAAGAGCTCTGCCAAGATGACTTCAACAGCTTGAAAACTGCTGATAAACACCGTCAAAAAAACATCCAGGAGCAAAGTTCATTCAGGCACTGCCTGCCCAGATAGACTTGGATGACTGCCACCGGGAGAATCAGATGTCGTCTGGACCGGGGTTGCAGGAGACAATCTGTTCCAGTAGCGCTGGGGCCTGAAGACGAGTCCCTACATCAATAATACAATGTTCACTGTCTTTTCATCTTCAGAAAATATTCTACTTGAAGGCTCGGCGGCTATGGAGGAGGACGTCGTCAATAGACCCAATTCCCACCATTGTCCAAACCGCTATCTCGCGAGGTCTGGAGGAGATTCTAAATATTCACGGTGTTACTATAATGTAATCTGTCGTTACCGTACTCATCCAATATTTGCTAAGACATAAAATTATGTTGGGTAAAAATTCCATTTTATCCGTCTCCCATTCACGGCCTTGGGACACCCTTCGGAGACAGATTTGACTATGGTCCCAAAATCTATGCCTTTATCTCACCCTCCTGGTGTTATAACCTGGTGCTTGTAGTCTGACTCCTTTGTTATTGACCTCTGGTTTGTCTTCTAAGTCTCTGTTTGTTTGTCCCATCTTTCTAAGGCATAAAAAAATGGATAAAAATTCCATTGTACCCGTCTTCTGTTGACAACTTCAGGCCCCTTCCTACTGAGGCAACTATTGCCCCAAAATATGTGCCTTCATCTCAGCCTCCTGGTGTTATCACCTGGAACTTGTAGTCTGACTCCTTGGTTATTGACCTCTGGTTTGTCTTCTATGTCTCCATTTACTTGTCCCATCTTGTTCTGCTTCTCCTGATGTCAACTCCTGGATTTATTTCAGCTGTTTGAAATTTTTCTAGTTTATACCTTCAGTTCTGACACCTGAATAATTCTGGAGCTCTGGAGTATAATACAGGATGTAACTCAGGATCAGTACAGGATAAGTAATGTAATGTATGTACACAGTGACTGCACCAGCAGAATAGTGAGCGCAGCTCTGGAGTATAATACAGGGTGAAGCAGGACAGACAGAAAAAGAAATGACACAACGCACCACAAAAACGCAGCCCCGAGTATAATACAGGATGTAACTCAGGATCAGTACAGGATAAGTAATGTAATGTATGTACACAGTGACTGTACCAGCAGAATAGTGAGCGCAGCTCTGGAGTATAATACAGGATGTAACTCAGGATCAGTACAGGATAAGTAATGTAATGTAATGTATGTACACAGTGACTGTACCAGCAGAGTAGTGAGTGCAGCTCTGGAGTATAATACAGGATGTAACTCAGGATCAGTACAGGATAAGTAATGTAATGTATGTACACAGTGACTGCACCAGCAGAATAGTGAGCGCAGCTCTGGAGTATAATACAGGATGTAACTCAGGATCAGTACAGGATAAGTAATGTAATGTATGTACACAGTGACTGTACCAGCAGAATAGTGAGTGCAGCTCTGGAGTATAATACAGGATGTAACTCAGGATCAGTACAGGATAAGTAATGTAATGTATGTACACAGTGACTGCACCAGCAGAATAGTGAGCACAGCTCTGGAGTATAATACATGATATAACTCAGGATCAGTACAGGATAAGTAATGTAATGTATGTACACAGTGACTGCACCAGCAGAATAGTGAGTGCAGCTCTGGAGTATAATACAGGATGTAACTCAGGATCAGTACAGGATAAGTAATGTAATGTATGTACACAGTGACTGTACCAGCAGAATAGTGAGTGCAGCTCTGGTGTATAATACAGGATGTAACTCAGGATCAGTACAGGATAAGTAATGTAATGTATGTACACAGTGACTGCACCAGCAGAATAGTGAGCGCAGCTCTGGAGTATAATACAGGATGTAACTCAGGATCAGTACAGGATAAGTAATGTAATGTATGTACACAGTGACTGTACCAGCAGAATAGTGAGCGCAGCTCTGGAGTATAATACAGGATGTAACTCAGGATCAGTACAGGATAAGTAATGTAATGTATGTACACAGTGACTGCACCAGCAGAATAGTGAGCACAGCTCTGGAGTATAATACATGATATAACTCAGGATCAGTACAGGATAAGTAATGTAATGTATGTACACAGTGACTGTACCAGCAGAATAGTGAGCGCAGCTCTTGAGTATAATACAGGATATAACTCAGGATCAGTACAGGATAAGTAATGTAATGTATGTACACAGTGACTGCACCAGCAGAATAGTGAGCGCAGCTCTGGAGTACAATACAGGATGTAACTCAGGGTCAGTATGCTAATGTATGTCCACAGGTAATAGATTGTCAAGACGACCCTTTAGCTTTTCCAAGCAGAATGACGCATTCTATGGTCTCTTTCTCTTTAATGGTCTCACAATGTTTAGTCTCCAGAAGTCTGTGAAATAGTGTAAGTGCTGCCCTTCATCATGAGCTGGCAGAGCAACAAGACTGTGCGCTTTGATTATACTGACCCAGGAATCTCTCTCTATAAAATACTTGCATAAAAATGTAACTGGTAAGATCTCCCCCGCCGGGCTATAATGTGCTTATTTTTTTACATGTCAGGCAAAGTGCTATCATGTGAACATTGTAACATTAGCGAAATTAATTCATAAGCCAATTCTGTCTGTCACTGACTTCTATCTAAATGCATGCTCAGCGTGCGACAAGGAAAATTGCCTTCCAGAATAGAGTGGGAAACAGAAGATGGAATCTGCGTCCCCTCCATGTTACTGTCGTTGGATAGAAGCCGCCAGTTATTGCCCTTTATTTGCATGGAGATCCTAAAATAATTAAACCGGACGTTAATAGCGTCCTCGGCCTCCAAATGTTTTCTGAAATACACAGGGATCCTCAATCTCCCCTCGCGAAAGGTCAATATCCGGCAAAGGCTGCCGAGCGCCGGGGAAGAGTAATGATGGCTGATTTAACGGCGTGGGCTTGATTCTGTTTTTCTAATGTCTTAATGGCGCTATTGTATCGAATTAACTCCGCGTTGGTATTTTAGTCTATGACACAATATTTGTAGCAAATATAAAAGGAGGGAAAATTATCCATGTATTGTATGAGTTGTATACATCTCCCATCGCATGTCCGCACACAATGAGGCCTCTCGCGCTGCACTTGTTCTGTGGAATGGTCTCACTACCGCACACCATCAGACTTGCCCCTAACATTCAAGGAGGTCTATTTCACATCTATATAACCAGGGGTGAATTATAATAAGGGCAAAATGGGTGGCTGCCTGGGACAAAAGGCTGCAAGGGGGCCCACCAGCAAGTAATTGCCCATTTGCCCCCATTATGATCCGACTGCATCCACCGATACAGCTGATTATTGTGGCGGGGCGCAGGAGTCTACAGGAGGTATTTGTTGTGGGAACCTCACAAGAGTCACTTCGCAAATATTTCTGTGGGTCTTCATGCAGTTTCATTTGGACCGAACATGTCCAAGCCAGGCATGTTCTTATTATACTGTGGGGTCTCTTCAGACCCAGGGCAGGTCCCTGTGGGCCTCTTCTCGCCTTCTGAATGACATTGGGGATTGCTGAGGCCTGTGATTAGACTTTAATGGTCATGTTGAACCCAACAATTTGGAAAATTTGTATCAAGAACAGGTTCAGTCATTCCTATGTATGTAGTTTTTTCATTATATTATCATAGGGGCATTATACTGTATGGAGGGGCCACTATGGGACATTATACTGTATAGAGGGGCCACTATGGGACATTATACTGTGTTGAGGGACCACTATGGGACATTATACTGTGTACAGGGGCCACTATGGGACATTATACTGTGTACAGGGGCCACTATGGGACATTATACTCCATGGAGGGGCCACTATGGGACATTATACTGTATGGAGGGGCCACTATGGGACATTATACTGTGTTTAGGGACCACTATGGGACATTATACTGTGTACAGGGGCCACTATGGGACATTATACTCCATGGAAGAGCCACTATGGGACATTATACTGTATGGAGGGGCCACTATGGGACATTATACTGTATGGAGGGGCCACTATGAGACATTATGCTGTGTGGAGGGGCCACTATGGGACATTATACTGTATGGAGGAGTCACTATGGGACAATATACTGTATGGAGGGGCCACTATAGGACATTATACTGTGTGGAGGGGCCACTATGCGACATTATACTGTGTACAGGGGCCACTATGGGACATTTTACTATGTGCTGGGGCCACTATGGGACATTATACTGTATGGAGGGGCCACTATGGGACATTATAATGTACGGAGGAGCCACTATGGGACATTATACTGTGTGGAGGGACCACTATAAGACATTATACTGTGTGGAGGGACCACTATGGGACTATACTGTGTGAAGGGGCCACTATGGGACATTATACTGTGTGAAGGGGCCACTATGGGACATTATACTGTGTACAGGAGCCACTATGGGACATTATAGATCCAGAACAGATAAACTTATAATGTATTTCCTAGTTTGTGCCATAAGTTGCTGATTTATGAACTCATCCTTAAAGGGAGTCTATCAGACTAATGACTGGACCTTGTAGGGCAGTGTCTATACTTTCTGCAGACATGAAGCCCCAGCAGAAGAAATGCCAATAAAGACCATTTCAGCTAATTTGCATAACAATTAAATCCTGAGTTTCATAAAATGGAGCTACAATGCAGAATAAGAAAGACATCTTTGGAAAATGTAGGTGCTGCCCTACAAGGTGCTGCCATTAGTCTGGTGCCCCTTCTCTTGCTGACAGGCTCCCTAAAAGATAGAATTCTGCAAATATCTCCTCTCCACTGTCACTGACTACGCTGTGTCATCCACCAACCTGGGGGTCTTATTGCTGGAAGCCCCCATCAGCTTCATGCGGCAGGCATGGGCATGTATAAAATCATGGAGTGTCTTTGCAAAATTCAGAATGGATCCTACTGCTGTTACATAGATAAAATGACATCCCCTGCTGTTAATTACTTCTTATTGCGCCTCCCGCTGTTACATTCTTGTTATGACGCCCCGTCCCTCTCATTCACCTAATGCGCCATTCTCTCTAATTCACCTATAGAAGCCACTTCTCGTGCACTATTAGTGAGTCTTAGCGACTGACCTGCATAATAGCCAGAATCAATCAGGGAATGAAAAGAACAACAGGAGGCGCCATAACAGGCATGAAACAGCAAAGTCTACACAAAGGGCCATATTCTTAATTGCTTTCAATAAAAACTAATCTGTTTTGTATGACGAAATAGAGAAATGAAAACATGGTAGCTATAAATGGTCGCTAACATCTCACCTTTACATAAATCAATAGTGCAGGTGAATATAATAGAATACAGTGTAATATATCTTATCAGAGAATAATGACTCATTTTCCATTTATCAGGTTCTTTTCTTCCTCCTCCTTAAACACTATACTCATTATAAAATCTCTGCTGAATCTGTCTCGGTCTCCCAGGATGGACTGTCAACTCACAGAGGGATCAGATTACATGTGCCTATAGAAGTCTATGGAGAATAGATGGAGGGAGGAGCCACATGAGAAAGAACCAGGTACGTAACTTTGTAAACATATACAGATATAGCAGCCACTAGCAGGACTTCTGTAGCATACAATGGCAATAACGGAACACACCTTTGCTTTTTGAATCATTGAATAGAAGTTGCTCCACTGATTCTGATGCAGTTGGAATTTTTTCTCTAGCCCCCACCATTCCTGAGCAATCAGTTGCAATAGTTGCAGCACATTTATGCTGTCTGCTGGCAGGTGGGTGGTCCTGGGCTGGAGCAGACAGACAGGGACCGCCCACCTGAAAGCAGAGAGTATAATTGTGCTGAAACTATTACAACTGATTGCTCAGCAATGGTGGGGGCTAGAGAGAAAAAATTACAACTGCGTCAGAATCAGTGGAGGAGCGGCTATTGAAGGATGCAAGGAGGTAGAGTTGGTGGAGGTGGTGAGAGGTCCCCTTTAACTGTAAAGTTGTCGATATGACCATGGGAGGAAATCATTTTTAAGGCACTGTGGGATCTTGCTAAGTCTTTCTCCTAGCGTGGGCTTTCCACAAAAATTATTAATTGGAAAGAATAAAGTGAAAATACTTAATTGAAAATGTTAATTAATGTATCTCAGACTGATATTGTGCGGGGTTGCCGGATCCGTAACTAGCACGGGGACAGGATATATGATGCCATTGACTATATTTTAATATGTTTTTGTATTATAGTGAAATGAATAATAACTGATAAACAACATGAGAACGATTATCTGTTCCTCTATCACAGCAGTGCGCTGGTTATAAAAAGAATGGATGCAGAAAGCATCACTTCATGCCTTATCTATCCTGGTAGGACAAATCACTTCCTGCAGAGTTGTTTTTTGCCCTAAGCCAATCCAAAAGAAAAGTAATGCAAAAATAGAGCCACGGAGTCGAATTTGTTAAACCAAGTTATTAAGGACTATGACATGTCTCATGTATTAATAGGACGCACCGGGGAGAAGAAACTCAAGAAAGGTGTTCAGTTTTAGCCTTTTGTAAGAAACTTTTATACTTTTTGCAATCTTTTTTTTTTTTTTTTGTTAGAAGGGACCCTAAAAATATGGCTGATCACAGTTTGTCCTGGTACTGGGACCACCAGCGATCAGGTGTGATCTATAGGGGAACCTGGTAGTGCATGTTCAGTTTCCCTGCAGCATGGACAACCACTTTAATGACATTTTAAAGGGGTCCTCTGACCATGGACAATCCTTTTACTGACATGTCAAAGAGGTCCTCTGACCATGCACAACTCCTTCAATGATATTTAAAGGGGTCCTCTGACAAACGACAACCCCTTTAATAGCATTTCAAAGTGGTCCTCTAACCATGAACAACCCCTTTAATGATATTTTAAAGGAGTTCGCTGACCATGGACAACCCCTTAATAACATTCGACCATGGACAACCCCTTTAATGATATTGAAAGGGGTCCTCTGACCATACACAACCCCTTTAATCTAATTTTAAAGGGGCCCTCTAACCATGGACAACCCTTTGAATGACATCTTAAAAGGGTCCTCTGACCATGGACAGCCCCTTTCATATACTGTTGGTTCCCAGCACCCTGGCAAAATGATGTGGCTATGGGGGGATCAGTTTTCGAAGGTGGGCAGTAATGACCCATAGAGGGGATCCCAAGCACATGACCCCTCTATGACACCTCTATACCCTACCTGCGCATACAGACGGGGGCGGATGTAATATTTTTAGGTGTCGCTGCCTAGAACGGCCGCACCATTGGCCATCAGGTCGATTCTTTCTACATTAAAGAAATAAGAGATGAAAGTATCCGCGGACGGAATAAAATGTAACAAGTGACTATAAATAGACGATGCAATTATAAGACCTCTTTCTACAGATGCCCCAGTCACGGCGTCCATTACTGCGCCACAGCTTTCCGGGATACGGCATTATTGGAAACTTTGTGCACTTGCTGTAGTAATATTTCAGGAGGTGACATCTTGTGAGGATGTGTCACACTGGCTGTGTTACAGCTGCTTCAATTAAGATAAATGGACTTCTAAATAAAAAAAAAAAATTCTAATTAAAAATGTTGAAATCCGTTCCCGTTACATCGGCTTCTCAAGTCTAATGACTGAAGGTTTTCTTCTTCCCTCTTTCAGTAAATGAAATATGTTACGAGGAATAATTATCATTTCTGCAGTTCTGTATTTATTAAAGCATTTGAAGAATTTCACAGCTGAAACATTGTTACCAAACACAGCGAGCGCCAGCGCCGCCAGATCCGCCCACGTCACGCTACAATCCAGTGGTGTTACACTGTTACTATAGGCGGGATACCTGGGAGAGCACCGCAGGCAAAGGGAGAAGAAAGCTTAGACTTATCCCATTCTAGAGACAATAGATACATAAAGGGTTAAATTCAGGGTTGGTGGAAGGGTTAGGGGGCTTTCTAATAATGCACAGCATAGTGATCGAATACAGTCATATAGTGCCCGAATATAATCATATAATGCCCGAATACAGTCATATAGTGCCCGAATATAATCATATAGTGATCGAATACAGTCATATAGTGCCCGAATATAATCATATAGTGATCGAATACAGTCATATAGTGCCCGAGTATAATCATATAGTGATCGAATACAGTCATATAGTGCCCGAGTATAATCATATAGTGATCGAATACAGTCATATAGTGCCCGAATATAATCATATAGTGATCGAATACAGTCATATAGTGCCCGAGTATAATCATATAGTGATCGAATACAGTCATATAGTGCCCGAGTATAATCATATAGTGATCGAATACAGTCATATAGTGCCCGAGTATAATCATATAGTGATCGAATACAGTCATATAGTGCCCGAGTATAATCATATAGTGATCGAATACAGTCATATAGTGCCCGAATATAATCATATAGTGATCGAATACAGTCATATAGTGCCCGAGTATAATCATATAGTGATCGAATACAGTCATATAGTACCCGAGTATAATCATATAGTGATCGAATACAGTCATATAGTGCCCGAGTATAATCATATAGTGATCGAATACAGTCATATAGTGCCCGAATATAATCATATAGTGATCGAATACAGTCATATTGTGCCCGAGTATAATCATATAGTGATCGAAT
Organism: Leptodactylus fallax; assembly: GCA_947044405.1. Classification (NCBI taxonomy): domain Eukaryota; kingdom Metazoa; phylum Chordata; class Amphibia; order Anura; family Leptodactylidae; genus Leptodactylus; species Leptodactylus fallax. The sequence goes on from CAMRHE010000766.1 coordinate 361,872, forward strand.
ACAGTCATATAGTACCAGTATAAACATATAATGCCCGAATACAGTCATATAGTGCCCGAATATAATCATATAGTGATCGAATACAGTCATATAGTGCCCGAGTATAATCATATAATGCCCGAATACAGTCATATAGTGCCCGAATATAATCATATAGTGATCGAATACAGTCATATAGTGCCCGAATATAATCATATAGTGATCGAATACAGTCATATAGTGCCCGAGTATAATCATATAGTGATCGAATACAGTCATATAGTGCCCAAGTATAATCATATAGTGCCCAATACAATCATATAGTGATCGAATACAGTCATATAGTGCCCGAATATAATCATATAGTGCCCAAATATAATCATATAGTGCCTTAATACAATCATATAGTGCCCGAATACAATCATATAGTGCCCAAATATAATCATATAGTGCCTAATACAACATATAGTGCCCAAATATAATCATATAGTGCCCAAATATAAACATATAGTGCCCAAATATAATCATATAGTGCCCAAATATAATCATATAGTGCCCAAATATAAACATATAGTGCCCGAATACAATCATATAGTGCCCAAATATAATCATATAGTGCCTGAATATAAACATATAGTACCCGAATACAGTCATGTAGTGCCCCAATATAATCATATAGTGCTTGAATATAATCATGTAGAGCCCAAATTCAATTAGGTAATGCCCAAGTACCTGGAGGAGGTTCCAGCACTTGGCCGCCTTCTGGAGAGCCCTGGAGTGTTATCTATTATCAGCCTGACGTATAGACTACCACGGAATCCTAAGGATTGACAACCAATTTCCATGCCTTGTGCCAATTTTTGGAAAACTCCTACCCCGGTTTTGAGGATGGGGATCTATCTACACTTGTTTTTCTTCCTCCCATCTCCAGAACATTTTGATATTTTTAGTGACATAGCTGCTTTTTCCAGAAACAGCGCCACACTTCTCTATAGGTTGTGTCTGGTATTGCAGCTCAGTCCTATTCTCTGCAATGAAGCTGAGCTGTAGTACCAGGCACAACCTATAGACAGGTGTGGCGCTATTGTTCTCTGGAGGACCTCCTTGTCCAAAAATAGCATGTATTGAAAATTGGAAGTAAACATGGCGGCCGCCCCCGGCCCTCTTCTCCATTCCACACATAATTTAATTACCATCTCCGTGCGGTCGGATAATCAATAATGAATCAGCGAACGACGTCTCGGCGAGAAATATTACAAATCCGTATCGATCTTTGGGCAGATATATTTATGTGCCTTTAATTGGCTGTAATTAAAATTGATACGTCCAATTATTTCACCTTTGATCACAAGCCGAGGATTTCACTCATGTGAACGGGGTCCGAGGTTAATACGGAGAATGGCGAATGTTGATTTTTATAAATACTTTTCAATTAGGGATCAAAGGAAGATGGATGAACAGAATCCGCATTTACATATTGTATTAACCTCTCTTTTCGGGAGAATAGTAAATCGATGATGTTCAGTGTGAATAGTGTGCCTAGGAATACAGCAGGGCCGCAGCTGCAGGGGTGCAAAGCAATGCGGATCAAACTGACCCCCTCCAGGCTATCAGGCCTGAAGAAGGGGTCATTGGTCATCCCATGCCTGTTACTTCTGCTTTCTGACCAGATGTTGCAAAACTCCAACTCCCATTATGCACCTGTAGGACACAATGGGAGTTGGTGGCAAACCTGCCATTGAGGCAGACCACATGAATGCTATGTGTCGTAAGGGGAATTAGTCGGGGGGCCCAAGCTCAGCTTTTGAACCAGGGCCCGTGAGCCTTGAGTTATGCCCCTGTGCATAGAGTTACTATCCTGTGTTATCTAGGCCGCCAGCAGTACAATAGAGACAGCTTTAGATCCTGTTTAGAGATGAGATCTGCTTTGTCACGACTCAGGTTTGACCCGAATACCCCAAATTGTTTGGTTTTTAACGAAAACTCAGATGAGCTAAAATGGCTGCTGCAACATTACAGTAAATGATTATATTATCTCTCAAGACCCTAGAATATAATAGGTGGAGGTCCAGGGGAGGTGAAAAAATAAAAAAAACATTCATACTTACCTTCTCTCACCTCTTTTGGGCCTCCTGGTGACGTCACATGCCCAGGGCCCCTGCTGAGGCCTGTGATTGGGCCACAGCACTCACATAGTCATGCTGAGCTTCATGACATCATGATGCTCAGTGTCTCCATGTCATCATTGAGGCTCAATCACAGGCCTCAGTGGTGACCCCAGGTGCGTGACGTCATCAGGAGAGTCATAAAGAGGTGTGGGAAGGTGAGTATGAATGTTTTTTATTTTTTACGCCTCCCCTGGATCTTCAGCTATTATACTAGTATAATAATTTCACTTCCTTCTATCCAAACTTGTTCGGAACTAAATCAGGGACCTGAGCCACCCGAACCTGAAACAAATCTTGGTTGGGAGGTTCACCCACCTCTAATCCTGTTACATATATTGATATTGAGATGACTCCGCTTAACCTGCCCCAATCTATACAGCAAAGCTTAGACAAGCGCTGTAAACAGCACAAGGCCCTATTTTGACTGCTCCATAGGACAATGTAAAAATACTGTAATATACAGTGGGGAAAAAACGTATTTAGTCAGCCACCAATTGTGCAAGTTCTCCCACTTATAAAGATGAGGCCGGCCTGTAATTGTCATCATAGGTAGACCTCAACTATGAGAGACAAAATGAGAAAACATATCTAGAAAATCACATTGTCTGATTTTTAAAGAATTTATTTGCAAATTATGGTGGAAAATAAGTATTTGGTCAATAACAAAAGTTCATCTCAATACTTTGTTATATACCTTTTGTTGGCAATGACAGAGGCCAAACGTTTTCTGTAAGTCCTCACAAGGTTGGCACACACTGTTGCTGGTATGTTGGCCCATTCCTCCATGCAGATCTCCTCTAGAGCAGGGATGTTTTGGGGCTGTCGCTGGGCAACACGGACTTTCAACTCCCTCCAAAGGTTTTCTATGGGGTTGAGATCTGGAGACTGGCTAGGCCACTCCAGGACCTTGAAATGCTTCTTACGAAGCCGCTCCTTCGTTGTCCTGGCGGTGTGCTTGGGATCATTGTCATGCTGAAAGACCCAGCCACGTTTCATCTTCAATGCCCTTGCTGATGGAAGGAGGTTTGCACTCACAATCTCACCATACATGGCCCCATTCATTCTTTCATGTACACGGATCAGTCGTCCTGGTCCCTTTGCAGAGAAACAGCCCCATACATGATGTTGCCCCCCCCATGCTTCACAGTAGGTATGGTGTTCTCTGGATACAACTCAGCATTCACTCTCCTCCAAACACCACGAGTTGTGTTTCTACCAAACAGTTCTACTTTGGTTTCATCTGACCATATGACATTCTCCCAATACTCTTCTGGAACATCCAAATGCTCTCTAGCAAACTTCAGACGGGCCCGGATATGTACTGGCTTAAGCAGGGGGACACGTCTGGCACTGCAGGATCTGAGTCCCTGGCGGCGTAGTGTGTTACTGACGGTAGCCTTTGTTACGTTAGTCCCAGCTTTCTGCAGGTCAGTCACTAGGTCCCCCCGTGTGGTTCTGGGTTTTTTGCTCACCGTTCTTGTGATCATTTTGACCCCACGGGGTGAGATCTTGCGTGGAGCCCCTGATGGAGGGAGATTATCAGTGGTCTTGTAGGTCTTCCATTTTCTAATTATTGCTCCCACAGGTGATTTCTTCACACCAAGCTGCTTGCCTATTGCAGATTCAGTCTTCCCAGCCTGGTGCAGGGCTACCATTTTGTTTCTGGTCCTTCCACAGCTCTTTGGTCTTCACCATAGTGGAGTTTGGAGTGTGACTGTTTGAGGTTGTGGACAGGAGTCTTTTATACTGATAACAATGTCACACAGGAGCCATTACTACAGGTAATGAGTGGAGGACAGAGGAGCCTCTTAAAGAAGAAGTTACAGGTCTGTGAGAGACAGAAATCTTGCTTGTTTGTAGGTGACCAAATACTTATTTTCCACCATAATTTGCAAATAAATTCTTAAAAAAGCAGACAATGTGATTTTCTAGATTTGTTTTCTCATTTTGTCTCTCATAGCTGAGGTCTACCTATGATGACAATTACAGGCCGGCCTCATCTTTATAAGTGGGAGAACTTGCACAATTGGTGGCTGACTAAATACTTTTTTCCCCACTGTATCTGCTTAAGTTTGTAACAAAAAGCTCATATGTAAAAAAGTAAAAAAAAAAAACCTATAACTATAAAATAAAAAAGCCTGTAACAGTTCACAATGGAATTTTTTGATTATACCTTTCTGACAATTCCATTCTATCCCCATTACAGAATGAGAACAACCCAATGACACCCCCGACCCTTTCCTCCCATGGACGTATCATGCAATTTGTTAAGGAACAAACTTGTTAAAGAAGAAAGGAAAAAAAAAAAAACCTTAGAAAACCAAATCATGTGTTCAAGTAACGGAGGAATAAAAGGCGCTCTCGCACATTAAACCCGCAGAACGCTGCTTTTTCTCCTGCAGTAATTCAGACACTACACCGGGCGCATGTTGTTCCTTAAAACGCTTCGCCTTCACAATAATCCCTCCTACCGGCACAATGCAAAAGGTTATTTATTAAATGTCCTCGGCTGAATGAAGGGGGAAAAAAAAAAGCAAAATTTATTTTCCTATGTTTAAAATATTGTCTTTATTATTAGCCTGCAATTATTTCAATGAGAGCAATTTTCCTGCGATGTGATTAATAGTTACATGGAAATGTTTAGCTTCCCTTGACCTTTTGACAATAAAAGCGTCCAGGCTGGAGCCCCCCATGGCCCGGAGGAAATATATCAAAGAAAAACAATGCATGACATTGTTCCCACATCTGCCGCCAAACTATTTCATTATTTTGCTCATTCTCTATAATTTCGTCTGATTTCCTCTCGGTGAATCCTGTTGATTCTCTTTTCTTTGTGCCATACACTATAATCACCTTTGGTTTAGGTACAGTACACTACTAAACCACCCACCGAAAAACTAAAACCATTTTGATGAAGCAATGAGCTTTTTAGAACGCTGCTCCTCCACCTTCCCTGCAAGAGCTTTACATTTTCCCACCTTATTTTCTAAGGCTCCGGATTTCTTTATTTTCCTCTATGCTAAGCCATTCATCCCCAATTTAGCATTCGCCGCGGCTTCGGCTCTAAGTGTATTTTTTTATACTTTATTTTTTTTTTTTTATATTGTTTTTTAAGAACCATGAGAAGAACACATATACAGGGCTCCTTTCTAGATGATTTTTTTTTCATAAAAGGTTCAGAATGGGTTAAAAATAAAAAAAGATGTAATACTCACCCCATCGATCCCCTGCTACTCTCGTTCAGATGCTCACTGGGCCCCCACTTCTCTCTACTTCCTGTTCTAACTACTCAGCCAATCACAGGTTAAGAAGAGTTTCCCCTACAGCTGATTGGCTGAATGGGCATTTCATCTACTTCCTGTCTCTACAGGATGTGGAGTCTAGCCAGAACCCGGTAAGCAGAGTAACATGGGTGATCGGGGATCAATGAGGTGAGAAGTACTTCTTCTTTTTTTATATTTTTAACCTACTCTGACCATATTTTTCACTGAATAAACCCTTTAAAGGGGTTTTCTGGCCCCCAGGTATTATTTTTGTATACACAAAATAGTATCAGAATGGTGGGTATTGACACCCGGAGCCCGCACCGATCATCTGATCTGTCTGCATCCTGGTAGAAGCTCCTGTACTGGATGGGGCTTGAAGCAGCTCTGCTCCTATTCAAGTAATAAGTGCAAAGCCGCAGCCCCACCCACGGTATAGTGGTGATGTTGGGGTACTGCAGCTCTGAGTCTATTACTTGAATAGGAGCCGTCGCTGATTCCACCCCCGTCCGGTGCGGTAGATTCTACCAGGATGCAGTAAGTTGATCGATGGAAAGGTTGTGTGTTGGATCAAATATTGATGACCTATCCTGTGGATAGGATATTGATGACCACCTGGGAGCTGGAAAATCCCTTTAATTATGCTTAATTTTCCAAGGAAACTACCATCTCAGTAGCCCCAAAGAAGTGAAAGGAGCGCTAACAGGGAGTACACTAGCATCACGAAAGAGCATTCAGGGGAACTTTACGGTTCCCATTGTTGTGATCGCTGGAGGTGGTTGGAACCCTAATGATCTTATGCAAAGTATCATTTGTTGGACAGGCTGGATGGTGATGTCCAATTTTACTAATTTAATTCAGGATTTTTTGGGTCTCCCACAATTGTATGCTCGGGGTATTCTGGGCTGAAAGACAATACAATCAATGAACAGAACAATCACACCACAGGATGACCACAGGAGGTGAGGATGAAGCCGTGAAGTGGGTGGAGTTAGAACACTCAGAAACCAATCAGATCATAGAATATTTAAAGCAACAGGCACAATTTTTTTAAAGGGTGGATATGGAATCCTGTAGCCAGTCAGATAATGGAATGGACACAGTAGGAGGAGATGAATTGTTAATGGGCGGGGCTAGAATACTTAGAAGCCAATTGTATCAAGGGAATAATTAAAGCACTAAGTGTTGCAAAGTTCAGAGATAGCATATTGTGGTGTCTGACTGCTGCACATTAACCATTAGATTGCTGTATGATAAAATAAAGTGGGCTATTCCTTTAAATATTTAGTTAGAAAACACACCCAACAAGCCCCGATCTTAAAGTGAACCTACCAGTTATAATCTCTTTTGACACCACTAGGGGGCGATCTATATATTATTGTATTGTGCTCATTTTGACCTAAATAGGAGCTTTAGAGAAATTGGTGGTGCCCCTAGTGGTGGAAAATGGAATCTGAGCCTGAGAATAGAGCTTTGTGCGAGTCAGACATCAACCCTCCAGTAATATCCCCTGTGAATAACTGACCAAAATGGCTCCTGCACCTCCGCCGTCCTAATCTCTGCTCCCTAAAGGTTTTCTGAATTGGAGCAGCTTAAAATAAAATGACCTTTTTGGATTTTTCTTTTCTACAATATATTTAGAAGACGACGCGAGATAAATCTGTATATGAGACGAAGGCGGCTTCTGGACTTCGACAAGTAAAATGTAACTATCTGAGCGCTCCTCTTCAAAGGAAGGAGATAGAGAGCAACTCCGCAGACACACTGTCACAGATGTTTGTCTGTCTGCCCACAGCCAATACACTTGACATTACACACTCTCACTTTGGGTTTTACTGCCATCTAGTGGTCAGTGCAAATATTGCTAGAGAAGGGATGTAGCTGAGCTGGAAGTGCTGATGAACTGCTATGGCAGATTTATGGAAACGGAGAATACGAGTCCCCTTTCTCATAGCTGATGGTTCTAAGCTCAAAACTAAATGACTAAGTGACTTTAACCACTTAAAGGGAGTGTGTCACCGAACCCAGGACATCACCCCAGCCCCACAGACAGATAGGTTAGGGTCACCTGAATCAGACAGTCTTTTCCCCTTGTAAATCGCTACCTCCGTTGCTGAGATGTCACTGTTTTTGTCATTATGCAAATGAGCAGCCATGTCCTTGTTGTTCCAAAAAACTCATTTGCAATATTGACAAAAGCTGCGATATCGCAACTCACAAGGGGGCAACACTATATGATCCAGGTGACCCTAACCTATCTATCTGCAGGGCTGGGGTGATATGCTGGTGTCTGGTGACCCTAACCTATCTATCTGCAGGGCTGGGGTGATATGCTGGGTCTGGTGACACTAACCTATCTATCTGCAGGGCTGGGGTGATATGCTGGGTTCTGGTGACACTAACCTATCTATCTGCAGGGCTGGGGTGATATGCTGGGTCTGGTGACACTAACCTATCTATCTGCAGGGCTGGGGTGATATGCTGGTTCTGGTGACACTAACCTATCTATCTGCAGGGCTGGGGTGATATGCTGGTTCTGGTGACACTAACCTATCTATCTGCAGGGCTGGGGTGATATGCTGGTGCCTGGTGACAAAAACCAAACAAACTGCAGGGCGGGGTGAGCTGGTCTGGTGACCCTAACCTATCTATCTGCAGGGCTGGGGTGATATGCTGGGTCTGGTGACACTAACCTATCTATCTGCAGGGTTGGGGTGATATGCTTTCTGGTGACACTAACCTATCTATCTGCAGGGCTGGGGTGATATGCTGGGTCTGGTGACACTAACCTATCTATCTGCAGGGCTGGGGTGATATGCTGGTCCTGGTGACACTAACCTATCTATCTGCAGGGCTGGGGTGATATGCTGGTTCTGGTGACACTAACCTATCTATCTGCAGGGCTGGGGTGATATGCTGGTTCTGGTGACACTAACCTATCTATCTGCAGGGATGGGGTGATATGCTGGTTCTGGTGACACTAACCTATCTATCTGCAGGGCTGGGGTGATATGCTGGTTCTGGTGACACTAACCTATCTATCTGCAGGGCTGGGGTGATATGCTGGTTCTGGTGACACTAACCTATCTATCTGCAGGGCTGGGGTGATATGCTGGTTCTGGTGACACTAACCTATCTATCTGCAGGGATGGAGTGATATGCTGGTTCTGGTGACACTAACCTATCTATCTGCAGGGCTGGGGTGATATTCTGGGTCTGGTGACACTAACCTATCTATCTGCAGGGCTGGGGTGATATGCTGGGTCTGGTGACACTAACCTATCTATCTGCAGGGATGGGGTGATATGCTGGTTCTGGTGACACTAACCTATCTATCTGCAGGGATGGGGTGATATGCTGGGGTCTGGTGACACTAACCTATCTATCTGCAGGGCTGGGGTGATATGCTGGTTCTGGTGACACTAACCTATCTATCTGCAGGGCTGGGGTGATATGCTGGTTCTGGTGACACTAACCTATCTATCTGCAGGGCTGGGGTGATATGCTGGGTTGGGTGCTGCAGGGTGGGGTGTAGCTGGTCTGGTGACACTAACCTATCTATCTGCAGAGCTGGGGTGATATGCTGGTTCTGGTGACACTAACCTATCTATCTGCAGGGCTGGGGTGATATCCTGGTTCTGGTGACACTAACCTATCTATCTGCAGGGCTGGGGTGATATGCTGGTTCTGGTGACACTAACCTATCTATCTGCAGGGATGGGGTGATATGCTGGGGTCTGGTGACACTAACCTATCTATCTGCAGGGCTGGGGTGATATGCTGGGTCTGGTGACACTAACCTATCTATCTGCAGGGATTTGGGTGATATGCTGGTTCTGGTGACACTAACCTATCTATCTGCAGGGATGGGGTGATATGCTGGGGTCTGGTGACACTAACCTATCTATCTGCAGGGCTGGGGTGATATGCTGGGTCTGGTGACACTAACCTATCTATCTGCAGGGCTGGGGTGATATGCTGGTTCTGGTGACACTAACCTATCTATCTGCAGGGCTGGGGTGATATGCTGGTTCTGGTGACACTAACCTATCTATCTGCAGGGCTGGGGTGATATGCTGGGGTCTGGTGACACTAACCTATCTATCTGCAGGGCTGGGGTAATATGTTGGGTTCTGGTGACACTAACCTATCTATCTGCAGGGCTGGGGTGATATGCTGGGTCTGGTGACACTAACCTATCTATCTGCAGGGATGGGGTAATATGTTGGGTTCTGGTGACACTAACCTATCTATCTGCAGGGCTGGGGTGATATGCTGGGTCTGGTGACACTAACCTATCTATCTGCAGGGATGGGGTGATATGCTGGGGTCTGGTGACACTAACCTATCTATCTGCAGGGCTGGGGTGATATGCTGGGTCTGGTGACACTAACCTATCTATCTGCAGGGATGGGGTGATATGCTGGGGTCTGGTGACACTAACCTATCTATCTGCAGGGCTGGGGTGATATGCTGGGTCTGGTGACACTAACCTATCTATCTGCAGGGATGGGGTAATATGTTGGGTTCTGGTGACCCTAACCTATCTATCTGCAGGGCTGGGGTGATATGCTGGGGTCTGGTGACACTAACCTATCTATCTGCAGGGCTGGGGTGATATGCTGGGTTCTGGTGACACTAACCTATCTATCTGCAGGGATTTGGGTGATATGCTGGTTCTGGTGACACTAACCTATCTATCTGCAGGGATTTGGGTGATATGCTGGTTCTGGTGACACTAACCTATCTATCTGCAGGGCTGGGGTGATATGCTGGGTCTGGTGACACTAACCTATCTACCTGCAGGGATTTGGGGTGATATGCTGGTTCTGGTGACACTAACCTATCTATCTGCAGGGCTGGGGTGATATGCTGGGTCTGGTGACACTAACCTATCTATCTGCAGGGCTGGGGTGATATGCTGGGTCTGGTGACACTAACCTATCTATCTGCAGGGCTGGGGTGATATGCTGGGTCTGGTGACACTAACCTATCTATCTGCAGGGATGGGGTGATATGCTGGGTCTGGTGACACTAACCTATCTATCTGCAGGGATGGGGTGATATGCTGGGGTCTGGTGACACTAACCTATCTATCTGCAGGGCTGGGGTGATATGCTGGGGCCGGGGGCCCCAACCCAACCAACCGGGGGGGCTGGGGTGATATGCTGGGTCTGGTGACACTAACCTATCTATCTGCAGGGCTGGGGTGATATGCTGGTTCTGGTGACACTAACCTATCTATCTGCAGGGCTGGGGTGATATGCTGGTTCTGGTGACACTAACCTATCTATCTGCAGGGCTGGGGTGATATGCTGGTTCTGGTGACACTAACCTATCTATCTGCAGGGCTGGGGTGATATGCTGGGGTCTGGTGACACTAACCTATCTATCTGCAGGGCTGGGGTGATATGCTGGGTCTGGTGACACTAACCTATCTATCTGCAGGGATGGGGTGTAATATGTTGGGTTCTGGTGACACTAACCTATCTATCTGCAGGGCTGGGGTGATATGCTGGGTCTGGTGACACTAACCTATCTATCTGCAGGGATGGGGTGATATGCTGGGGTCTGGTGACACTAACCTATCTATCTGCAGGGCTGGGGTGATATGCTGGGTCTGGTGACACTAACCTATCTATCTGCAGGGCTGGGGTGATATGCTGGGGTCTGGTGACACTAACCTATCTATCTGCAGGGCTGGGGTGATATGTTGGGTTCTGGTGACCCTAACCTATCTATCTGCAGGGCTGGGGTGATATGCTGGGGTCTGGTGACACTAACCTATCTATCTGCAGGGCTGGGGTGATATGCTGGTTCTGGTGACACTAACCCATCTGCAGGGCTGGGGTGATTGCTGGTCCTGGTGACACTAACCTATCTATCTGCAGGGATGGGGTGATATGCTGGGTTCTGGTGACACTAACCTATCTATCTGCAGGGCTGGGGTGATATGCTGGTTCTGGTGACACTAACCTATCTATCTGCAGGGCTGGGGTGATATGCTGGTTCTGGTGACCCTAACCTATCTATCTGCAGGGCTGGGGTGATATGCTGGGTCTGGTGACACTAACCTATCTATCTGCAGGGATGGGGTGATATGCTGGGGTCTGGTGACACTAACCTATCTATCTGCAGGGATGGGGTAATATGTTGGGTTCTGGTGACCCTAACCTATCTATCTGCAGGGCTGGGGTGATATGCTGGGGTCTGGTGACACTAACCTATCTATCTGCAGGGCTGGGGTGATATGCTGGTTCTGGTGACACTAACCTATCTATCTGCAGGGATTGGGGTAATATGTTGGGTTCTGGTGACACTAACCTATCTATCTGCAGGGCTGGGGTGATATGCTGGGTCTGGTGACACTAACCTATCTATCTGCAGGGATGGGGTGATATGCTGGGGTCTGGTGACACTAACCTATCTATCTGCAGGGCTGGGGTGATATGCTGGGTCTGGTGACACTAACCTATCTATCTGCAGGGCTGGGGTGATATGCTGGGGTCTGGTGACACTAACCTATCTATCTGCAGGGATGGGGTAATATGCTGGGTTCTGGTGACCCTAACCTATCTATCTGCAGGGCTGGGGTGATATGCTGGGGTCTGGTGACACTAACCTATCTATCTGCAGGGCTGGGGTGATATGCTGGTTCTGGTGACACTAACCTATCTATCTGCAGGGATTTGGGTGATATGCTGGTTCTGGTGACACTAACCTATCTATCTGCAGGGCTGGGGTGATATGCTGGTTCTGGTGACACTAACCTATCTATCTGCAGGGCTGGGGTGATATGCTGGTTCTGGTGACACTAACCTATCTATCTGCAGGGCTGGGGAGATATGCTGGGGTCTGGTGACACTAACCTATCTATCTGCAGGGCTGGGGTGATATGCTGGGTCTGGTGACACTAACCTATCTATCTGCAGGGATGGGGTAATATGTTGGGTTCTGGTGACACTAACCTATCTATCTGCAGGGCTGGGGTGATATGCTGGGTCTGGTGACACTAACCTATCTATCTGCAGGGCTGGGGTGATATGCTGGGGTCTGGTGACACTAACCTATCTATCTGCAGGGCTGGGGTGATATGCTGGGTTCTGGTGACACTAACCTATCTATCTGCAGGGCTGGGGTGATATGCTGGTTCTGGTGACACTAACCTATCTATCTGCAGGGACTGGGGTGATATGCTGGTTCTGGTGACACTAACCTATCTATCTGCAGGGCTGGGGTGATATGCTGGGTCTGGTGACACTAACCTATCTATCTGCAGGGCTGGGGTGATATGCTGGTTCTGGTGACACTAACCTATCTATCTGCAGGGCTGGGGTGATATGCTGGGTTCTGGTGACACTAACCTATCTATCTGCAGGGCTGGGGTGATATGCTGGTTCTGGTGACACTAACCTATCTATCTGCAGGGCTGGGGGGATATGCTGGGACTGGTGACTTCCTTTAAGCTTCCTAGATGTTACATTCTCAGTCTGCATATGTGTACTACAGGGGGTACATGCCATGTTTCTAGGGGTAATCACACTGTCCTCATGTAATGCAGAGGTTTGCTGCGCCTGATGCCTTTGTGCACTCCTAGCAGGTGGGGGCTTACTACAGCCCCTCAACTAGATATGGGCAGGAACCTGCTCCCTTATATAACCCTTCTTGGCTCCTCCTCCCTACTAATCACATGGGCTGGGACTTTCCCAAAGGACACAATACTGGTATAACAGCACCATATAGTGGCCGGAGGTCACAAATGCACCCACCCCAGGACTATATACTTGGGAAAACCTGCCTGTTCCCTTAGTTATCTGTGATGCGTCCCAAACAATAAAGTAACAGTCCTGCTCTAATAGTGTGGCATCCCAGAGCTGGCTATGGCTGGGCTGAGGGTGATCTCTGTGCATTGTATTATTTCCTGTTGCTTCATAGCCTGTGTGACATAGCAGGGGGTCCTGAGTCTCACACAACACAGCGCCACCTAGTGAGCCTCACACATGCATTACACCTCCCATAGGATTGAATAGTAACCAAATGTCCAATGGGAGGACATCGCCTGGGAAAAGGGGAGGAGTCAGCTGATCACTGGGGCCCCATGGTAACACCCCTGCAGGAAGGTCCTGCGTGTGAGGAGTTAGAAGTGTGGAGTGTTAGGAGGAGGAGGTGAGGAGATAAGTGTGATGTCCTGTGAAGAAAGCAGTGAGTTTAGTGCAGGAATCTCAAGTCCTAGACAGGCCCAGGAAGGTTGGAGAGCTGACATACTCCAGCTATTCAGAAGATCCTGTCCCCTGTCTGCCTAGCCATCGCCCTGAAGGAAGTCAAGCATCATTATCTTGTCAGCCTGAGACTGTGGAGAGAACATTCTGGAACACGTGCTCCATAGCAAGTATCACAGGATCCAGGGGCCAAGGCCAGACCTGTGGAATCTCCTGCCCCCCTGACTATTGCACCCCGAAACTCTGAGCTATCAGGACCACATAACGTGAGTGGGGAATATTATGTACTAGTATCATGGTGGGCATCCTCCTATGTGCCAAATAGGAGCCCAGACGCACCTTAGGGCTGTAACACTGAAGTATAAGGGGCTAGGAACACCTTTCATCAAGTCTACCCTGCACCCCAGGACTTTGCTGTGTCACCAGGCGTACCCCGTTGTTTTGTATTGAAGAAACTGTTTAAGCATTTGTGCCTCCACACCCATGGAAGTAAAAGTTCAACTTTACAACCGTTTCTGTGTCTGACTCTGCACCGACAACATCAGGGCGCCCCAAACACCACCAGTCGGCACAGTATAGGGGAAGCGCCCCGGGGGAACAATCACCACCAACATTTGTGCAGCCCCCTCATCACCGGTACCAGTGGTGGTAACGTGGGACAGCACCAGCGCTGCGCCCTCGTGCCCAGAGACCGTGACAAGTCTGCGCTGTTTGCACCCCGCAATCCCAACTGCAGCGTTACCTTCCATCTGGTCACCGCAATAGCAGCACACAGGTATACATATATACAATGGCAGCAGCTACAGGAGGCTACATAAAGGACAGGTGACTGATAATGAGTGGGCTCTACACTCCCTTGTACTCATAGATAACATTGAGGGCATTTGGATGGCTGAGAGATACTTGGCTTAGAAAGGCTCTCTGGCGTTACCATGCTGGCTCTATTGTGAGCGGGTGGTGCTCCGATGGTATTGTTCATCATGGCAACTCAACTAGCACTAGCTGGAGCCTAACTGCTGTACTGGGAGGGGGCACGCAGCTGGCATGGGTGTTATTTAAGCATTGTATAGTGCAAGTGAATCCTAAGAGGAGCTGCAGGAGAGGTTCTGTGGGAGACAAGAGTAGGAGAGGGCTAGGAAGGAAGTAGGGGAGGAGCTGCAGGAAAGGAGCAGTAGGGGAGGAGCTGCAGGAAAGGAGCAGTAGGAGAGGAGCTGCAGGAAAGGAGCAGTAGGAGAGGAGCTGCGGGAAAGGAGCAGTAGGAGAGGAGCTGCGGGAAAGGAGCAGTAGGAGAGGAGCTGCAGGAGAGGAGCAGTAGGAGAGGATCTGTGGGAGACAAGGGTAGGAGAGGAGCAGCAGGAAAGGAGCAGTAGGAGAGGATCTGTGGGAGACAAGGGTAGGAGAGGAGCTGCAGGAAAGAAGCAGTAGGAGAGGATCTGTGGGAGACAAGGGTAGGAGAGGAGCTGCAGGAAAGAAGCAGTAGGAGAGGATCTGTGGTAGACAAGGGTAGGAGAGGAGCTGCAGGAGAGGATCTGTGTGAGAGGAGCTGCAGGAAAGGAGCAGTAGGAGAGGAGCTGCAGGAGAGGAGCAGTAGGAGAGGATCTGTGGGAGACAAGGGTAGGAGAGGAGCTGCAGGAGAGGATCTGTGGGAGACAAGGGTAGGAGAGGAGCTACAGGAAAGGAGCAGTAGGAGAGGATCTGTGGGAGACAAGGGTAGGAGAGGAGCTGCAGGAGAGGATCTGTGGGAGACAAGGGTAGGAGAGGAGCTGCAGGAAAGAAGCAGTAGGAGAGGATCTGTGGGAGACGAGGGTAGGAGAGGAGCTGCAGGAGAGGATCTGTGTGAGAGGAGCTGCAGGAAAGGAGCAGTAGGAGAGAAGCTGCAGGGAGGAGCTTTAGGAGAGAAGTTGCAGGTTGGAGCTTGGGGAAACGAAGTGTAGGAGAAGGGCTGTAGGAAAGGAGCTGCAGGAGAAGAACTTTAGGAGAGGAGCTGCAGGAGAGGACGGAGGAGCTGCAGGAGGGCAGCTGCAAGAGAGGAACTATAGAGAGGAGATCGAAGAGAAAAACTGAAGGAGAGGAGCTATGGGAGAGGAACTGATGAAGAGGAACTGTGGGAGAGGACTGGTCAGATATGAGCCTAGCTCCTTCCTGTGCTAGGACTACTTGGATTGGGATTAACCCATTGTGAGTGAGGACCCAGTCTCAGTCTCCCACCTCAGGCTATACTTGTGACTTCCACCACCTTACAAGGTCTGATCCCCTCACAAGGTCTTAGTGATGGAGGTCACAGTTGTGGGCTGGTCATTTGGGTCATGGCCCCTCAGTTATATTCGGAATTCAGTGAACAAGGGTGAGGTCTACAAGTGATGCCTGATGCTTGTGTGCGATGAACTGACCCAGGTT
Organism: Leptodactylus fallax; assembly: GCA_947044405.1. Lineage (NCBI taxonomy): Eukaryota > Metazoa > Chordata > Amphibia > Anura > Leptodactylidae > Leptodactylus > Leptodactylus fallax. The sequence goes on from CAMRHE010000766.1 coordinate 377,898, forward strand.
ACAGGCATCAGCACTATGTGGGTGGTAAGGGCCATGTCCTTTACAGGTTGCAGGTTATTTGCCACCTTCATGTAGACCTGCCCCGGGCCAAAGAGTGAAGGCAACCCTTTAACAGCCTCCCTGCTGTAGATGGACCAGGGCTCCTCAGCGCCCCCTTTCTGTATTATCTCCCTGGGAGGAGGATACTGGGGAGCATTGCTGGCACAGAATGAGTTAATGTCGAGCAGCCTGCCGGCCATGAGGTGCTGCAAGTGGCGGCTGTGTCTACATTGGCTTATTAGACCTCGTGTTACATTGTTTTTATCACTGTGGAATTAAACGTTACATTTACTAGAATCATTTTCCAGGGAAATTTCACCAATTAGATGTTTATTGTTGTTTTATCTTCCTCTCAAATAACCCATTAGAATTCTATTATCATCTTGGTATTATCCAAATAGGAAACTGTTCACATTACCATTAACCCGAGTGTAGTGCCATTAGCTTACCTGTTACATTTAAAGGGTAGGTTAACTGTAAAACATCTCCTATCTATCTATCTATCTATCTATCTATCTATCTATCTATCTCATATCTATCTATCTCATATCTATCTATCTATTCATATCTATCTATCTCATATCTATCTATATATCTCCATCTATCTATCTCATATCTATCTATCTATCTATCTATCTATCTATCTACTATCTATCTATCTATCTATCTATCTCATATCTATCTATCTCATCTATCTATCTATCTCATCTATCTATCTATCTATTTATCTATCTCACTATCTATCTATCTATCTATCTATCTATCTGTCTCATATCTATCTATACAGTGCTGGCCAAAATTATTGGCACCCCTGCAATTCTGTCAGATAATACTCAGTTTCTTCCAGAAAATGATTGCAATCACAAATGCTTTGGTAATAATATCTTCATTTAATTTGTCGTCAATGGAAAACCACAAAAAGAATTGTCAAAAAGCCAAATTGGATATAATTCCACACCAAACATAAAAAAGGGGGTGGACAAAAGTATTGGCACCCTTTGAAAAATCATGTGATGCTTCTCTAATTTGTGTAACTAACAGCACCTGTTACTTACCTGTGGCACATAACAGGTGGTGGCAATAACTAAATCACACTTGCAGCCAGTTGAAATGGATTCAAGTTGACTCAACCTCTGTCCTGTGTCCTTGTGTGTACCACATTGAGCATGGAGAAAAGAAAGAAGACCAAAGAACTGTCTGAGGACTTGAGAAGCAAAATTGTGAGGAAGCATGAGCAATCTCAAGGCTACAAGTCCATCTCCAAAGACCTGAATGTTCCTGTGTCTACCGCGCGCAGTGTCATCAAGAAATTTAAAGCCCATGGCACTGTGGCTAACCTCCCTAGATGTGGACGGAAAAGAAAGATTGTGCGGATGGTGGCTAAAGAACCTCGACTAACATCCAAACAAGTTCTAGCTGCCCTGCAGTCCGAGGGTACAACAGTGTCAACCCGTACTATCCGTCGGCGTCTGAATGAAAAGGGACTCTATGGTAGGATACCCAGGAAGACCCCACTTCTGACCCAGAGACATAAAAAAGCCAGGCTGGAGTTTGCCAAAACTTACCTGAGAAAGCCAAAAACTTTTTGGAAGAATGTTCTCTGGTCAGATGAGACAAAAGTAGAGCTTTTTGGGAAAAGGCATCAACATAGAGTTTACAGGAAAAAAAAGAGGCCTTCAAAGAAAAGAACACGGTCCCTACAGTCAAACATGGCGGAGGTTCCCTGATGTTTTGGGGTTGCTTTGCTGCCTCTGGCACTGGACTGCTTGACCGTGTGCATGGCATTATGAAGTCTGCAGCATAATGTAGGGCCCAGTGTGAGAAAGCTGGGTCTCCCTCAGAGGTCATGGGTCTTCCAGCAGGACAATGACCCAAAACACACTTCAAAAAGCACTAGAAAATGGTTTGAGAGAAAGCACTGGAGACTTGTAAAGTGGCAGCAATGAGTCCAGACCTGAATCCCATAGAACACCCAAGGAGAGATCTCACAATGGCAGTTTGGAGAAGGCGCCCTTCACATCTCAGGGACCTGAAGAAATTCCAGCAGAGCATTGGAAGAAACTCATTGATGGTTACCGGAAGCGGTTGTTCGCAGTTATTTTGTCTAAAGGTTGTGCTACCAAGTATTAGGCTGAGGGTGCCAATACTTTTGTCCGGCCCATTTTTGGAGTTTTGTGTAAAATGATCAATGATTTGACTTTTTTTTTTCATTCTCTTTTGTGTTTTTTCATGGCAAGCAAAATAAATGAAGATATTATTACCAAAGCATTTGTGATTGCAATCATTTTCTGGAAGAAATTGAGTATTATCTGACAGAATTGCAGGGGTGCCAATACTTTTGGCCAGCACTGTATCTATCTATCTATCTATCTATCTATCTATCTATCTATCTATCTATCTATCTTTCTTCTCATATCTATCTATTATATATCTATCTCATATCTATCTATTATATATCTATATCATATCTATCTATTATATATCTATCTCATATCTATCTATCTATCTATCTATCTATCCCATATCTATCTATCTATCTATCCCATATCTATCTATCTATCTATCTATCTCATATCTATCTATCTATCTTCTATCTATCTATCTATCTATCCCATATCTATCTATCTATCTATCTATCTCATATCTATCTATCTATCTATCTATCTATCTCTCTCATATCTATCTATCTATCCCATATCTATCTATCTATCTATCTCATATCTATCTATCTATCTCATATCTATCTATCTATCTATCTATCTATCTATCTATCTATCTATCCCATATCTATCTATCTATCTATCTATCTATCTCATATCTATCTATTTATCTATCTCATATCTATCTATCTGTCTCATATCTATCTATATCTATCTATCTCATATCTATCTATCTCATATCTATCTATCTCATATCTATCTATCTCATATCTATCTATCTATCTATCTATCTATCTATCTTCTCATAGCTATCTATCTATCTATCTCTATCTATCCCATATCTATCTATCTATCTATCTATCTATCTATCTATCTATCTCATATCTATCTATTTATCTATCTCATATCTATCTATCTGTCTCATATCTATCTATATCTATCTATCTCATATCTATCCCATATCGATCTATCTATCTATCTATCTCATATCTATCTATCTCATATCTATCTATCTATCTATCTATCTATCTATCTATCTATCTATCTATCTATCTATCTATCTATCTATCTATCTATCTATCTATCTATCTCATATCTATCTATCTATCTATCTCATATCTATCTATTTATCTATCTCATATCTATCTCATATCTATCTATCTATCTGTCTCATATCTATCTATATCTATCTATCTATTATCTATCTCATATCTATCTATCTATCTCATATCTATCTATCTATCTCATATGTCTATCTATCTATCTCATATCTATCTATCTATCTATCTATCTATCTCATATCTATCTATCTATCTCATATCTATCTATCTCATATCTATCTATCTCATATCTATCTATCTATCTATCTATCTATCTATCTATCTATCTATCTCATATCTATCTATCTCCGAGCTATCTATCCATCTATCTATTATCTATCTATCTATCTATCTCATATCTATCTATCTAATTTCTATCTATCTCATATCTATATATCGAAAAGAAAAAGGTTTTATTACCACACTGGCGCCTCTGGTGGTCCTGTGGGGACCTGGATAGTAATGCCTCAGGATTAAGTATGGTAAAAAGAGAGAAAGAGTCCGGCAAGCTGCTGCTTCCCCCTGGGACCACCTGTCTGTAGGACAGTGGTAGTGCAAATAGTAAAGTAGTAAAAAAAACAGGGTATGTATGAGCGCTACTTAAAACAGGGTATGTATGAGCGCTACTTAAAACAGGGTATGTATGAGCGCTACTTAAGTAGCGCTCATACATACCCTGTTTTTTTTACTACTTTAATATCTATCTATCTCCCATGTACCCTGTTAGAGTATAATGTCACCATAGATTGGGGTCCCCTGCTCTTGACTCCCACTCTATTAGCGACAAAAGGGAGAGCTTCTGCACAAGAGTGTCTTCTACTTTGGAGAACTCAAGTAACATGTGATACCATTTTCCTCCTGTAGTGGTCACTGCAGGGAAAATGTATAATTGCCGACACTTCCCCCAGTGATAACAGTCGATCACTAGATCACAAATCAAACACTTGCCAATACAAATAACCAACCTTGGTTTTCATGGAATGGTTTACTTAAAGGGACAGGGTTTATTTTTACAGCCGTAAGGTAATGCTTCTGACCTAGAGTTCAGGTGTTACTTGTGCCACATTTCTGGCAGAAGCCAGAAATGACCCGGGCAGTAAAGGCCACTCCTTCCCTACCCAGACCCGCCCACATCCTGCCGACACCCCACCCACTTCTTCACACATTGACGTGACCAGGAGAAAAATGATAAAAAGGGCACAAAAAAATTCCAGTTTGGGTTTCATAAATGTTCCTAAGTCAAAGCACAGGAGAGGGGAACGGAGGAGATAAAATGAAACCTTCATGCTTTTGCAAAATTATTTAACTCTTATTGTAAATCATATCTAAAAGTGAAAAAATTATATTTAATTCGTAATTATTAATATTTAGTTAAAATATAAAAAGTCATCAAAACCCCCAATAACACATAAATCAGCTCAAGAACACGACCTTATCGAAACGTGTCGCGAAGAGAGAGACAGATGGATGGGATTCTGTCCTCAAACAGTTACAGTCTTCATAATTAAATAGAAAATATGGAAAATTCAATAAATCTTAAAGCACCTGCCAGATGGTGATGGAGAAAATGGACGTCAGTGCGTTGTGTATGCGATGCCAAACAGCCCCATGTCCTACACTGACAAGAGCGCGACAATTAAGATCGATGAGTAGCGCTTCTTTCACCTTAACTTGGAACATTTCCTTCAATAATATCACCGATACTTAGGAGAACGTTCACCGAGAACAACAATTTGGAGGGAATTTATTCTGGTGTTAAAAAGTCACAAAAACTATGTTTTGGATTTATTTTATGAAAATGATAGATTGTAACATTATATATTTTTATGTCTCTCATTCTACTTCTGAAAGTTGGTAGAACAACGGACAGTTTAGCCGGTCAAGGTGATGTTTGCCAGACAGATGAAACACAACTTTTTAAAAAGTTGCAAAAATTGTTCTAATCTCATTCCTGTTGGGGGTGGTATAGAAAGTGGAGTTCCATCCTTCTTGTCTCTCTTGCCATTATTGTCAAGCACGGCCTCTGCTTATTATACTATGAGGTCTTAAGAGTCCCCGAAAGCACTTACGGTTCCGACCAAGAAGTTCAGTATGAAACGAAACTGGTAAATGAACCTTGCGAATAATTTTGCACCTCTAGATCAGATCCTTCCCCTCCTCCAATCCCTTTCACTGTATTGGATTGAAGCTATGACATCAGCAAAGGAGGAAGTAGCTAACGTCTCCGCCTAGTGGCTGGCCAGTGACATAGTAATATGTAATATTGTACAAGAATGTAACATTTATTACACATCCTGAGACCCAGTAAATGACAATTTACCGATTTCCATTTCACCTTAGCCCAGTTATTGAAAAATATAAACATGGCTGCCTAATAAAAGGTTTCTAAATTTCATCGCCGTCCTCTGTAGACGCAGAATTTAATTTCTTATTTTCTAGGATTTACATTCACGGGAAGCTATTTTCTGGAGCGGTGAAATAAAGTCGCAGGATCTTTGTTCAGAGGCATTTCCATTCATTTCACTTACTGTGGTAAATACATAGGCTGCGTCCTCTGGCAATTTTATAGAGGCAATCTTAATAAAGTGAAATGCAAACTCCGGGAGCGTTTTCCCTCGGCAGCCGCTAAATCATCCGGACATTATTTCCAGTTTAATGTAGATAGAGCTACGAATGTGCATTAGTCCTATGCATGACTATCTGGGGATACATCTCACTTAGGACTGAAGAACCAAGATATCTTATCCAACAGTGAGCCTCTGCTGCCCTCTAGTGGAAATCACACATGGTTACATTGGTTATTATGAAAACACTGGGAGTAAGCCAAAGAAATACCACTTTAACCATTTTAGGGCCAAGACCATTGCGTTTTTTTGCTATTTTCTTTATCTCAGCTGTACCATTTTATTTTTTTTTTTACATGTGTGAAGATAAATTATAAGAGGCTGTAACTTGTATATATATCTTTTTGGGGCTATCTTTTAGGGTATATTCACAATGCATTTGCAGTTTACCCTTTGTGTATGCACCTGGGGCAGTAAGTTCTTAGTTGGGAGCATAACTAGAAAAGATTGGGACTCAGAGCAAATTGGTTATTGGGACTATCCTCAAGAATGAACGTCTACCATGTAAAAGTTAAGGCAAAGACACACACTGAGCCCTGCTGCATTACAATTAGGCTGTCAAGTTTGCCCATGTGGTGCATATGCATCTATGTATATTTCTTACGTAGCACCAGCATATTTTGCAGCACTGTTCAGAATTTGTCAACAGTTATATAACCCAACAGGAGATCACAATCTAAATTTGGAAGTGTGTTTCAAGAGCGTGTAAGGAAACCAGAAAACCCAGAGGAGACGGACACAAATACAGGGAGACCACACAAACACATGGAAACCCACACAAACACAGGGAGACCACACAAACACATGGAGGCCACACAAACACAGGGAGACCACACAAACACAGGGAGACCGACACAAACTCATGGAGGCCACACAAACACAGGGAGACCACACAAACACATGGAAACCCACACAAACACAGGGAGGCCACACAAACACAGGGAGACCGACACAAACACAGGGAGACCCCACAAACACAGGGAGACCACACAAACACATGGAAACCCACACAAACACAGGGAGGCCACACAAACACAGGGAGACTGACACAAACACAGGGAGACCACACAAATACAGGGAGACCGACACAAACACAGGGAGACCCCACAAACAGGGAGACCGACACAAACACAGGGAGACCGACACAAACACAGGGAGACCCCACAAACACAGGAAGACTACACAAACACAGGGAGACCCCACAAACACAGGAAGACTACACAAACACAGGAAGACCACACGAACACAGGGAGACTGACACAAACACAGGGAGACCACACAAATACAGGGAGACCGACACAAAGACAGGGAGACCGACACAAAGACAGGGAGACCACACAAACACAGGGAGACCAATACAAACACATACAAAATCCATCTAGATACAAACCCAGGGCCATTTTCATGCAAGGACATCACCCCTGGATACACGGCAGTTTTGGGCCACTTGACAGCCTTAGTTCTGATCTGTATATCAGCAGAAATGCCTGACATACGTCATAGTATTTTTGTTATTAGCTCGCTGCCTTTACCACACTGGGTAATTTTATTACTTTTTAAAAATGATGAAGCCATTTAATTTTATTTTTTAAAATCATCCTTGGCCGGCCATATTGGAGACACATACTTCCATCCTGTATTGTCATTATAGAAAGTGCAGCAGGGCGTGTGTACTTTATGGCAGCAGCAATGAATGGGATTCAAGTCGTAGAGAAATATCATAGATTCTTAAAACTTCCAGGAAGTGATAGCCCCTTCTCAGAGACCAGGGAGTGACAGGGGAGCAGCATACACAGCCTTATGTGTGTGTATAGTGTAAGGAGTTACTATCTTGTTATATTTACACACTAGCTGTGCACTAGAGCTTTTAATGGTGATGAGATGACCCTTCTGACCTTGCCATCTGATGATAATGAGACGACTCTGCTGATCTGGCCCTCTAATGATAACAAAATGACTCTGCTGTCCTTGCCCTAAAATGCTAGTGGGATGACTGTGCTTACGCTGCCCTCTAATGATAATAAGATGACTCTGCTGACCTTCTTCTCTATTGATAATGAAAAGGCACTGCTCCACCATGCCTCAGCCTACAAATAAAGCTAAAAAGTGAGCTTCAGAAAATAGTAAATGTCAGCTTATTGTGTGTGCACAGTAACTAGTACTGTCAATAATAAAGGATTTTTATATATGACTAGTCAAGTAATTAATTTTTTGCAGTCAGATCTTGATACATTTTTTTCTGCATAAAACCATATTAATGACAATTCTAAATTAATTTTTCAGCGAGTATTAACATGGATAGAAGTGTTACTGTATTATCCTCTATGTATGACTGTACTGTAAATGAGACCAATGTATCAAGTTCACAAGCTGAGAGCTCCAGGGGATAATCCGCAGCGAGAGTTTTATTAAAGTGTCCCCCTAGACAAAAATTAAATTTTCACAATATTCTTGATTCCTTATACGCAGTTGCCTGTAAAAATAACTACATGTTCTCCAAACTTCCTCTGGCTTCAGTTTCATGGATAGAAAGGACATTTTTGACATAACAGGTCTTCTCTCGTGCTGCACCTATTCTGTGGAACTCACTGCCATGGACTATTTGATTTGTTCCTAACATTTTCATGCTTTGACACCTTATTTCTTCAAGGAGATCTTTATATAACCTGACCTGGTCATCATTATATACAATCCATTGTGTTTAAAATTGGATACCCACTTGCATTACTCTACTTCATATTGGTGTTGGCTCAGATGCTGTCTGGTGGTGGATTTATGAAGTTGCTTCCCTTGGAAACAGAAGGGTCTGGTCCCCTAGACAGAAGAACCTTGTACAGTACCTGTTTTACAGCACAGTCATGGCTATAGGCCGCGATGGACTGGAGCTGACTTATCTATTGTCAGTAGTGATGTAATGAGGTGTCAGTGGTGTTATCTCAAGAGGTGTTATCTTCTATTCTAATCATGTCTGTGATGATTTGGCAGAATTGACAGAGATGACAAGTGTCAGTCGACACTTTCTTAAAATATAGATAGTGCCATGGAAATTTTTAAAAAAATCACAAATTCTTAAACAATATGTTTAATAAAAAATTGGTTTGAAAAAAATTATGTAATTTTCTGATGACTAGAGATGGGCAAATCTCACAAGATTTGGTTCAACTAACATTTGTGAGGTTTGGCCCTCCTGTTCAAGTCAGACCGAACTTGTCCAGATAGAACCAGAATGTATAAAAAATATCAAATACTTATACTCACCTTGCCTCACCTCTCCTGGGCATCTTTGCGGCATCCTGTGGTCCCTCAGTGTCCTCTTCAGGCCTCGTCCGGCTGACATCGATGTGCCCCATGTGACTGCTGAGGCAAAATCACTGGCTTCAGTGAGGAAGAAAAGTAAAATGTGCTGCAGCCATAATGGGGCTATTAGCAGCAGAAAAACTGATAGGACACCCGGTATGAAGGCTTATACAGTTATAGATCAGAATGCCCAGCAAGACACTGCAGATATTTTAACTTTTCATGAAAATACTGGTTTTAAGGGGTTTTCTTGGTTAAATATATAGATTACTTATTATTAGTATACCCCATTCAAGTGCACAGAGCTGTGTTTTTTGTCCGGGGGCCGGAGGCCACAGGGTTTGGACCACTGCCCATATATTTTCACCATATTCTGCATGTTTGGAATTTTCTTTAAAATGTGTAAATGTTTTTGCAAAAACGAACTACGAGACCAAGACAGTTTGAATTTTTTATTTTTTCAACATATTCTGCGTTACAAAAAGAAATGTACAAAAAATAAAATTAAATGATACATTACAGAATTTACAAATGAACAAAAAAAAAAAAAAAAAAAAAAGCAAACATTCCATGGACAGGAGTCTTTACAGAACATGAAATACACATTCATGGACAATCCATCAGGCAGAGGAAATTCTTAGCCTTCAATGATCACATGTGGACTCTACTGTATATGTAAAGGGTTTCTTCATGTTATCATTACATTGAAATTTTTATTTATCTGCCCCGTAAAGTATTTTAAAATTTTGAGTTAATATAATTCGATTTTTTAAAGTTTGGTTGTGAGAAATCTAAAAATGTATCTGATTAAGGCTCTATTCACATCTGCATTGGGGTCTCCATTTCATAAATCCACTGCACAGATACCAACAATGCCTGAAAACCCACAATGATTTCTAATGGGGCCTACAGGTTACACTTGACGGAGCCTCCAATGCAGATGTGAACAAATCTTCATCAACTATAAAAGTTACTGCAAGTACAAGCATGAAAATAAAATAAAACATTAGCGCCGTCCTTCTTTTAGTAAAAAAGTAATAAAAAAATAAACAAAAAGATGGAAATGATTTGGTTTAAAGGGTACGTATTCTTTCACAACCATATTCTATTACTGCAACATGTCCAAAATGATACAAATACATTCTACCGTTTTGTGTTTACAGCACACATGCAGACCTATGGGTTTTCGATGTTAACTGACGACACGGCGATCCTGTGTAGTCTGATCCTACAACTACTTGCCATCTTTTTCCTACTTGCTAACATATATTGGGTACACGACAAGAAGCAGGAGGATACATGAAAGGGAGTATGACTGCAGGATCTGACTACACAGGGTTTGTTTGTAGTCTGTAACCATGGAGACACATAGAGGCTCCATACACAAAACTAAGATTGTTGCATTTTAATTTTAAACTGTAGCATTGCAGCAATACGAGAATGGTTATAAATGTGAACACATCCTTAAACTCCACATTGGCTGAATATTCATGTATAAAATACACCCTTGTTCTTTACGATGGTTTTTCTATTTTCGCCTGTGTGTTGTTGAAATAAATCTCTTTCTAGGGGAAACCATCAGCAAGCTGCTGTTGATGGATCTGTCATTTTATTAGATTTTACTTGACTCACTCTGGGACAAATGAATATTTATGAGATGAATCGGATAGTGTAAGATTTCTGAATGCAGCTTGGGGTGTGATTGGAGTATAAGACCTGATGTAACCCCAGATCAAGGTAAAGAAAAGCTCTTGAAAATCGATAAATGTATATTGTTACATAATAGTGAAAAAATAGTGAAAAAGATGCCACTTTAATAATGAATGGGACACGTGACGTACATCAATGCCTATTATAGGGCTATGATAACACTGACGTGATGGTTGGGGGTCATTACTTAGTCCTGTATATTTGTTGCCTTCTCTCGTCTTACACAATGCACTAAGCATACAGCAAGTTTTAACCAGCTGTTGTCTGACGCTATATTAGGCGTCTCATATTGGCACCGCGTATAACCTTCTAACTCCATGGAGCCTGAATGCTTCTCCAATACAAGAATTGATAAATACACTTCTTATTTTAATATTTTTTTTTACAAAAATTTTTGAAATATCATCTAAAGTTGAGGATTACAATGTAACTGACCGCACTACACTGTATATGAGTGCTAGAGACGAGATCCCAGTGCTCGTGACTGTACTGTACACCTACCTATAGGAGTATACGGTATACGGATTGTTGGTGCAGTTAGATGGACATAGTAGTTTAGAACACTATATTAATGGTAATAAGTCAGCTGGATATTTGTAGATATAACAACTCACCAGATAATAGGTATCTTGCGCTGGAAGCTTACGTTTAGCTGAAGGGAGATTACATATGATATTGCAGATATGAAGCGTCTGATATTTTGTCACAAATATAATATAACAGGATAAAAATTGCAATTACTTCAAACAAATCCAATTATGAATATTTTAGCCCCTTTTTACATTACATTTAGGACCTGTCAATCAGTTTATTTAAGGGGGGTCCAACCTCTGTGACTCCCATCATTGCTCCCAATATCTAGAATAAGTACTCACATCCTTACCAACATTTAAATTCCCAAAACCTGGACTCTTAAAGGGGACATTTCACCACCTCGACCAACTCCAATTCACCACAGCCTTCAATAGCCGCCCCTCCACTGATTCCAGCACAATTGTCATTTTTTTTCTAGCCCCCACCATTCCTGAGCAATGACCCAATATGCTGTCAGGTGGGAGGTCCTTGGTTTCAACAGGTAGTCTGGGACCACCCACCTGACAGTAGAGAGACTAATTAGCATATTGGGTGCTGAGACTAACAGCCACTGATTGCTCAGGAATGGTGGGGGCTAGAGAAAAGATTCCAATTGTGCCGGAATCAGTTATGGCTAACCTTTTTAGTTTCACAATGTAGTCAAAACAATAATTATCTTTTAATTCAGATAGGGTGATGTCATGTCAAGAAAGTTGCAATTACAAAACCCCCCCCCAAAAAAAACAAAAAAAACTAAAAACTAAACGTAACAAAATGATATCACAAAGAAATGTAAACAAATACTTTAAAACACGTGAGAAAAATAATGTAAAATTGCATGAGAAATAAATAACCATATAAAAGAATTAAAAATATTCAAAAAAAATTTAATATACAAATGAAAAAAATAATTTTATGTTTAAAGTGAAAAAAATAAAATATTTAATCATTTTAAAATAAACAAATGTACAATACATGAGATATTAATTTATAAATTATATTGAGATTACATTAAACAAAATAACTTATTGTACAGAAACAGAATTATTGTAGCTTATACTTAAGAAAAAAAAATGTCTTTTTTTTCATCAGTTTCCAGTATTTGGCACTTTGGGTGGGGAGGGGGGTTAGTGGAACATAAACCATTTAGATTACAAACCAACGTGTAAAACTGAACATTTAGAGGATACAAAACATCTGCTTTAACATGTCCACATATTTATTAGCATTGTGTGAGGCCTGCAGATCAAACCTTCAATAAGCCATTACAATGTGTGCAGGATAGGAAAACATGGCTTCCTTTGTCCAAAAACAGGTTTGTGTGTAGACTTTTAGCTCCAAAGAATTGAATAGAGCTGCAATACCAGGCATAACCTCATGTTGTGCTGTTTCTAGAAGAAAGCAGCCATGTTTTTCTAATCCTGTCCATCCCCTTTAAATATTGGATTAGAAAGACCAGTGGATTGAGGTATACTAAGTTTGCTTTTTTATATATTTTTACCTAATGGCACCTTCAAATATGATAAGTGGGAAATGTTGACCTATAATAGGTGGTAAGATACAATAATATTATAGAAAGACTTTCATGACAAAATTTATGTTTTTCAGAGTGTTTTTTTTTTGTAACAAGGATGGGTTGGGTTACTGATTTTCCTATCTATAAAGTGACTTTTTTTTGGATATCCATAAATATAATTTTATATTACTATTACACAATATAATTATTACAATAAATTAAGTAAATGTAGTCAAATGAAAAAAAAAATCATAACATTAAATAGGTATTTAAAAAAAAAATTAAGAAGGTTAGAAAATCCATGTTCAAAAACCCTCTTAGGGAATTCTGTGTTAATACAAGGAGGGCCCCTTTTCAAGATATTCATCTCTTGGTCTTGGAGGTTATTAAGAGTGTCTCTTCCTCTGGAGGACCAGTCCTGTCCTGCATTCCATAAATAACCATTGATTTGAATGAACACCATGTAATACTTAATCCCCCCTGTGGTGGTGCTGCAGGGAAATGTAACACTTACTGCTAGCATTCTGCTGACTGCTGGAGGTCCAAACATCAGAACACTTTGTGATCAGCTTATTGGTAAAGGACCCTTCTAACAAGCTGGAACTGTCCAAAGCAGAAAACCCCTTTAAGTATTATATTTATTATTTGTTAAAAAAATGTAAAAAAAAATATAAAAAAAATATTTTTTAATTTAAAATCAAAAAGTCAATTTTTTTTTAATTTTTTTTTTTTTTTTTAAATGAAATGATGTTAGAATTGGAGCACTGCTTTAATGGACGTAATGTAAAGACAAGTGGCAAGAATTTCTGATCGAAATAACGTAGAGTCCTTATTAAATCTAAACATGGAGGGTTAGCGACAAACAAGAGACACAACGTCTTCTAACTAGAAAAGAGCTGATTTATGTACAAATTGTAGATCCCATCACAAAACTCTACTCTCCATTTTTTTTTTCCTTTTTACAATTGTTAAATGTCTACTTGGCGCGTCAAGCACAAGACACCATCCCTTATGAAAAGAGGCATTTTCTATGGCAATTCTAGATAAGTGCATAACATGCTGCACTAATATAGTGCAAGTCCTGCCTTACATACAGCAAAACAAGATGTAGGCAAGATTAGGAGAGTTAGAGAAAGTAGAAACATGGTGTAATTTACAAGTGTAGCATTTCAGAGGGTAGTTACTAAAAAATACTGCATTTCAGGACGCTCACGCGTTTTACGATGTTCTGGCACAAAAAGTTTCAAAATCTGATTGGTCCTGTGGTCCCGCACTTTCCTAAAGTTCATACTGAAAACATGTTTGTAAACTGCCCAAGTCTTGCATTTTCCCGAAGACCAGTCTTCTTCATCATAGAGTTATTTATGCTGAACCCCAAAAATGATGCCACAAACATAAGTTATCTGATGTCCATATTGTCGAGATCTCAGTGTATGGTATAGGTTCATGCGTATTGGTTATATGGGGTTAAGGTCAAGTCTTGCAACAGACCAAGTAGTATGTACATATATTAGAAGACAGTTTCCCGCTAAATAAAGTTTTTGGGGTTCAAAAACATTGCATTTCTCTAGACTGTGCTTAAGCTGCCGCAATGACGTTCACCCTCACAACATTATTGTGTTGTCACGTTCCAAGAAGGAATGTATTTTCTTTCAAGATTGTTTTTTTTTTTTTTTTTTTCTTTTACATGTCCGCATCTCCATCGTAAGCCAAAGTCAATGGTTTCAGGCGGTTGTTTTGTCTTCTTGGTGGTTTCTTTGGCTTTTTACTATAAATATCAAATGAATAAAACAATTTTGTTACATTATTTTAAGAAAATCAAAAATACTCCTGGGGACAAATATTCCTAAACTTTTCTACAAAAAATTAGTAAAACTTTCTCATAATGTCCTACCATTTTGTTTCTATAGCTCCTATTATAGTCCTATGTGTTTCCATAGTAACAGACAACACTGTGTAGTCTGATCCTGCGGTCACACTCCCTTTAATCTGTTCATTACTTCTTGTTAACCTACCAAATGTACAGAACATTAGCAGAAAGAGGGACAGATAGAAAGATATATCACAGAAGGATTAGACTCCCCATAGTGGGTTTGTTGTCTTTCGCCATGGAGACACATTCTCTGCATAGAAGCTGGAGTAACAAAATTACAGAAAAAATCTATAGAAACCTATTTGCAAAGCTGCGTATTTTTTTTTTATCTTTTATTTTATTTTATTTATTTATTTTATTTTATTTTTTTTAGCATTGAGACAATAAAAAAAAGTGAATGCAAATGTGAATATAGTCTTTAAAAGGTGATTTCCTCCCTTTTACAATATTTTTAATATTTTTATAAAAGGAATTTTGGAATATAAATATTTTCCATATAATATTTTGTTCATTCTCATAATTTCTATGTGTTTTTTTTATAAAATGATGCAAGATCAAATTTATATTCTGAAAAATTGGAGTCATTAGTGGAGTTGAGGAAACTAAGTAAAAAAAACTAATTAAAATATAAAAATTTTAATTATAATAATATTAAAACATGCATGCCGTGAATAGGAAGAGTTCACTTAAAAATAATTTATGAGGCTGATTATTATTGAATTATTATCTTATATAATTAATGATTTTTTTTTTATAATATGATGATTTGATTTTTGGAAAAACAATAAAAATAATAAATAAATTAAAAAGCTGAAAAATGTATAAAATGAATTGGATATACTGTAGCTCAAGGAATAATACTGAAAAAAATCTATAAACTATATTAAACATGGTGTTGTTGCTCTACTGACAAGTTAAAAGTGTAAATAATATAAAAACTTACATACTGTGAATATGAACAGTTCAGTAACAAAAAAAAAATTACAAGGCTGATAGAATGATATTTATATAAAATAGAATGATTTTTATATAAAATTGATAATTTTATGTAACAGGATTTTCTGGTTGGAAAAACAACAAAAAATAAATTCATGAAAAAGCAAAAATGAATTCTATAAAATGAGTCGGGCACAGGACTCACATAGTAATACAGATAAATATATAAATACATTAAAAAAAGAACCAAAAAAGCCTTTAAAAATGGCGGACAAGTTTTCTTTCCTGTAAGGTTCTATACACACTAAGAGCTGACCAGGGCCATAATACAGCACATTTATACTGTAGGTTCCTAGAGCTCTACTGTAAGCCTTGGTTTGCCTAGGTACAGGCTCTGCGCCCATGGCTTCAGCATGTGAACAATGCCCGAGAAAGACACAGACTATGCAACTATACCATATACAATGTCATAAAAAACAATGGAAAACATATATAACGTCAGGTCAGGCAATAAGATGTAGACTCACCAAGCCAGATAGATCATAGAAACCACAAATAAGAGCAAAACAAAGGCCCCGGCAGCAACCCCGTACACCCAGGTCTTCAGCTTCCCGTCTGGAAAGAAGCAATGTTAGCTCTGGTTAGTACCACGCTGTTACATAATCTACAATGCACTGATCTGATTAGTCGTATTAAAGGGTTAACACAATTCAGCTCAGTCTTCACTTGTCCATTTTTATTCACTTTAAGGAATGAATTGGCCAGGACCGGAACTATCTCCAGCCCCAGCCATTAGAGTGACTGATGGTAGGGGTCGCCATGTTCTTTTTATTGACGGAATGGGTCTCAGGCACCACAGACCTTATTGCAGTCTTCTGAAGAGTTGTCACTTGCACGTAATACTGGGCTCCTTGGGCCCTCCAATGGGGATGATTTTGAGGACCACCCTTTTATCTATACAGAGTATGGCTATATATAGGACTATATATGGGATTAGATAAGTGGAGACCCAGGGGAGGTGCGGAAAAATACTAAACACTGACACCTTCCCTAGACTTCCCCTAGATACCTCCCCTAGACTTCCTCATGGTGTCCGGTGCTCCATTGCAGTCCTCTTTGATCATCCTCAGGGTGACATCATAGCCCTGGGGGCCCCGACACACCAACATTATGACACTTTGCTGCACCAGGACAGGTAAGGAAAGGGAAATATCAGTGTTCATTATCTATCCTCCCCAGTCCTCCGCTTATTATACTGTGTGGTCTCTGTATAATAGTGATTCATGGGTGGGGAACCTTAAAAATCTCGGGTTCAACCAAACTTCAAATTTTTGGAAAATTTGTACCAAACTGGACTCATAACAAACCAGTTTGCTCATCTCTACTATTGACAAGTAATTGTCTCCAAAGTCACCCCCACATGTTGTGGTCTTCTCCTGGAGCTTAGAGACTCATTATTGTGCTAGAGACTAGGCCCACCAGAGAATTGGTGGTATCCTGGTGGCCAGTCCAGCCCAATTCATGTCATATCTCTTGTGACTGCTCTATAAAATACACTTCTATATGGCTTTGAGTTATAATATGTTGAAATTTTCACTTACCTGACCCAAAGGGCTGCAAAAACCATGTCCTTCCCCCGTAGCCGGAACTGCTGGAGGGTTGGGTTGGGTTAATGGCCCGGCTTGTTTTAACATCTCCTTTCTTGTCCTCGCTGGTGGGTATGACCACTACAGGAATCAGGGTGCACTGATCCAGTGTCCCATCGGAGGAGGTGACTTCTGTGTAGCCGTCTTCACAGCCGCATGAGCCAGACTTAAAATGAAGGGGGAAAAAAAAATCAGAACACCCAACAGCAAAAGGCCCAAAACCTAAGGCTGCACTACTAAAAAATTCTGATGGCAACATATACTTTTACCATGTGGCTATAACAGGATCGGGATGAGATTTAGTTGTCGTTATTCTGTGTATCTAAGCAGGACTGTTATTTTTAGTACACTGCCACTGATACAATTGTGTTACTTCTAAGGATAATATGCTGCAAAAGGACCTCTGAGTCGCATGTTCAAGTGATGCAGGTCCTTCAGAGCAAGAACAATGGAACCCATTTATTAAGCAAAAAATGTATTTTGCCATTTTCCGTCTCTCATGCCACTGTCTTGTCACTACTGACACATTTATCATTATTTTTCACTAGAAAACTAGTGTAAATTATAGCTGAAATCTACCCCAGCTCCCTGACAACACTGCAGCGACAGGAACCAGATCCTGGACTCTCTTCATGGAGAAGCATATAAAAATCATGGCGAGTCAACAGGAACCGTAGCTGAAAAGAGCAGAGTTTTCTGTATGTGAACACTGCCCATAAATAGGCACTCCCAGGTATTTTTTTGGGAGGGCGGGGGTTCTGGTGCCAAATCTTGAATGTCCTGATTTTATCTCTGACAAATATGGTGGAGCCTGAGGCTTTGGGCCTGTAACTTTGTCCCTCAGCTTAGGTGTAAGTTCAGATCAGGTATGTATGCAGGATTTTCAAGGGGGAACAGTACCTGGTGGGGAGTAATATTGCACAGAGGGGGGATGTATTGTGTAGACAGAATCCCCTGACACATTATAATGCCCCTTTAGTGCACACAGTATAATACTCTTCTTAGTGACCACACAAAGGATAATGCTCCTTTAGTGCTCCTCACACAGTATAAAGCTCTCCATTATGACCACACACAGTATAATGTTCTCCTTAGTGACGACACACAGTATAATGCTCTCCTTAGTGACCACACACAGTTTAATACTCTTCTTAGTGACCACACAAAGGATAATGCTCCTTTAGTGTCCCTACACAGTATAAAGCTCTCCATAATGACCACACACAGTATAATGCTCTCCTTAGTGAACACACACAGTATAGTGCCCCTTTAGTGCCCCTCACACAGTATAAAGCTCTCCATAATGACCACACACAGTATAATGTTCTCCTTAGTGTCCACACACAGTATATTGCTCTCCTTAGTGACCACATACAGTATAATGCTCTCCTTAGTGACCACACACAGTATAATGCTCTCCTTAGTGACCACACACAGTATAATGCTCTCCTTAGTGACCACACACAGTATAATGCTCTCCTTAGTGACCATACACAGTGTAATTCCCCTTTAGTGCCCCTCACATAGTATAATACTCTCTTAGTGACCACCCACAGTATAATGCCCTTTTAGTGCCACTCACACAATATAATGTTCCCAAGTATACACAGTATAATGTTCCCACTGCCATGATCCCAGACAGTATAAACCTCAGAAAGTGAGCAGTGAGTACGATTCTTAGTACTCACCGCTCCTAGGATTTCCTGTTTGCTTTCTGGTCCTAACATCTATGTCAGAGCAATGCTGGTGCACAAAAGCAGTGGGGAGTCCTGGGAGCAGCGAGTACAGAGAATCGTACTCACCACTCACTACTGACGGAAACACTCACTGGTTACTAGGCCAAGCTCTCCAGAATCGTCATCCATGGCCGGTCAAGGTCAGCAAAGGGTGGTCTCAAGAGTGAAATTACCCCCTTTCATACACCCCTGGGGTATATATTTTTCTTGTAAATATAAATTAGTACATATAAATCCTCACTATATTTATTACTACACATCAGCGCCGCCTCCTGTTTGCCTCATCCGTGACTTGATTACCAATGAGCCTGTTTATCAAGACCCATGAAGCCCAGCATGCCCTGACCTCTGCCCAGACCCGCCTGATGCTGGCGTCAGCCCAAATAACCACACTGCATTGCAAGAGTTAACGTTTTGTTAAGTATTTAACACATTACGTGGCAGGCAGCGCCCGCAGTCTGGCTGATAGCAGGAGGCTAATAGGATAAGTCATAAAACAACAGTGAAATTATGAGTTAAGCCGCTACACCATTTTGCAGAAATTAAAATTTCACCAGTGGGAATTAGACAAGTCATTGATCATACTTATCTGACAATTAAGTGCCCGCCGCTCCCCTGACAGCGCCCTATCAGCTATGGATTATATAGGAAATGTTGTGGAACTAGCATATAATGGCTGATTATTTGTCATTACCTACCTCCGTACAGTACGAGTGCTGCTGGGTACACGGGGGAGTGCACACCCTCTCACTCTCTGGCTTCAGCACTTCAAAACAGCCCCCTAGAGGACAGAAGTAGTAATAACCATGATAAAATGTTAGTGTCTGTACTCTATAACCATATATGTATATATAATATACAAGTGTGCTCATCCTTAAAGGGAGTATGTCACCACACCCAGCATATCAATCCAACCCCGCAGATAGATAGGTTAAGATCACCTGAATCAATCGGTGTTTTCCCCTTGTGAATCGCTGCCTCCCTTGCCGAGATATTGTCTTTTTTGTCATTGAGCAAATGAGCGCTAAGGAACAACAAGGGGGCCGCCATTACTCCAAAAGCTCATTTGCATATGGACAAAACAGTGATATCTGGGCAATGGAGGCAATGATTCAGAAGGGGAAAACACTGTTTGATTCAGGAAATCCTAACCTATCTTTCTGCGGGGCTGGGCTGATATACTGGGGTCTGGTGACACTCCCTTTAAGTGTAATTTATTTATTTTTCATTAAATCAACAGTGCAGTTGATGGAAACAAACTTTGCAATATACTTCACTAAAGAAAAACATTTGTGTCTTTAAGTATAACTCCTGTCTTAGTTCTTATCTGAATGATTTTGGTCTATACTCCATACACAACCAGTGTCAGTTTACAATGAAGTCTATGGAGAGGGGAAGGGGAGGAGAAGGAGGATAGACAGAGATATGATATTATCTACAGCATTAAAGGAGGCTGGATAGTAATTCCTCATAACCCAGTGGTGTTGTGAAAGAAAACTGTCTCTCTACAGTGCTCTGCTTTGAGGAGCTCTCCTCTTCCTCCTCCCCCGTCCCTTCTCCATAGACTTCTATTGTATAGATTTGATTAGTGGAAGAAGGAGGCAAATAAGTGAAGAAACAGACATTTTTCTTTAATAAAGAATATTACAAAGTTTGTTATCTTCACCTGCACTATAGGTTTAGGACAAAAAAACATAAATGTTTAGTTACACTTTAAATTTTACGTCACAGCCCCCAGGAGGTCACATAGAGGTGCATACACCATAAACAACTCGCCCCATACCAAATATTCGGGATATGTTGAGCCAAGAGGAAAGTCCATCTCATGAAGAGGAGCCCTCTCCATGGACCCTATTAGAGTATCAGGATATCGCCCTATCAGAGAGATATTGGCTCTCACTGTAGACACCCAGAGGGTGTAAGGAGACTTATCTACAGGCAATGCTCCATGGGATGAAAGATATGCAAATTAGCTTGTGTCAGCCACACCTCCAAAAGGAAGTTCAACCTTTGTAAAGACAGCTGTTTCAGGGTTAATGCCCCTCTGCATTACACAGCAGGGTAGGTTGGCAGGAGAAGATGCCTTAGATGAAGCTTGGGGGAGTGCAGAAGGTGGAGGGGGAACGCCCCATGGGGGAAAAGTCAACAAATTGGCTGTCTTAAGCTAATGGGACAAAGAACTCCAAAGCTAGAATTGTCTCTCATACAGCCATACAGTAACTGCAGCCACCACTAGAGGGAGCTTGATATACTGAATCTTGTGTAGTATTCTCTCCACAGCTCCCCTAATGGTGGCTGAATGTAATGTCATTGCTTTAGAGAGGACATGAATTTAAGGAAATCTGATAACATGAACAACCTGTCACATTGAAGCCGTCCGATCGCTGGCACCAAACTGCCCGGGACGATCCTTTCCATGAACTGGTTAACCAATTGTATTCATAGCAATCTCCATCTGTGTAGAAAATAACAACGTGAGAAGAACACAAAGATTAGGATGTAGAAGATTTTATCTAGACTTTTGCTGTCTATCTATCCATCTATCTATCTAATATCTCTATCTATCTATCTATCTATCTATCTAATATCTATCTATCTAACTATCTCTATCTATCTCATATCTATCTATCTATCTATCTATCTATCTCATATCTATCTATCTATCTATCTCATATCTATCTATCTATCTATCTCATATCTATCTATCTATCTATCCCATATCTATCTATCTATCTATCTATCTCATATCTATCTATCTATCTATCTATCTATCTATCTATCTCATATCTATCTATCTATCTATCTCATATCTATCTATCTATCTCATATCTATCTATCTATCTCATATCTATCTATCTATCTCATATCTATCTATCTATCTATCTATCCCATATCTATCTATCTATCTATCTATCTCATATCTATCTATCTATCTATCTCATATCTATCTATCTATCTATCCATATCTATCTATCTATCTATCTATCTATCCCATATCTATCTATCTATCTCATATCTATCTATCTATTTGTCTATCTATCTATCTCATATCTATCTATCTATCTATCTATCTCATATCTATCTATCTATCTATTACATATCTATCTCATATCTATCTATCTCATATCTATCTATCTATCTCCTATCTATCTATCTCATATCTATCTCATATCTATCTATCTATCTATCTTACATATCTATCATCAATATCTATCTATCTATCTATCTACCTATCTATCTCATATCTATCTATCTATCTCATACAGAGGCGTAGCTAGCGGGGGGGCAGAGGGGCGGCTGCCCCGGGCCCACTGACTTTTTGGGGCCCACCCCAGGGCCGCTATTAATACACTCTTTATTTCTAACTAGATCTGTGTCTGCAGACACCGATCTAGTTAAAACGTATCCTGCAACTTCACAGTATTGTAAACCACAAGCTACATGAGGCTTGCGGTTTACAAGTCCCCGAGATCACAGACAGATGTCCGCTTCTCACACAGGCAGCGCGATGACGTCACAACATCGCGCTGCCCGCACTCAGACACAGACGTCCTGTGCGTGGACAGGGAGGAAGCGCCGGCGGCTCCGTTCATCAGCATCGCAGGTGAGTATGACTTTTTTTTTCTCTTTTTAGCTTAGTTGTGGGTATATTAATAGTATAAGGGGTGGATAGGAGGGGGAAATATAACTATAAGCGAGGGTTCATTAGGGGACATTAGCATTATGACGATGGGGGGTCATTTATATAAGGGTTATTAGGGGGTATTATGAATACAAGGGGGAGGTTATTTATATAAGGAGCCATTAGGGGGCATCATTTATATTAGGAGGCATTATGAACATAAGGGGGTGGTCATTGATATAAGGGGTCATTAGAGGTGCAGTATTTATGTCAGGGGGGATCAGGGGCATAATATGAGGGGCAATTAATTTAATGAAAGTGTCACTTGGGCTTTATTAAGACTAAGGCCCCACGTAGCGGGCTGCAGGAAAAACCGTGGCAGTAACATTGTGGTTTTTCCCGCAGCGCTTTTCACAGAAGGTCTGCAGAGGTTTCCTCTGTGGACTTTCTGATTTCAATACACCTATATGGAGACCGCCGGCGTTTCTGTACGTATAAATGACATGCTGCGATTTCCAATACAGCAACGGTTTTGGAAATCGCAGTGCGTCTGCTGCACGCATTTTTCCACAATGTGTGGATGGGATTTGCTAGAATGCCACGGTTTTTTTCTGTGGGTTTTCGCCACGTGGAGCCCTCATCCCATCCCCACTTTGCAGTAAAATACACGCAGCGGATACTGCTGCTTTTTTGGAAATCGCAGCATGTCAATTATACCTACAGAAATGCCGGCGGTTTCCCTATACATATAATTGAAGCAGAAATTCCACAGAGGAAACCTCTGCAAACATTCTGTGCAAAGTGCTGCAGGAAGAACCGCGATGCGTCGCCGCCACGGTTTTTCCCACAGCTGTTTTTTGCTGCAGGACGCCACGTGGGGCCTTAGCCTTAAGGAGTTTTCCATCTCATTTTTATTAATTATTTATCCTCAGAATAAAACATCAATAAGAGATAAGTGACTCCCCGCTGATCAGCTGTATGAAGGGGCTATGGCGCCTGTTTATATCACACGCTGTCTGTTTATAGTGACCGTGTGATGGCATTCCAGCCTTGTCACATAGACGTGTATAGGACGAGGCTGTAGTTACATTACATGGCCACTATGAGATGACACTATGTAAATAGAGAAGGGGTCACGGCGCTTACACAGGTACCACGGGTCATTCAAACAGCTGATCCTCGGGGTCCCGGGTATTGGAACCCCAATAATTTTTTTCCTTTTTTTTTTTTTTTTTTCTTTTTAATTAGGAAACACCTGGGGCATTATTAATAAGGGACACTATTTAAAGGGGTGCACAGGGAAGTTATTAATATAAAGATGCACTTGGGAGTATTATTCATTATGGGGGGTTATATTATATATTGTATAATTGGGGTAGCAGCAGGATGGGGGTGCAGGTGAGGACAATGTTGGTCGGTGCCTGGAAAAGTGAGGAGCCAAAGATGTCTGTGCTGCAAACTTTACAGAGACTGGAAGAAGTGGTCATGGCCGTCCGGATGAAAGAGACGGGGAATGTGAAGGATTAGTCAGAGACGTCACCAGTAAGTCACTAAATGTTACTGCCCTGTATTCACCTAAATCCTCTGCAGAGCCCTGTGTAGAGCTGCTATATACCACTATACACTCACCGTATACTCATAGTATCGGTATACAAACATGTCCAAGTTGGGGGCCCACATGGACATGTTCACCCCCCCCCGTGCTGAACCCCTAGCTACGCCTCTGATCTCATATCTATCATCTATCTATCTATCTATTTCATATCTATATATCTCATATCTATCTATCTATCTATCTATCTATCTATCTCATATCTATCTATCTCATATCTATCTATCTATCTATCTCATATCTATCTATCTATCTATCTATCTCATATCTATCTATCTATCTATCTATCTCATATCTATCTATCTATCTATCTATCTATCTCATATCTATCTCTCTATCTCATATCTATCTATCTATCTCATATCTATCTATCTATCTATCTATCTCATATCTATCTATCTATCTATCTATCTATCTATCTATCTATCTCTCTCATATCTATCTCATATCTATCTATCTATCTATCTAATATCTATCTATCTCATATCTATCTATCTATCTATCTCATATCTATCTATCTATCTATCTATCTATCTCTCATCTATCTCATATCTATCTATCTATCTAATATCTATCTATCTCATATCTATCTATCTATCTCATATCTATCTATCTATCTCATATCTATCTATCTATCTCTCATATCTATCTATCTCATATCTATCTATCTATCTCTCATATCTATCTATCTATCTATCTCATATCTATCTATCTATCTATCTATCTATCTATCTCATATCTATCTATCTATCTATCTATCTCATATCTATCTCATATCTATCTCATATCTATCCATCTATCTATCTATCTCATATCTATCTATCTATCTATCTATCTCATATCTATCTATCTATATCATATCTATCTATCTATCTCATATCTATCTATATATCTCATATCTATCTATCTCATATCTATCTATCTATCTATCTCATATCTATCTCATATCTATCTATCTATCTATCTATCTATCTATCTGTCTCATATCTATCTATCTATCTATCTATCTATCTATCTCATATCTATCTATCTCACATCTATCTATCTATCTCATATCTATCTATCTATATATCTATTTATCTATCTATCTATCTCATATCTATCTATCTATCTATATATCTATTTATCTATCTATCTATCTCATATCTATCTATCTATCTATCTATTTATCTATCTATCTCATATCTATCTATCTATCATATCTATCTCATATCTATCTATCTATCTATCTATCTGTCTCATATCTATCTATTTATCTATCTATCTATCTATCTCATATCTATCTATCTATCTATCTCATATCTATCTCATATCTATCTATCTCATATCTATCTATCTATCTCATATCTATCTATCTATCTCATATCTATCTATCTATCTATCTCATATCTATCTATCTATCTCATATCTATCTATCTATCTATCTATCTATCTATCTATCTCATATCTATCTCATATCTATCTATCTATCTATCTCAATATCTATCTCATATCTATCTATCTATCTATCTATCTATCTATCTATCTATCTGTCTCATATCTATCTATTTATCTATCTATCTATCTATCTCATATCTATCTATCTCACATCTATCTATCTATCTCATATCTATCTATCTATATATCTATTTATCTATCTATCTATCTCATATCTATCTATCTATCTATATATCTATTTATCTATCTATCTATCTCATATCTATCTATCTATCTATCTATTTATCTATCTATCTCATATCTATCTATCTATCATATCTATCTCATATCTATCTATCTATCTATCTATCTGTCTCATATCTATCTATTTATCTATCTATCTATCTATCTCATATCTATCTATCTATCTATCTCATATCTATCTCATATCTATCTATCTCATATCTATCTATCTATCTCATATCTATCTATCTATCTCATATCTATCTATCTATCTATCTCATATCTATCTATCTATCTCATATCTATCTCTCTATCTCATATCTATCTATCTATCTCATATCTATCTATCTATCTATCTATCTATCTATCTCATATCTATCTCATATCTATCTATCTATCTATCTCATATCTATCTCATATCTATCTATCTATCTATCTATCTCATATCTATCTCATATCTATCTATCTATCTATCTATCTATCTCTCTCATATCTATCTCATATCTATCTATCTATCTATCTATCTATCTAATATCTATCTATCTCATATCTATCTATCTATCTATCTATCTATCTATCTCATATCTATCTATCTCATATCTATCTATCTCTCTATCTCTCATCTATCTCATATCTATCTATCTATCTATCTATCTAATATCTATCTATCTCATATCTATCTATCTATCTATCTATCTATCTCATATCTATCTATCTATCTCATATCTATCTATCTCTCATATCTATCTCATATCTATCTATCTATCTATCTATCTATCTATCTATCTATCTATCTCTCATATCTATCTATCTATCTATCTATCTCATATCTATCTATCTATCTATCTATCTATCTCATATCTATCTATCTATCTCTCATATCTATCTATCTAATATCTATCTATCTATCTCATATCTATCTATCTATCTATCTATCTCATATCTATCTATCTATCTATCTATCTATCTATCTCATATCTATCTCATATCTATCCATCTATCTATCTATCTATCTCATATCTATCTATCTCATATCTATCTATCTATATCATATCTATCTATCTATCTCATATCTATCTATCTATCTATCTATCTCATATCTATCTATCTCATATCTATCTATCTATATCATATCTATCTATCTATCTCATATCTATCTATCTATCTATCTATCTCATATCTATCTATCTATCTATCTATCTATATCATATCTATCTATCTATCTCATATCTATCTATCTATCTATCTCATATCTATCTATCTCATATCTATCTATCTCTCATCTATCTCATATCTATCTATCTATCTAATATCTATCTATCTCATATCTATCTATCTATCTCATATCTATCTATCTATCTCATATCTATCTATCTATCTCTCATATCTATCTATCTCATATCTATCTATCTATCTCTCATATCTATCTATCTATCTATCTCATATCTATCTATCTATCTATCTATCTATCTCATATCTATCTATCTATCTATCTATCTCATATCTATCTCATATCTATCTCATATCTATCCATCTATCTATCTATCTCATATCTATCTATCTATCTATCTATCTCATATCTATCTATCTATATCATATCTATCTATCTATCTCATATCTATCTATATATCTCATATCTATCTATCTCATATCTATCTATCTATCTATCTCATATCTATCTCATATCTATCTATCTATCTATCTATCTATCTATCTATCTGTCTCATATCTATCTATTTATCTATCTATCTATCTATCTCATATCTATCTATCTCACATCTATCTATCTATCTCATATCTATCTATCTATATATCTATTTATCTATCTATCTATCTCATATCTATCTATCTATCTATATATCTATTTATCTATCTATCTATCTCATATCTATCTATCTATCTATCTATTTATCTATCTATCTCATATCTATCTATCTATCATATCTATCTCATATCTATCTATCTATCTATCTATCTGTCTCATATCTATCTATTTATCTATCTATCTATCTATCTCATATCTATCTATCTATCTATCTCATATCTATCTCATATCTATCTATCTCATATCTATCTATCTATCTCATATCTATCTATCTATCTCATATCTATCTATCTATCTATCTATCTCATATCTATCTATCTATCTCATATCTATCTCTCTATCTCATATCTATCTATCTATCTCATATCTATCTATCTATCTATCTATCTATCTATCTCATATCTATCTCATATCTATCTATCTATCTATCTCATATCTATCTCATATCTATCTATCTATCTATCTATCTATCTATCTGTCTCATATCTATCTATTTATCTATCTATCTATCTATCTCATATCTATCTATCTCACATCTATCTATCTATCTCATATCTATCTATCTATATATCTATTTATCTATCTATCTATCTCATATCTATCTATCTATCTATATATCTATTTATCTATCTATCTATCTCATATCTATCTATCTATCTATCTATTTATCTATCTATCTCATATCTATCTATCTATCATATCTATCTCATATCTATCTATCTATCTATCTATCTGTCTCATATCTATCTATTTATCTATCTATCTATCTATCTCATATCTATCTATCTATCTATCTCATATCTATCTCATATCTATCTATCTCATATCTATCTATCTATCTCATATCTATCTATCTATCTCATATCTATCTATCTATCTATCTCATATCTATCTATCTATCTCATATCTATCTCTCTATCTCATATCTATCTATCTATCTCATATCTATCTATCTATCTATCTATCTATCTATCTCTATCTATCTCATATCTATCTATCTATCTATCTCATATCTATCTCATATCTATCTATCTATCTATCTATCTCATATCTATCTCATATCTATCTATCTATCTATCTATCTATCTCTCTCATATCTATCTCATATCTATCTATCTATCTATCTATCTATCTATCTAATATCTATCTATCTCATATCTATCTATCTATCTATCTATCTATCTCATATCTATCTATCTCATATCTATCTATCTCTCTATCTCTCATCTATCTCATATCTATCTATCTATCTATCTATCTAATATCTATCTATCTCATATCTATCTATCTATCTATCTATCTCATATCTATCTATCTATCTCATATCTATCTATCTCTCATATCTATCTCATATCTATCTATCTATCTATCTATCTATCTATCTATCTCTCATATCTATCTATCTATCTATCTATCTCATATCTATCTATCTATCTATCTATCTATCTCATATCTATCTATCTATCTCTCATATCTATCTATCTAATATCTATCTATCTATCTCATATCTATCTATCTATCTATCTATCTCATATCTATCTATCTATCTATCTATCTATCTCATATCTATCTCATATCTATCCATCTATCTATCTATCTATCTCATATCTATCTATCTCATATCTATCTATCTATATCATATCTATCTATCTATCTCATATCTATCTATCTATCTA